>CM029564.1:20675452-21196127 GCA_017309665.1 Coelopa frigida | reverse complement strand
TAAGCAAGGAGCGGCAATTAAGGCGAGGGCGAATTTAATTACGCCGGCGAATTCATTACGCAGCGAGGTCGAATCCATTACCATCAACCATCCATTGGTCGACCACCCAGCATTTCCTCATCGAGGGCGGGCGCGAGTGACGACGACCTTGACCGGAAATCATTCAATATGATTTGATAGTGGTGGGATAGGGGAAGGGCGTGTCCCTCGGCTATTCTAATTTTCTGTTCTCGCAATTGAGCTCGCAATTTTTAAAGCGCGAACGCGAACAGGGTGAATTCTCGTGGGGATTCATCAGGTAATAAGCTGCTCCAGTTTCTCGTTTAATTAAATTAACTCGGTGACCACAAACATCTTTCTCTACCTCTCTCTCTCTCTCACTTCACTCATTTCCTTCCTTACCTGATGAGGGCGAGTCACAAACACAATCTGAGTCAAAGCTGCGAAGTCTGCATTTTGTGAGCTCTTCAATGAAGATTCAGTTGGCCTTTGGCATCATTTCATTCACCTCCACCTTATCTCCATCTGCAACTCCTACTTCTCACCTTCCTGCTACTCATCCTTCTCATCTTCCTTATCTTCTTGCACTTCAGCCGTTCTCTCGTTCTCCTTCTCAACTGCTTCTACTCCACCCCATCATTGCTTAATCGACCTCCTGAACTGCTTAATATCTTCCTTTCCTTGCGGCTACTTCTCCTTCTTTCGACTTCCATCCCCATCTAATTTCTCCGTTATGCTCTCCTCCCGCTGCTTCCTTCTCAAGCCTCAATCTTCGTGTGGCCTTTTGTGGTTTTGCACCTCGTCCATCCGGACGCCCTGGGCCTCGGAGCACTCGACAATGCTTTCCTTCCTCGGGTTCTCACCCCATTCTCTCTCTTCTCTCGCCATTCCTCCAGTCCTTCACCTTGCTGCCTCAGCCTCCTTTTCCTCAACCTCCACATTCTCTTATTTTTCTTAGCTCCGTCCTCTACCTCCACCTCCTACTTATCTCCATCCTCCTCCTTCATCCTGACTCCCTGTCGACTCGATTGTGGTCTCCTGTCCATGTCATCATTGTCCGTCCCGAACCTGACCCTCTCTGCAAATTAATTCCCGCCACGTCAATCTTTTGAACCAACTCATCCTGGAGCTTGTCTTCTTGCGCTTCTCTACCCTCTCTCATATTCTTCTTGATTACAACTCATCCTAGTCCTGATGCTGTTGACGACGTAACCTTCGCCCTCTTCAATCACCGTTCACCACTCCGACGCACCGTCCTCTCGTCTTCGACTCCGGTGATGACTTTGTCATCGATTCTAACTCCGTCTTCGCCTCGTGGTACTCGACTCCTTCTTCACATCATCTCGATTCTCATCTTCTCGATTCATTCATATTGCCTCCATTTCTCGTCTCTCTCTGTCGCTTTTCCATCATCCTTCTCTGATCTCGATTTCTTTCTCCTCTTCCATCGGCGCATTCACTTCATTTCATCGATGCATCCTCCCGGGTTCGTTCGTTGTTTTCTTCCGTTTCATTGAACTCATTTTCTTGCATGAGTTCGAAGAGAATTTTTCTTCATCGCATCGTTTCTCCTCCTTTATTATATTCTACTTATTCTTGTACCCATTCTACTTCATCATCTACTATTTCTAGTTCATCATCTACTATTTCTAGTTCATCATCTTCTATTTGTACTCCTTCTACTTCAACTCCTTCCTCTTATGCTCTATTCTGTTCTGCTCTTTTCTCGTATACTCCTTCCACTTCAACTCCTTTCTCTCAATTCCTTCCCGTACTTCTCTTCTTGTTCCCTCCTTCTTCTCGTTCACGCCCACGTCATCCTGAAACTTCTCGTCCGACTTCCCAACCTTCACATACGCTATGCTAACAATACCTCAACCTACATCTTTCTCTTTCTCTGTCTCTCTCGACATGAAGATTTCTCTAACGTTGAATAGAGAGAGCAAGGAGGGAAGACAAAAGACGAAGGCTAGGAACTTGAAATTAAACTATTCTGAGATTCTGCTACCAAATGTCTAAATTAAACAGAAAGTGAAATACATGGAGATATAGTTGTAGTGGAAGGAGTTTCTGTAGTGGTAGCTTTGAAGGTGTTGTGGTAGTGGTGACGATGGAGTTGTTCTTGTAATTGTTGTCTTTGTTAATTTTGTTGTCTGAAAGATGCAGAACGTCTTTGTCTGCTTGCATTGAAGAGAAGTTGCTTCAAATACCTTTAAAATACCTGCAAAAAGCATGAAGAACAGACGTTGAAATGTATATCGAAAGAGATAGATAGAGAAAGGAAGAGATAGGAAACGAGATAGTGTACAATAGGAGAGCCGATTTGACAAGAAGCGAAAGAGACAAAGCCAGAGACAGAAACAGACAGACAGCTGCAGTAGGAAGACATATATGGACAAATAGATAACGAGACATGGAGATTAAGAGACAGTTGAAAAAAGAGAAACCAGAGTAGAGGACAGAGAGTGGGACAGACATGAACATAGACAGCAACAGAAGCATGGAGACAAACCGCAAGAAGAAGACGTGGAAACAATCCAAGATAGGGAGATGGAGCAAAGGAGGAAGAAAACCGACAGGTTGACATATAGGTGAACAAACTACATGAAAGTCCGTCCGGTCGAGGGACATTGGAGCGGCGGAGGATGAGGAACAAAGTCGGAGGATATAAAGAAAGTTTGAGAGAGAGAGAGAGAGTTAGACCAAGCTTGTGTCCGAGCTCCGAACTCGAGCTCCTTGACCAGGCCAAACCAGAGCCACCAGAGGTCGTCCCGGTTGGCAGGACTTAATAATTAACATGTCATCATTTATTGCGCAGTCACGTGAGGGTGCGTCGTGTGCATCGGTGTGAGTGTGTGTGTCTCGAAGAAGTGTGTGTACATGAGTGCACGAGCGACCCCGTGCGTGTGTGTTTGTGTTTGTCCTCTACACGTGTCATGTTGGATTTTATCTGCGTCTGCATTGCCAAGATATTCGGACGGCTTTGTTTTCGCAATTCCCACTGAACTAAGCAGCTTTTCCACACACACACACAAACATAGATGTATATATTATATTCTTGTGTGTGAGTGCGTGTTTTGGCAATGACATTTCCGTTTGCAACATCGTGCTTGCAGAGACAGCTGTCAGTTGGTGGGCGGGGGAGCGGTCGGAGGTTGCGAGCCAACAGAAACATAAATTATAAGATTTGTCACACACCACACACTCAGACGCGTGCATTGGCTTCGGTTTGAATGTCCTGCGGCTGAGATTTCTTAATGGATTCCGATCGATGTCGCCGAAATGTCCTTAAAGACATGACAAATGTCCTTCGGTTGCGGTTGTGCTTAATAAATCCCAACAGCCGGCGCGTAACCGCAACAGGACGAAGCCAGGTAGAAAGATAACGACAACAAGAAGAGCTGCAAGAATATGAACGATAACAACACCGAGAACAAGAACAACAAAAATTAGAAATAAGTACCAACAAAAACGCGAACCACCAACCACCGGAAGGTCCAACAACGACAACCTGAGGTACCAACAAAATTTGAAACGAGAACATCATGTCATAAAAATCAATTTCTGAACTCGTTCCAATGCGAATCGTGGCCACTGTTTGCTTCCCCAACCTCTCGTTGTCTCTTCCAACTCACTCTTCCTTCTCTTACTCTCTCGTCTTCGTCTTCATCGTCTGCCTCGTCCCCTTTCGACCCCGCCCCTAACTAGAGAGTTCGGACTCGTTCTTGACCAACTAAGCTACTTTTTTATTTCACTTAGTTCACAACCTCTCGACCTCTGCACCTCAATCACCATCCTCCACCTCTTCCAACTCCTGCCTTCCCCACCACGTTAGAGGCCATTGGTCCTTTTGTATTCCTCACATCGTTGGACGAATGTTGTTTTTTCTCCCACCAGGCTTGTGTTCTTTTCGTTCCTGACTTTGGGATTCTGCTCACGTTTTGCATCGCCAGAGAACCGAGAGGTTGGTCTCTGACGCGTCGACGTCGATAGTTTCTTTCCTTCTTCGTCTACTTCTTCATGTTCTCTTCCCCTTCAGAAGCTTCATGTTACCTTCCCCCTCTTCATATTGACTTTTTCTTCTCCTTCAATTGCTTCGTCTTTATTCACCACTCGTTGTCTTCAGGAGAGAATGAGAAGTGATAGGAAGAGATATAGACAAATAATGTCAAAGAAGAGGAATATGAAAGGGAAGATAAAATAATATTGGAAAAAAATTTTGAAGGATTTTTTAATGATTTTTTTTTTTGATTTTTTAATGAGGATTATTTAATGATTAATAAATTTACCAAAAATTTGTCATTGGAGAATATTGTCACATTATTTAACACTAGAAAGACCGGAATTTTCGTATACCTAGAAAGACCACGAACGGTCATTTTGACCGCTAGGGATAAATATAACATAAATCATGATAAAACTGCAACTATTGTGATATTCCTTATTATTGATTAATTTTACACATGTCTATAATTTAAAAATCTTTTATTTATTAAAACAGAATGTTGTGAATGTTGGCCTACCAGATATTGAAATGAAAAATATATGACGAACTGTATTTCACAAAGCTTTATTTCGGAATGAAAATTTCCTATGAAAATTTTCATTGCTTACTTTCTTTTTTTTATAGTTTGTAATGACAATTTCAGAAACAAGTATTTCAAAAACAAAGTGGATAATTTAAGCTATTTAACAATATTCAACACTCCTCCTCAATAGCTAATTATTCATGAATTTTGAAATTATATACTCTAACTTAGGCGTACACAATGGCTTAGTTAGAAAATCAGCTACCATTTCATTCGTAGGACAATATAGTAACTTGATTTCTCCATTTGATATAAGGTCCTTTATAAAGTTATATTTTATATCAATATGTTTAGTTCTTGCACTGAACTTCTCTGACATTGCTACTCTAATACAACTTTGGTTATCTTCATACATGTTGATTGGTTCTTGAAATTTAAAATCTATATTAGATGAGATGCTTGAGATGCTTCAGTTACAACAACAAATTCTGCTTCTGTTGATGATAAAGCGACAGTGGTTTGTTTTCTTGTCTTCCACGAAATAACACTGTCACCTAAGAAAAATATAAATCCGGAAGTAGATTTTCAATCCGATTTATCTCCACCCCAATCTGAATCAACGTAGCAACTGAGGGTAAAGTCTTTTTCTGCAGTTATTTTGAGCATTCGATTCTTTGTTAAGTTAAGGTATCGAACCACTTTCTTAGCTGCTTCCCAGTCACATTTTCTTGGCTCATTTACTCTACGGCATAAATAACTAACTGCTGCTGAAATATCTGGTCTTGTTGTAGTTGCTATGTAAAGTAATGTTCCAATTACACATCATGGCATTTTCTTGTGTATAAACAATTATCAGCAGGGTTATTTTTGAAATTCATTGAATTTAATACGTTATTTAGTTTTATGTTCCAAGCTCTGCCTGATTGTTTTAATCCATACAATGATTTTTTTAGATGGCACACATATTCTTCTTTTCCTTTAATTTCATATCCTTCTGGCTGAGACATATATATTTCTTCAATCAGGTCTCCATTTAAATATGCAGTTTTGACATCAAAATGATATGATTTTAAATTTCTTTTGGCTGCAATAGATAACAAAATTCGAACAGTAATATATTTACCAACTGGTGCATATGTGTCATCATAATCTTCGCCAAATTTTTGTGTATATCCTCTTGCTACTAATCTTGCTTTATATTGTAGCTCATTTTCAGCATTTTTCTTTATTTTAAAAATCCATTTAGATCCCACTGGCTTCTTATTTGGTGGTAATTTTACTATTTCCCATGTTTTGTTATCCAGAATCGATTTCATTTCTTTATCTGCAGCAATTTTCCATTTCTTTCTTTCCTCCTCCTCAAGTTTTACCATTTCTTTCCACGATTTAGGTTCTGCCATACATGCGAAATGAGTAATACTTGATTTCTGTTGTTGAATTCTTTCAGATCTGCGTATAGGTTGGTTCCTACCTCTGTATCTATTAGTTCAACATCTCCTGATGAATCTGCAGAATCATAAAAATCTAAATCTTCAGATATATTATCATTTTCATCATTATCCTTTGATAATGATATACTTATTTCTTTAGTTTTATCAATTTTTCTATTCGTTTCTACTTTACGATTTTCATCAAATTTAACATCTCTACTAATTACAACAGTATTTGTATCGAGATCTAATATCCTGTAACCTTTTGAATGAGAATTATATCCTACGATATTTCTATGTCCTAATCTCCTGTGCCATAAATGTACGCATTCATTATTCCTCATATTTGCAACTTTTGCACTTTCTTGAATATATATTTCATATAAATTTTTACCCATTTGTCCTAATTTAAATGTTGAATTATCCTTTGACAAATAACAGAAATTTTTATTAAATATTATATCGAATCCTTGAAGTGCTGCCCGCTTCACTGAGAAAAGATTTGTATTTAAGTTTGGAACATACAATACATTTTTCAATCTTATATTGCGATTTCCTTGACCATCCCAGCAATTTAATATCACATCTCCTGTACCTTCAGCCATAAGACTATTACCGTCCGCAATACAAACAGATGTCCTAGCATTCGAATCCATACTTTCAAATATTCGTCGATCGCTGGCCATATGCGACGATGCTCCCGAATCGATTATCCACTTTGTTGCATTTCCAGCTTCACCGCCTTGCAAACAAAGTTCTTCCTCAGCTCCCGCCATCTTTGCTGACGACTTAAATCGTCTTCTCCAATCCGAACAATTTCTTTTGAAGTGACCCTCCTTCTTACACCAAAAACACTTTAAATTTGGCTTACCAGAATTCTGGACCGTCTTCAATACTTGATCTTTCATGGTTTCCGTACTACATTCCGACCTCCTCTCAGCTTCGTCCAACAGTTTCCCAGTGACATACTCCATACTCAAGTCACTTTCAGCTCGTCCTTCCAATGCAGTTACCAAGCTGCCATAGTCTTCCGGCAAGCTGCACAGCAACATTGCAATGATGTGACTGTCCTTGATTTGCTCACCACGTCCCTGAAGTTCATCCCGCAACTGCATAATTTTTGTGATATGCTCTCGTAAATTTCCGCCATCTTTGAGTCGTAAACTGTACATTTTTCGAAGAAGATACATCTTCGTGGAAAGGCTTTTCCGCTCATATATGTCTGCCAAAGCTTTCCACATATCCCTTGCATACCTCTTCATCCTGATATGTATGAGTTGCTCATCGTCCACAGCCAAAGAAATTGTTGCCATTGCCTTGCGATTATCCTTCTTGAACTTTTCAGACTCGGTGCTTGGAATCTCCTCCTCAACCACGTACCAAATCTCGCTGTGAGAGAGGATCATCTCCATCCGGAACTTCCACATCGTTTAATTCGAGCTGCATAATTTCTCAATCGTTATCTTGTCCATATTCGCGTTTTAATATTTTATTTATTTCAAAATTTAAAAGAATCTGGGCCCATAACCTGTTGGCCTACCAGATATTGAAATGAAAAATATATGACGAACTGTATTTCACAAAGCTTTATTTCGGAATGAAAATTTCCTATGAAAATTTTCATTGCTTACTTTCTTTTTTTTATAGTTTGTAATGACAATTTCAGAAACAAGTATTTCAAAAACAAAGTGGATAATTTAAGCTATTTAACAATATTCAACAGTGAACGGCATAATATTACTTTGGAGTTACCTTATATGTATAACAAAAACATACAGACAATATACATACAAGCATATATACCACATACCACGTATGTATATACATGAAGCAACACAGAATCTACTCTCTGCTTTGTACTGCAAGAAGTTTAGTTTCAGACTTAACGGTAAATGTAGTCTTTGGAAATAATGTCGTTCAAAAGAACACTCGATTTTATCAGTTTAAGTTTGAAACTTGTATAATAAACATATGAATTGTGATTTTGCTTTTTGAAAAATAATATGAGTGGGCGTAGAAATCTTAGAAAGGCTGAAATATCGATAGAACTATTACGACTAACAGATATAGCAGACACTCTTTCTAAGAATCCCAATTTCGAATTTGTACCCGAGATAAATATTTCCTCATCAGATGATACGAAATCAGATGGAGAAATAGATATGGAAATTTCAAGTACGTCTGCAAGTCTAAGTGTGCGAAAAGTTACCATGAGAAAATCATAATATAATTTAAAAATTGGTGATAACGTAGAATCCAAGGATACCATACGGTCCTTTGATTCTACGGACATGGACATGCATCCAAAATAAGAAATTGTACATGTACTCATGTAGAATGTCTTTGTCGCAGAAATATACTAAGGGAAGTTGGAGGGCCAACTTCTAACGCCAATCGAAATGTGGAAAACAATAAAGTTATATCTCTCTGGCGAGTGTATATTGACGAATCAACTCTTAGTCATATAAAACTTTGTACAGAAACTGAAGCCAGTCAAATAATGAATTGGTGAATTGAATTGGTTCATGTCTTTGGATGATAAATGCATCAAGCTCATCTTTGCTTTATTATATGCTCGCGGTGCATATAATGTAAGTGTTTTGGACTTAGATATAATATGGTGTAGATATGGCAGATCGAATGGCTCGCAAGTATTCGGTCAGAGCAGTAAACAGTAGATGGCCCGTCCACGTACTTTATAATATTCTGGATATAGCTGGAATTAATTCATGGATAATATGTATATGTATAACAAACAACTGGCAAAAACATATCCCGAAACAATTATATACTTCACGTGGTTGTGTATGAGCACAAGAATATGTGAAAGAGCAGGCTTGCTCAACTCTGGAAAGTACAGCCAATAAAAGTCATAGGGATCCTAAGAGACGCCAATGCCAAATAAATATAAAGTGCAAAAAAACAAAATAATTTTTGTGATAGTTGCGACATAACCATGTAATGTAAAAACAATAATTAAATCTTTCTAGTGTTAAAAATTCACTAAAAACTCTGTCCGAAATGAAATCCAGAAGTTATTAAAAAATGTTATCTTTTTTTAAATTTAACTCGTGTAATTTAACTTTAAATTAAATTTAAATTAAATATCCAATAAATTTCCATTGTTCTCACACAATCTCCTCAGAACTGATCCAATTAATTCATAGAAAATCTCTATTAGCTGTAAATTTCGCCAAGATGCTGTCGATAATTCCGCGAAGCCCATTGATTCAATTGATTGATTGATGACATTAGCAAAAATGAAATAGAACAAAGAGTGGTCGATGGTGGGGGCGAGGGATGGGTTTAAAATGAATATCCACTTGAATGGGCCGTTATTTAAGAGCGCGAAACGTGATTTATTGACCGTGTGTAATTTTCGCTCGCATGACTTCGCCGTTTTAATTAACGTCAAATTAAATCCGAAAGTAAAACCGCATGCCACGCCCCCGTTTCACCAACGAACTCCACCCACATTAGCCTACAACATACACACATATTCACTCAAAGAGACAAATGAAGAGTGAGAAAGAATAGAGAGAGAGAGAGAGAGGGAGAGACTGAGAGAGAGAAAGAGATATATATATATATAGAGGAATGAGTGAACATGAACTTGCGTTCTTTGGGAAATATTTGAAATTAATTCTGGGCAAATGTACGATTGCAATAACAAAAAAGACATTAGGAGCTGCAACAACGAAGAGTAGGCAACAGCAACAATACAAAACTTCCAATAATTACAACAATATGCAATACAACAAAAACAATAACAACTAAAAGGCCGAGAGTACGAACAGCAAACTAAAGCCTCATCCGCGGATGTCGAAGCCGCCCCATCGTCCGATCGTCATTTTACAAATGTTTGGGTCAGAGGTCAACTGAGTCGCCTTCTAAGCTCATCTCTCTCTCTTTGTCTACATACTCTCTCTGTCTCTCTCACACTCCTCTTTCCGTCACTCTTCTCTCATCTGCCTCATCTGGGAATCGTGCTCTGTGGTCAAAGGCAAGAACAAAAATAAAAACTAGCGCACCGGGGTCGCTTCGCTCCCCCGGTTTGCCTGGTCCACCCAGGCAAAATCTGTTAACTTCGGCCAGGCCGAAGTTTACATACCCTACACCCTGCATACAACGTTTATTAAAGGAAAAAGAGTGAATTTCTATCAATAATTAGTGAAAATGCATCATTACACTTCAATGCTATTAACTCCATTGTGCGATTTTCACAACTGTGGCCTCTTTCAAAGAGAAATTATATATTTGAAGCTATTTTCGTATTCCAAACACGATTATACCCTTTTTGTGTCGATTGTCTAATCTATGAATAAGAGTGAAGTTAGGAATCTTATAGGGGCCCATGTTTCTACAAAACGAAGTAGTTCTGGTGTTTGCAGCATTGTGCCATTGCTAATATCTTGAAAGTGCGAATAAAAGCTCAGCAATTTATGGAAGAATAATTGAATCGATGATTTTTTGTGTGCCATAAAATCATAATGTGCCTTTAGTTGCTTTTCCTATTTTAGATGTTCATTTCAATGCAGACAAAATCTGATTCAACAACAGACTTGGGAGGGTAGAAATTTTCAACAATATAAAGTCCAGAAGTACTTGCTGCGCTACTATAAGCAACATATAGTGCCGCGTGATTGATTCCACTTTGAAGATGAACAGCCATTTGGAAATATGTAGCTCCCTGACTTTTGTGGATTGTGATCCCATCAGCAGGGATTGTATTCTCTCAATCGTCACCTGCTCATTACGTTTATATTGAAAAGATATAATCAATTTTTATGGGCGTCCATTGAGGTTCAGTTGGATGTGGTCTCTTTCTTCTTGGATTCACTCCCACCTTTCATCAGCTAATAACATCCATAAAGTAGTTGGATTTCTTGTAGATCTACGATTTTGTATGGAAGGTGCTCGTGTCCTATAAGAGATATTTTCCATTTGATTCTTGGGAACTCTTAGTAGCAATATTTAATCTAATAACTGTCTATATGGTTTACCATATCCAACATTGAGCTGTAGCTTTTGAGCTGTAGCTTGTCAATTTTTAGTATGTAAACTGGTATCGGTGGTACATGATCAGACGCAAAAATTCATCTCTATATATACCATAGTTTATCATATATACCATATTCAACTTTTGCGTTATATGGGAGGGCGATGTTATCCATTTTTGACTTGTAAACTCGTATGAGTGGAACATGACCACACACAAAACTTTATCTCGATATATACCATAGTTCACCAGATATCCCATATAAACCTTTTGCTTTATATGGGAGGTGGGCGTGTCCGATGGGCGATGTTTTCCATTTTTGCCTTTTAAACTCGTATCAGTGGAACATGATTACACACAAAATTTCATCTCGATATATACCATAGTTCACCAGATATCCCATATAAACCTTTTGCTTTATATGGGAGGTGGGCGTGTCCGATGGGCGATGTTTTCCATTTTTGTCTTTTAAACTCGTATCAGTGGAACATGATCACACACAAAATTTCATCTCGATATATACCATAGTTCACCAGATATCCCATATAAACCTTTTGCTTTATATGGGAGGTGGGCGTGTCCGTTGACCGATTACGTCCATTTTTACATACAAGTAGCTTATTAATATAGAAATACTAAATCCAAAATTTCAAGTCAGTATCTCTTACCGTTTCTTCACAAAATCTATTTCCACAGACAGACACACAGACACACAGACAGACGGACAGACAGACAGACAGACAGACGGACATAGCTAAATCGATTCAGGAGGTGACGCTGATCAAGAATATATATACTTTTCCATACCTACGACCTCTCCTTTAATGCGTTACAAACGGAAGGACAAAATGAATATACCCTTACCCACAGGGTGTAGGGTATAAAAATGACAACATGGTCAAAAACAACGAAAACAACAATAATAACAACAACATATACAACATGAAGAACATTAACATAACGACAGCAAGAACAAAAACAACAACTTGCACACTATGGCTTTTGGCCAAAAACGTGAGCAACGTGTCGCTCGTTCTGACACCGACTCGAGGCGAGGTGGATCCCGTTGGCCACGTCTACTCCACCATGCTCTCCTTCCACCCTTTACACCTCACTTTGTCCCACTTCTCCTTTCTCTGAGCCGACCCGACCCAACGACGGCCCTCGCGTTGCAACGCATTAAATCGTCTGCTCATTCGACGAATGTTCCGCAGCCGGCGGCTGCAGCAGGACCCCGATGGGCGCGGATGAGCGGTTCAGCATCGAGACTACGAGGTCAGAATCGGGAACGCGGTGTTGGGATCAGGATCGGGGTCGTCATACCCTTAGGGCGCCAGGATCACCTCGGGCTGTTGTCGGACGAGAAGCAGAACCAGAACGACAACCTGCACAAGAATTTCTATGGAAATTCCGGGGGAATTTTTGTCGCAGGAACGCGCGCTCTCTTCACGTCCATCCGCACTCAATTCAATGCGATGCGATCCTGCAGGGTCCTCACAGGACTCTCTCCTCGTTGGGGTCACTTTGAATAGATGGATGGGCAGGTAGAGGCCTGGAGGGCGGCGAGAAGCACTGAGTTGTGAAGCTGATGGTGTGCAACGATGCAAGGCCTGCGATATTTTGCAGCCGCAAAATCCGCGGGCCGCATTCTTGAGGTCGACACCAATGAGGTGTAGATGGAAGTGTAAAGAATGAGGTGAG
Organism: Coelopa frigida; assembly: GCA_017309665.1. NCBI lineage: Eukaryota > Metazoa > Arthropoda > Insecta > Diptera > Coelopidae > Coelopa > Coelopa frigida. Next base: position 21,183,468 of record CM029564.1, on the reverse strand, counting down.
GAAGAGGAGATGGTGAGGAAGGGTGAAGATAGGTAGAAAGTGGAACGAGTGAGAGAGAGACACGAGTTCGAAAGTGTGTTACAAAGGCCAGCGAAGTCCTCAGTAAACAAAGAGTTGAGTTGAATCCTCTTTTAGTTCAAGCTCTGATTTCGCCGCTTTTCGCTTCCAGGGTTCGCAAATCTAGCTTCCTACAAACCCCAGTTTCCCTTAAATTCTTCTTCTCTCCAATTTTCCTTCCCTCAACCTATCTTCATCTCCATTCCCGAAGTTGGCTCCAAATCCCTTCTTCTTCCTTTTCTTTGACTATCTGTCTGTCCGCCTTTCTGTCTTTCTGTTGCTTGGCATTATTTGCGCCGTGATTAATTAGATGTCTCGATGGCGTTCACAGGACAACGGAGTCTTTCTGTCAAGGACACCAAAGACATGAGCACGAGAGAGATAGACAGGAGACACAGGGAGAGAAATAGAAAAAGAGTGGTAGTGAAAGAGATGGAGATGAGGGAAATACGACTACTTCAATTATACGCATTGGGTTTCCGAGAAACGCTCACGGTTTGAATTCTTTGAAGCACGCCAAAGTAATTAACTCACACATACATAGATACATTCATTCACTCACTCACTTACACACACAGTCATATCGACACGCATGCATCATATTTCATCACCAGCACAGTGGGCAAATAAACAAAGGACGATGGGCTGCGGATGGGTGGTGGTCGTGTTTCTGGGGCATCATTATCGAAAATAATTGTGATACTCCCTGCTATCGGAGTTTTTCGCCAAGTAGCCGAATTTCATTAAATTTTAATTGATATCGCTTTGAGGCAGATATTGACAAAGCAACAATAACAAGAATGAAATGAAGACTATCAATATCAGTATAAAAATAAAAATATAAAGAAGAGTAGAATGGAAGAATGGCGCAATGGAATCTGATAAAAAATGACACGAATGTAAAAAAAAAACCAGATAGAAAAATAATATTTAAAAAAACAGAATATAAAATTAATACATAAAAATGAAATAAAAAATCATATTGTATTAAAAAAAACTTACATATAGAAAATCAAAACAGTGTACAAACAAATAAAAAAAAAATATGTATAAAACAGTATGCCTAAAATACCAAAAACGTAATGTTTAAAAAAATCAAATAAAAAATATTGTTAAAAAATGGTCTGTAATAAAATATGGAAAAATTAAAAAAATAACAGAAAACCGAACGTCAACAAATCCAGGAACTGAATAAAAATACGATTAAAATCAAAATTCGTTCACATGAACCATTTGCCATCGAGTTTTCCCCCATTCCTTCATTCACTCTTTCTCTCACTTACACAACATCCCTCTACATCCACTCCCCATCGATGCCTCCTCTCTATCGATACCCTTTGGGAGAGTCTCCTGTAACAACTCAATTAATATTCCGAACGTTGCCGGCATAATTTTTAAGCTTAGAACGAGATCGGCAAAACAAAAAAAGCGAAGGCAATCAAAACTACAACAACGACTACTAAAACAATACAATACAATAACAAAACAGAGTGAGAGAGATAGAGTGGTGTGAGTGTACTTTATATGTGTAGGTGTGTATGTGTGTTTGTGTAGGTGCGGTGTCGAAGTATTGGCTGCGATGTTTTCTAAATTCGCCATATTTCAAATGAATTCCCGTTACCGCAAAAAGCGACACGTTACGTGATGTGCATTTATTTTATCAGCTCTGCCACAACCTCATTTCCTACATCGCTCTTTCCATTCCTGTGCTCACTCCCTCTCTCCCTCCTTCCTGATGCCAACCGAAAGCAGAGTGAATTCAGCAGAAGGAGGAACAAAAATCAGGTTAGAAAGATAGAGAGAGAGAGACGAAGTAGAGATTTGAGTTTGTTGGGAAGAGAGAGAATGAGAGGGATAGAGATAACGATAGTGGAATCGAGCTCCATAAATCGAGCTTGTGTTCTAAATTACGAGAACTATATTTTAATGTTGTTGTCTTTCCATCTCTACCTCTATCTATCTCCATGGTTCTCTGTTCAAGCGGTCGGAATCTTTATGTGCGATTAAACATTGTTTTATGTGTATGTGTGGCTTATAAAGGGCATTTCCTCACCAGCGTAGCTAACCACAACCTATGGAATTTACAAAAATACTTTGAAATTTTCCAAACTCAAAATAAGTTCAAAATAAAAATATTGAGATTCCACCAAATACAAGAGTAAGAATAAAATAAAAATATAGGATTAAAACACAAAAAAAAATATTTAGAATTTCAAACAAAAATAATAGAATTGCAACAACAAAACAACAGAATGAAAAATAATAAAATTTCAACATAAACAATAGAAACAACCACGGTTAAACCACAGAAAATTTTGCAGAACAAAATCTCCATATAGACACATTCTAACGTATGAACATTCCACTAACATTTGGACATTCGACTAACATTTGAACATTCACCCAACATTTGGACATTCCACTAACATTCGTATATTCATCTAACACAAATATATGAAAAAGAATATATCAAATTCCACATTCCAACTCGTGACCACTACAATCACAGTCAGGAGTCAACGAACTTCAGAAGCGATTGGAGGAAAGGGGTCTAGAGGAGAGGAATGGAAAATAAAAATAATTCGATATACCGAAGAGTCTGGGATTTCAAAATTATTAGTGAAAACCGAGGGGAGGATGAGAATCAAATCAATATCGAAAACCTCGATGATTGTTTGCATGAAAGCTGATGGGAAACCATTTCACCAGAAAGCCTCATCTCATCAGGATGGATAAAGAGGTCCTTGCCAGACAAAAGAAAAATGAAAATAAAACCCCCTGGAGCCATAAATGTCTGAGACTCCGCCATTATCGGGCTTTTGTTGGGAGGTCCTTGAACGTCAGCGTCCATCGACATTGAGCTTGATGAATTCAATTGATTGATCAACAAATGAAAAACAATTATTGTCACTCTCCATCAATCCATACCATTCTGTCTCACTTTCTTTCTCCCTCTTTCTTTCTATATATTTTACAGTTTATTTTTGTTCGTTTTTCCTTTTCCGAAAAATATAAATAAATGAAAGCAAATAAATGAGAGAATAACAAAATTAAAATGAATCTAATCGAGATGCGAGAAAATAATTTCTTAGTGAAAATTTACAGGAGTTACAGGGTGGAAAACCTCCCCGATTTTCCTTGCACTTTATATTCTCCTTTTGCTCTCTATTTCATTTTACTCTCCTTCTTCTCACTCTCCACTTAAAATCGATTCTCACAACATTTCGGCAGTTCTTTTGGACCGCATTGTGCAGGGTCCAGAGCTCGGATCCCGGTATTGGATCGCAAGGGAGCAATTGAAGCAATTACCGCCGACGCACACACACACAGACACTAACACACACTAACAGAGACCGACAAAGGAAGAACGATAGCGAACGGAAAAAGATATGGGCTTCGGAGATTCGCGTGAATGAGAGGATGGATGAGAAAAGTTGCAGGAGGCGAGGAAAATGGAAACCGCGAAGGAAAAGAAAATAATCAATTGAGTGGAAGGCAATTGAGTGCGAGGGGAGGGAGGCCGATGGGTCAGTGGGTTGTACGAGGACGAGGAAAGAAGCGACGAAGGAGAGCGAACTCTGGATGGTTCTGCGTCGTAAATTGAAGCTTAAATATTTTTCGGAGGCGGGTGGATTCGTTTTCGAGGTGATGAAAAGGGACCCAGGAGTTTGTTTTCTATTCGCGAGTCGTGGAGATGTTTGTCTTTTTTTCTTTTATTGTCGTTTTCTTTTTTTCCTGTTGACGTTATATTTTCGTTCATCGATTCAAATTAAATTGTCGTCACTTTTATTATCGTCGGCGTTCCTCGTATTTGCCCTTGTTATTATTATTATTATCATTGTTATTGTTTTCACAGTACAATCATCAGATGTCTGTTTTGATTTAATAATAAAAACAAAAACAAACATATAAATTGATAAAAATAATAATAGTATTGATTATACATACAATGTCAAAATCAACAATGCCAAAAACAACAAGTTTTCCATTGATAAATACAACAAAGACAAAAACAACAACATCTACATAAACCGCAATCCATTTTAATTTGTTGAATGAGCCCTTTGAAGTTTGAAGTGTTTTTTTTCTTCGCTTTTATCTTGTTTTTCTGCAGACTATAAAAGTAAAAGTGTCGCAATGAAAATAATGCCTTCAAAATATTTCAATATTTCTTCTGAGCACTCTTTGGAGCGGAATATTTTAATAACAAAAGATTCCCTTCATTAATATTCCGAGCTATTGTAATCGCACCTTCCATCGGTCGAAGAGCGAACGGTAAGCAAACCGTGGTGAGTGGTGGAGGTTGTTCAAGGGCGGAGACTTTTCACTGAAAATCGCTTTAATAAATAATGTTTTGTTCCTCGAACAATAAATACGGCAGCAAAATATGTGGAAATATTTATGAACAAAATTTATTTTTTACTTTTTCTTCAACTTTTGCAAATCATTATTCCTTATTTCATTCCGTGTTTTCATGAAATAATAAGGATTTTTAATTTTTTTTTCCGATTTTACGGAATTTTCATTTTTTAAATCATATCATTATCATTTTCATCATCATATCATTTCAATATCATTTTTTGATTTATTTTATCATGCCTTGTTTACAAAGAAAATGATTTTAACATTTTTTTCTGATGTTGGGAAAACATGTTTTGTTTTTCTTCAATAAAACTCAGGAATTTCTGCATTCCATACATTTTATAGAAGACAATCTCGATGAAAGTATATTGTTGTTCATTCTATAATTTTGCCAAACCAAACCGTTGCCCAAAGGATCTTGCCTCTAATAAAGATTTATTCTTAAAGGTGTCAAATGATAAATTTCAGTAATTTTTAAACATCACACACAATCTAGTTGCCAAGCATTTCCCTTCGAACTTATTCTCCAAGACAGTAAGATAGAAAGAGTGAGAGAGAGCCAGAGAGATAGAGAGAGATAGATAGACAGACACTGACACATTCATACAACTTGTAAGGAAAATCAAGAAGAAGAAGAAAACACTCCAACTTCTTCATTCAGACGAACATCGTCAAAGGAACAGAAGCAACAAAAACATTTACCAGGGGCTAAAACAAAAACAATAACGTCCAGGTATAGGAATAACAATAACAACAACGATAACAGGAAGAAGAACAAAACCAACGGCGCAATCAACACTGAGTAATGCTTTTTGTTATCTTCGTCAAAGAAATGAACACAAAGATTGATTTCTACACAGACGAGAAGCACCAACACAGTCACCAATACAAATGCAGACACTCACATCCTCACAGATACGAATACAGTATCCCCATGTAGATACGCTCACACATATGAAACACTTCGACATGGACTCCCACATGTGTGTTTGTTAAGATTTTACTAACCAAGCACAGTGAGATGCTAAACGAACGGACGGACAGAAAGACGAACGTAAAGACAGACAAAATATACATATAGCAGATAGACACCAATACACTGACATCCACACCCACACTTTAACACACACATCTGCAGCGAGTGCCAAAGAAATGAGAACGATTTTGTAAACTTGACAGCCACGCAGTTGTTCGGAAGCTTCGCCAGCCACCGACCTAAGTCCGCGATGCTTTCTCCAACGTATTCGCCATTACTTCCGACGTCTATTTTTCTATATGTTCTTCTCATCCTCCATATCTTCCTCTATCTCTTCATCTATTTGTTCCTGTTCTTTCACCAATTTTCCTCCATACCGAAAGACTCCTCGCTCGAAAGACGTTTAGTAGTCTGACGAAACGAATAGAGAGAGCTCGGTTGGTGGAAGAAAAGATGACTCGTCAGAGGAAGATGAGGCAATGGCTCAAGGATCACATGGAGGACCCCAAAAAAGTGTTTGCAAAGTGTGAGATAAATGATTATCAGCGGAAGGATGGAGAGATCTTAAGGGGAAGAATAGATAGCGAGGGAGAAAAGTAGCGACAGAGAGGTAGAGAGAGCGACAGAGAGGGGGAGAGATGGAAGCAGCCGGAAATTCAGACAAATCAATGTAAACTGTTGAGAAACAGTAAAACAATTGCTTGCAACAAAATATATTGAGAGAACAAAACTACAGAAATCGCATCTACTATGAAATAGAAACAACAGCAAGCAACAACAATACAAAAAATAACAACAACTATAAAAATACCAACAACAACACTCGAAACAACCTCGAAACAAAATCCAAGCGTAACCAAGGAATTCTCAAAGAAACACCTGCTCGTGGAATTTTTTGGGTCAATAAGCCGGTAGATATTGCTTTTCGTAGCTCTGTTTTCGTTATTTGTCTGTCTGTCTCTTTCTCTGCTTCTGATTACTTCGCTCTGTTTCTGATGTCTGCTCCGTTGCCAAGAACAACAACAAAAACGACATCAACGAGTTTTGATTAAAATTGCTTTTGAAAAGCTTTCGTGTCTGAGTGCATGGCAGACGAAGTAATGTGAAAGTGAGAAGAAACAAGTTGAGGGAAAAAGTGAGGAAGTTGAGGTGTTCGGTAGACAGAAGAAGAAGTCATATCATCTTCGGAGAACGATTCCGGACAGGATGTCGCAGGACATGATCCTGGATAGAGATTGAGAAGAGACTGGGAAGCCGTCCAGTGACAGACACGTGCGACGAGTCAGATAACAATGTGGTTGAAAGAAAGAGAGAGAGGAACAGAGAGAGAAAAATACAGAGAGTGAGAAACACCAAAAAGTGGAAGATTTTCCCCAATTCAATTTTATATTTGTAATTTTAGATGCTCCAAAATTTAATGTAAATTAAAAAATATGTAAACAAACATATTTTTCCAAAAAAAAAAAAATAAAAAAAAATTATAATTTTTTTTCAAAGTACCTAAAATTGAACTTGAAATTGCATACATATAATTATTCTAAATTTTTTTGTGATTTTGATATTTGAGTTTTCAGAAGCCCCAAGTTACACAAGCATACGTGTTTTTGAACCTAGATCAAGACGAAACTTCCTTCGTCTGTTTTCCATCCTTCCTTTGTCATGTCTTTCACTCCTTCCGTCGCCTCGATGTCACGATCCTCAGTGACAAATTCCTCTTTCCCCGGCCCCATCTGCCTTGTTTAGGTATAATTAATTAGTTGTTGCCTTTCTCGATCCCACTCGGTCGCACATCACGTGTTGGGAATCCTTTTTTCTCTTACCCTTTGTCTCTCTCTTTCCTTTACCCGCCCCTTCATTACTGCATTTGTCGCTCATTAAGTTTCCTCCTTTTCGACAGCGTCGCAATGACCAACGGACAGATGGACAGACAGCTGCGAGAGGGATATGAGGGATAGATAGATGTATTTGTGTGGCAAAAATTATCTTTGCACACAAGTTCAATTTGTCATTTGCTCCTCGAAATACTAATGAACACTTTGTGAAGACACTCACATATATATAGATATATTTCTGTTGATATTTGTGTTGCTGATGTTGGTCTTCTTGTTTTTGTTGTTATTATTGTTTTCATTGGTTTTGTTATTGTTTTTATTAAATATTATTATTTTTCTGTTGTTTCTGCTGCTCTCGTTGATGATCTCGACGAGGGTCTCTTGTTTTTCCTGCTCCTGGGGCAGCTTTGTTTTCGTTGCTGAGATCCCTGTTGTTGCTGTTGCTTACATTGGCCATGTTGTTGTTAATTTTGCTGCGATTATTTTTGTTATTATTGTTGTTTGTTGTTTCTATTTCTCTTCTCGCTGTTGATGTTAAAGTTGCTGTCAACATTTCATCTTTGCTCGCAAAAACAATAGCAAACAAAACACCCACACCACTGTAGGAATATACATACGTAGTATCTCACTTTTGCAAACATGTCACTCACACTCGCACATACCGATGCACAAACATTCACACACACTTACGTATCAGATAAGGGGGGTTATGGAAGAAGGCAAATAAGGCAACGTCCCTGATTGTTCTCAACTTGGTGAGTTCCAGGACCATCCTTATCCCTGCCTAATCCAAGTTGACACACATCCTCCTCGTGGAGCCCCCTGGATAGCTATACAACACCCGTTGATAGTAAACTAAAGTGTGCTGCGAAAAAAAATCCAAGTGCGTCTGACCCATAGTGGGCGGCTTCTTGGTCAGCGTCTGATCCCCAGATTAGGGGCGGCTGAATATAAACCTGGCAGAAGGTATATAATGCTAGTGGCTGCAACCTGGCACACTTGGCCTCTACAGCAGATCTAACTACAAGCGACGAGAGAGCAGGCATAGACGCATTCAGGAAAGGGTCATTAATAATGCGATCGCCCACTAACCCAGTCGAGCCGGATATGGAGTATAGAACGCCTGTAACGACAGCCTCAGAATGTAAAACTAGCAAGATACAGGGATCTGCTACAAATACCCCGCTGGGTTCGATATTTAGAGGACAGCAGAAAAACAAAGCAGTCGGCAAAACATCTTTCTGCAAGCTCGGTGAGCAGATAAGATCGTTGGTGGAAATGCTTAAAGATGGGAAGGATGGGAAAAGGCGAACAGTCCACCAGAAGATGATAGACGCAATCGAGAGCATTAGAGCCCTGTATGAGCTATCTGCTATCGAACAACATGACGATGCAGCGAAGGCAGTAATCAGGAGAAATAACTACTCACAAATATCTCCATAAATCAAACCATGCCTCACACCCCAAGCGTGAGAATGTTGTGACACCTTCTGCAAAGCGGAAGAAAGGCAAGCAAACCCAAGAGAACGCATGCGTACTGTCTACTCCGGATGTTAAGAAGAAAAAGAACTGGACGGCTGTAGTTAAGGCACAGAATAAGGAAAACGAGACAACCATACGGAGCGATATTGCACATCCGAAAACAAAATCAAGCAACAAGCAGGAATGGACGAAAGTACAATCCATGAAGCGAAAGAAGGAGAATCGGAGGAGGCTCAGGCCTGACGCGTTGATTATCTCCGCCAGCGAGAATCAAAACTATGAGGACATTCTGCGCTCCATCAAAACCAATGAAGCGCTTAAAACACTTGGTGAAAACGTGAAAAGCATACGACGAACGGCGAAAAAAGAACTTTTGCTCGAGCTCAAAAGAGGGCCGGAAAGCAATACAGGCGCTTACGTAGAAGCTATGGAAGGAGTTTTAGGAGAGTCAGCAAGGGTGATAGCAAAAACCCAGAAAATAAACGTCCAACTGAAAGACTTGGACGAAATAACGACGCATTACACGAACAATGCGACATACGGTGTCCGGATGAAAGTGCGTTTCGCCTGCGAAAAACTTTCCGAGGTACGCAGATAGCTACTTTCAGCCTCTCAATAAGCGATGCTAAAAAGGTTCTGACTAAACAACGCATACGAATTGGTTGGGGTTCCTGTAGGGTACTCGAGAATATTACACCTAGGAGATGTTTCAGATGTTGGGGATATAATCATTTAGCCCAGAACTGCAAAGAAGGAGTCGATCGCAGCCAACTATGTAGGAAATGCGGCGAAAGTGATCACAAGGCAGCTACATGCACAAATACCCCGAAATGCATGTCCTGCGGAGCCGAACACGCCTCTGGTAGTTTTATCTGCCCGGCCTATCAGAAGGCTATTAGACAAGTTGGAAGATGAAAATTATCCAACTAAACCTCAATCACTGCATTGCAGCGCAGGATCTACTGCAGCAGGTGATTTTTGAACGACACACCGATCTCGCAATATTGTGCGAACCACATCATGGTATTGATGGTTGTGAGTGGACGACAGACGCATCCAGTAAAGCCTCTATCTGGACTCTACGAGGCAAAGTTCACCAATGTAAAGCGACCACGTTTCACACCGGCTTTACTTGGATTAAATTTGAAGGAATATATTTTTTCTCGTGTTATGCTCCACCTAGTATGGACATTTTTCAATTTGAAGGGATGCTCTCGGAATTGGTTGAAGAAGCCAGAACTAAATCCCCATTAATAATCGCTGGGGATTTCAATGCGTGGTCAACAACGTGGGGAAGTAAAAATACCAACCGAAGGGGAAGAGTGCTAATGGAGTGCATGGCAACATTAGATATTCAGCTCCTCAATGATGGCCGACACACATTTGAGGCCGGGAGAAAACGGTCAGCAGTTGACCTAACCTTCGCGCACAGCACGATCGCGAGTAGAACCACATGGAGTGTAGGGGAATTTTATACGCACAGTTACCACCGAGGAATAGAAATAGAGCTGAAACAAACGCCCATCTACCGAAGGATAACAATGACTCAGACCACAGGTTGGAAACTTCGATGCCAACGTTTTCAAATATATGTGGAGCAATACAGTTACAGCAATTGGTGGGGCCTACGACATGGCTCACAGCATAGCATGCGATGCAGCAATGCCTAGAATGACGAAGAGACCAAGCAGAAAGCCTGTATACTGGTGGAATGATGGTATAGCAGAAGCCAGGACACGGTGCAACAAGGCACGTAGAAAAGCACATCGTGCACGAAACAGAACGACATGGGAATCGTTGAACGCGGATTAACATCTCAAGAAGGCCATAAGATCCAGCAAAGATTCCTGCTTCAACCTCCGCAAAGCTGCCGACATTGACCCGTGGGGCATGGCATATAAGGTGGTGATGAAAAGAGTTAGAGGTCCTAGAGCTCCACAACCATCGGATCGGATCCCACTATTATGGACAGAGTAGTTGCAACATTGTTTCCGCCACAGGTGCCACAATGACACAACATCCACTCAAACGAACTCGAACGAACAGTACCGATTGTGACGACTGCGGAGATCCAGTCGATACTAAACAAATTTGCAGATAGTAAGGCGCCAAGGTTGGATGGCATCCCAAATGTGGCACTGAAAACGGCCATACGACAGGATCCGGATACTTTTGCGCAGATGTATTCGGCTTGTCTAAACGAAGGAGTGTTCCCAGACTTCTGGAAAAGACAAAGATTTGTGCTGCTAACTTAAACCCGGAAGCAACCTGACCAGCCATCGTATATCGGCCCATCTGTATGCTGGATACGATGGGCAAAATACTGGAAAGTATCATTGTCAACCGATTGCAGGATACACTTGAAGGACCGGGAGGTCTATCCGAAAAACAATTGGTTTCGTCGAGGGAAATCAACTAATCGACGCTGTCCAAACAGTTATGAAGATCGCACGAGAAGCAACAAACGGAAAAAGATGAAAGGTAGTACGCAGTAGTAACACTGACGTCAGAAACGCCTTCAATTCTGCGTGTGGCCACAAATAATGCGGTCCCTACGCAGCCTAAATGCACCGGAGTAAATACGGCGAATAATTGCAGACTATTTTAGAGACAGAGTTCTGTTCTATGACACCAATGAGGTGTCAAATGCTATAACGTTTCGAGAGGAGCCCACAGGGCTCGGTACTTGGCCCCACCTTATGGAACATAATGTACAATGGTATCTTCACCATTGAGCTGCCCAGAGGCGCTACACTGGTCGGATACGCGGATGATATCGCACTTGTGGTTGTGACAAAACACATTGACACACTCAAGGAGTTGTGTAGTGATTCAGTAGCCAGAGTAAACAGATGGCTACGTGAAGCGGATCTGGAATTAGCAACCCAGAAAACGGAAGCCGTCCATCTTCTGGCAGTCAGTCAAAAAGCTGCAAAAGTAAATGGAGCCTTATCACGCATCATGGCGAACATCGGTGGACATCGATCGAGTAGGCGCAAGATCCTGGCTAGGGTTACCAGCTCCATAATTCTCTACGGAGCTCCGGTATGGGCGGATGCGACCAAATTTGAGTCATATACTAGCGGAATTCGGGCAACTTATCGACTCAGCGCACTAAGAGTTGCAAGTGCTTTTCGGACGGTGTCAGATGACGCAATTTGCGTGATAGCGGCAATGCTTCCTATAGATGTTTTGGCACTAGAACTGCAACGCATTTATGTGGTAGGTACGTCCACATCAAAGACAGACGAGCGAAGACGTAGCATCCAGGAATGGCAATGCCGTTGGGAAAATGCTCTAAAAGGTAGATGGACTGCGACCCTGATCCCAAATGTAGAGCACTGGGTTAGTCGCAAACATGGAGAGGTCGATTATTATCTGACACAGCTGCTTAGTGGACACGGGTGTTTCAAGAAATACCTGTTCAAATACTTCCGGATGAACCTGAGGACCATCCGGGCAATTGGGGCAGAATGGATCTTCCTCATGCTTGTATTTGAACAGGTATTTCTTGAAACACCCGTGTCCACTAAGCAGCTGTGTCAGATTATAATCGACCTGAACATATTTTGCTGAGCTGTCCACGCTTCGACACTGAACGAGCAGATATAGCCGAAGCTTTCGGTGAGGAGCCTACAGTGAGGAACATAGTTATGCATATGTGTCACACTACCCAGAAATGGAATGCAGTAAAGATCGCAGCAGCGAAGATTATGGTTGCCCTTCGCCAAGCAGAACGTATAAGAAACAGTGAACGTATCATGCACCGAGCACTAGCAGCTTCGAGGACGGTCACGAACTTGACAGACCAAATACTGACGCTTGAGCAATAAATGCTCATAACGGCCTCCCGACGAAATACTTAGCGGTGGTTCCGGGAGGAATACCGTATGGAAAAAGAAGGATTTTAGTTCGGGTTAAAGTCCCACACTAACTTTCGGCTTGCGATGCGTTTGCCTTCTATAAAAAAAAAAAAAAAAACAAAAAAACGTGTCAGATAACACTGATGATGAAAATGCGCACATATGACTAAATTTAATTAGCAGCGATTTTGTTGTTCCTTTGTCTTTGTCTTCTGATTACAAGTCTTGATGATGAGATTTGTGTGTTGTTGCTGTTATTATTATTCCCTCCCCAACTGCAATAACTGCTGCTCCCTGTCTCTGTTATATCTCTTTCTCTCTCTATCTTGATAATTATTGTATCTATCTCTTGGTATTTCTCGCTTCCTTTCCCTTCTGGGATGACTTTATTTGACACTTTATTCTGTCGAAATGACAATTGTTGCTGTCATTTGTCAATGTTTTGTCGCTCATTGTCATTATTTTCGTTGTTTTTGTTTTCGTTGCAATTATAGTTGCTGTCAAAGATCTGCAAAAGTTTCATTTATATTTATCATCACTTTCTGGCATTCTGTTATTGCTTCGAAGTTTTCTACTTTGTTTCCCTACTATCCTTTTTTCTTCCTATATTTTTGATTTTTGTTTTTTTTTTTGTCTTTCTCTTCTTTTTTTCTATTTCATATTTTCTTTTATTTTATTATCCCTTCCTTTCCTTAGTTTCTTGTTGACCCATAGTTCAATTCTTGAGCTTCGTTTACTTTAAGTATGCTCTCACACACATACACATACATGAAATAGTTACATCCACACATAGGTTTCTCTTTGTTGGCACTCATTTCACTTCCGGCTGCCCTCGTGGCTTCTATTTCACGTTTTATTATTATTAATATTATTATTGTTATTGTTGTGTATGTATTTTTTTCCTCTCATGTTTTAATTATTATTTTCGTTGTTGTATTCGTAGTTGTTGTACTTATCGATGTTGTTGTCTTTCATTTCTGTTGTTGTATTTACTCATTTTCCTGCAACTGCGTTTACTGTTATTGTTATATTCACTTTTACGATCCTCAATGGCAGCCGGTCATCGTTTTATTGTTTCATTTGTTTGTTTATATGATATTGTTATTTTTGTATCATATGCTTATAATCCTAATTATTGTGGCTCTTATTTGTACGATTTGAATTGCTTGAATACGATTTTTCATTTAAATTATAGTTTAATTCAGTTTTGATACGTTTATTGAATTTTCTACTATCAGGAATTATAAACATTTAGAGGATTATGTTTATCAGCAAGATATGATTTTGTTCAAAACTAATTTAATATTTGGGATATAGAGATCTTCTTCGAATGATTTGAGAGCTATTAAAATTATAATTTAATTTTATTTTGAATTAATTTTCCAATTTTACATTTTGTAGGACATTTTATATTTTTTAGAAGTGTATATATTTTTTATTTAATAATTATGTGTATATTTTCTTGAAAGGCTGCAATTTTTTGGGATTTTTTATGATATTACGAAATTAATTAATTTTGTAATTTTTTCTTTAAATTAATTTTGAAATTTTTAATGAAAAGAAAAACTTTTTTTAAATTACGAATTTTTGCCCCTACTGCTAGAAAATGCCTCCCACAGTCTTCGAGTGCTCGTCTCGTCTCCTTGCCCCTTTCCCATTTAATTCGTTAAGTGAAAAACACTGCAAATGTTGCCAAAAACAGTAAGAAAAGATAAAAGAATAATATAAAAATCGAAATGAAAACAACAACAACCGATTCGAACTCGCAACTGTCTCTGTCTTTCTTTTTCTCTGTCAGCCAAAGTTGATTGCAAGGTTCAGGTCACGAAATTTCGATGAACCACGACGAAGGAAAGAAGAAAGGAAGATAGAGGGAAGATGAAGGAAAAATTAAGGGAAGAACAGAACGTGTGAAGTGGTGAAGAAAAGGGGAGAAGATGAGAAGTTGCAATTTGGAAAATTATGAAAAGCGAAAAACAAAAGGAAGGGAAACAACATGAGGAAGAAGAAGTGGAGCGCGAACAAATGACAAATGCAGAGCCATCGACGGCAGACGGACGATAAACAGACAGATAGAGGGAGAGAGAGAGGCGTTAGTTGAGGAGATGAACAGACAGACAGACAGATGGATGGGTGGACGTGGGTAGCCGAAGTCATTCAGTCAGATAGGAAAGAGGGAGAGAATGTAAGACTGAGAGAGAGAAAATGAAACAGTGAGAGATGAGAGACATAGAGAGAAAGAAGCATCGAGGAACCACTCGAAGACAACTGGGGACCAAATGGCCCGGCCATTGTTTATTTCCGTCCTTATTCTTTCTCTCGCCTCTATTTTCCTCTCATTCATCACGGTTTTGTGGAGCTTTTCACAGTGTCGCTGGATGTGCGGTTTTGAGATATTGTTTATGTTGTTTTGTGCTCCTGCAAATGCGGTCCTTGCCAATGGCATCGCCATTATTTGGCAGTTGGTTTTGTTTTTGGCAACTGGCAGCACTTTGCGGTCACGAGTTGCTCCGCCGCGAGTGGACGAAAGGGCGAACGAAAGGGAGGACGAAAGGGAAAAGAAAAAGAGTGAGGAATCAATGAGGGAGGGGGGATGAAAAGTGTCAACGAGTGGCGAACATCGTCTGCGGAATGTGATCTGATGTTGATGAGGACGTTGATGGTGTTGCTCATGAGTCCGGCGGGACCTCGTTAGCAGCGCTGAAACAACAATGGGAAAACATGAAAATCGTCCTCACAGAACTTAGTAAAAGGGAGACGGAAATCTTCGAAATCCATAACAAATTCACTTCTTTCATATCAGAAAAGTGAATTTCTTTCATTATAAAAAAGTAATTTTTTTCAAATATCTTCACTTCACTTCACTTTCACTTCAAAAAAAATTATTTCTCTCTTCAGATAAAATTAAAAAATAAAGTACCAAAATTAAAATCAATGAGTGTTTGATTCAATCAGAAACAAATATTTCTTTCCCACTAAAATAATTCGGAATTCTTGAATTTATTCATAATAACTAACTGAAAGATTTACTCTTAAAAATCTTTTTTTCTACATAAAATGATAAACATATATAAAAATTAATTGATAATATTCTTCTCTCTCTTTTCAGAAACATTTTCACCGAACCTCACTATTAATTAAGGCCTTTAATCATAAGTTTCGATTAGACTTGGAATTAAATTCGTAAGTACAAAACAATTTTAATTATTTGATATTTGAATATAAACGCTAAAATTCTTTCGTGGAAAATATTAAAAATTGGGTTTCGGAAAGCGCATTTTTGCCGAAAATCTAATTTTAGCAGATAACCGAATTATGCTTGGGCATCGAATATATAATATAATTTCGGAGAACGGATTCTATTTATATTTATTATTTTTAAAAAATGAATTACTATTCGGTCAAATAGTTTCGCGGAAGTCAATTATTTTCCGAAAACAGAAACGAAATATTCGTTACAAATTGCATTGTTATGTAGAGAAAAAATTAAACACACATCCAAAGTGTCGTTGAAAATTAAATAAAACGTCAGAAAAATATATAAACGTGTATTTTTTAGATGAAATATTTAATTTTGTCAGAAAAAGACATGTAAATGAATATTCTATTTAATTTTTTGAGCGAATAGTTTATTGTTATAGATTCAGTAATTGCTTTGTTTTGTTTTCGAAATGAAAGAGCAATAAAAGGAATGTAAATGCAAATAGAAGCTCAGCTAACAGCGAACCACAAAATCAAATAACATACACACACAACTTCAACGGGAACGCATACAAGTAAACACGAACAAATACATACAAATAAACACGAATAAATACACACCAACAAATACTACAAATATATACACGAGGCGACCATTAAAAAAATATCAACAGCAATTTTCGGCCGCAACGAAAAATCAACAAGCGGCGAATGCAAAAACAACAGCCAAACCAAATCATACATAAACACCGGAAGCAAAACACAGACACTCTACGACAAACAACTACACGAATACACGACAGAAGTGGGAGGGAGACAGCGAAAGAGGGAGATAAATGCATTACTAATTATTTTAATGCTCTGTGAAAAATTCCGCCCAATTTTCCCGTCGTCTCATTGGGGTTATTCCATGTATCTATTTGGTATTCCATCCCCTCGGCCTCTCAGTGGACACCCTCATTCATTCACTCATTACTTCATTCACTCATTATTTCATTCACATTCCCGTTCCGTTTGGCATCATCCAGTTTTCGCCCATCCATCGAGTTGGCTCTTGTTGTCATTCATCGAATCCCCCTTCGTGAAATTTTGCCTCCAACTATCGTCCTCTGTTTCTCCTCTAGTTTCACTTCTCCTCCTCACTCTCGCTCCCTTTCCCTTTTCACTCTCATTTACTCTTCCGTCCTCTGACCGTTTACACTATCAATCCTCATAATATATTCATCCGCCATTCCATTTACCTAGCTCATTCCTGCTCTCTCTCTCTCTCTCTCTCTCTCTTCCCTCCCCTATCATTCACTAGCCCCAACCCCATCCTCTAGTCCGGTTGTTTGCTTATCAGGAGCTCTGTAGGCCGGCCAGATTCCCTCTCTCTCTCGTTCATCACGCCGCCCGCTCCGCCGAGGGTGGGGGCGTCACTTTATTTGCTTTTTGCACAAATAGCAATTTTCTAAATGACCTGATGAACGGACCCACCGGGAGGTTGAAGAGAGTGAACCCAAGAGAGAGAGAGAGAGAGAGAGAGGGGAAGAGAACGAAGATAATTTCGGACGATTCACTCGGATGCTCGCCGCCTTGTTCGGAAGGTCGTTTCGGCGGTTGGTAGGGCCCGAGGTCGTTGAAAGTATAAACGCAATAAGAGTAATAATAATAACAACATCCGGCCGGAGAGCAAACAAAGCAAGGTTAGCGCCCAGAAACACTGGCAACACTTTCTGAACTATCCTCAGCGGTCGATGTGGCAACGCATTCAGAGGTCGGGGTGGCAACACAATCAGCGGCCGACCGTGAAGAGAAAACCAGAGAAAGAGAAAGGTATTGATTTAAGGATAGGGGAAGAGCGGGGCGGGGAGGGGGGTAGGTCGGGAGATTGAGCGGAGTGCGTGAAACCATCGAATGACTTGACTCAATTGCGTTGCGAACACATTAACCAAAGAGGCCGCTTTTCTCCTTCAACGCCGACCTTTGGCCACGCCCACCTCAACCACCTTCCGGAATTCGGTCTAATCTCATAAAATGTTTATCTTCATTTTCTCGGCTTCTGGACCCGACTCGGGTCGCCTTCGTTAACCCAGTTCTATTCACCGTTTTTTCCCGTTTCTCCTCTTCACCGTTTCCTTTCTACACTTTTCCTTCCCTTCGCAAGTTTCTCCCTTTATATTTTCCTTCACCCACCTTGTTTCGTGTTAATTTTTTCCCGATTCCTGTGGGAGTTTTTTTGCGCTTCTTAGATTCAGTTTCTTCTTCCGCTGTTTTGTGTTTCCCCGACCTGAGCTTCATTTGTTTCTCTCCGCTGACTCGTTTCCTCCTTTCTTCTTCAACTGCCTTGTTTTCCTCCTTTCCCCAACTCGCTCTCTTCTTACTCAACATCGCCTTTTTGATCCTTTTCTCGACTCCCTCCTTCCATCGTCCGCTTCACTATCTGCTCCTTTCGACCCTTCTTCGCTTTTTGCTTAATCAGTTCGAGCTGCTTAAACCTCTTAAGAGCAGATGATGTCCGCAACGACCTTCTCGCCCTCTCTCTCTCTCTCACTCCCACTCGGCCCTTCGATAATGCTTTTTATTGTATTGCTCTCACTTTCTTTTTCTCACTTATTTCCTTCGTTTACTCCCTTCAACCCCTGTCCCTTTCCATTTCCGGCAAATGTTTTGTTTCTTCACTTTGGTTTAGGTTTTTGTTCTTTTTGCACCGTTCAGCATGATTCGCATGGACAACAACAACAAGAGTAACAATAACAACAAGAGTAACAATAACAACAACAGCATTACCACAGTTGTTAGCACTCCATAAAGAATTTAGTAGTCGCTTCTCTCTTGACCCAACCACTCTCTATCTCTCTCCTTTCCTCTGTCTCTCGGTCCTTGCCTTCTCTCAAAGTTTTTTATTTTATGTGAACCTCATGTTGATGATGTCTTTCTCTTATGCGATACGAGCCTCCCGTGGACGACGGTCTTCGATATATCCCGAGAAGATGGATCTCCTTTATGTCGAAAGTTTTAGTCCTTGGGTTAGGAAATAACATCCTGTTGTTCTGGTGAGACTTTTTAATCTCTTATCGCCGCTTATCTCTCCGTCGTGCTTTGCCTTTCAATGGGTTTCGTTGCTATTCCATTGGCTTCGTTGCCCTTCAATCGTCTTCGTTTTCTTCGCTTCTCAAATCCACGTTCGACTCTCGAAACTCTTCTAATGGCCCACAAATATTAGAACTTTTAAGTCTACGAAACGCATTCCCATTCTTCTCTGAATTACCAATTCATTATTTATTTGTTATTTATTATTTATTCTTAATACATCGATATTTCGCTGTGGTTCGATCAATTTGTCAATTTCCGTATATTTTCTTCAGAAATCCCTTGAATTGTTCTCAATGACCATTGCAATTTAAAACATGAAGAATTTACGGGTAATTCAAACGGATTTTACCAATTCTTTCATAATCATTTCAATTCGAAAACCGCGTTTTCTCTTCAAAGTCTTGAACTCGGGTAAATGAAACCCCCAATTAAATTCGATTTAAGGAACACACCAGAGCCACCTTCAGCATCCTCTGGCCTTCACGGACCCTGTTAGAAATAACAAACACAACAACAACTGGTACATCACGCTTCTAACAACTCATCGGAACAACTTTGAGGAAGAATGCCTTCTACTTATTTCTCTCTCGAAATAAGATATCCATCCACTTCTCTTAATGAGATCCCATCCACACCGTCGTGATCCTCTCGCGACCCCGCCCACTTGTCCGCCCCTCGCGACGACGAGTGCGCGCTCGACGAAAGTGCGTGAAGGGCGCTCAAATTAAAAGCGAGCCAAAGAGGAGCGAAAAAAAATAATAAATGCAAAATTCTTCTTCTACAACAAGATACGACAACGACGATAGGTGAGAGGAAGGCGGGTGGGAGCAATGGAAAGAGAAGACAAGGCGGAGCAACGGAGTGAGAAGACGGATCGGAGCGAGCGAGAGGAAAAACGGTCGGTTTCAGGTTCGGGGCTTGGTTGGCGAAATTAGATAAACGAATTTTTTATTGCGCACTTTATTTCATTTCGCCGCCATTTACGACGTCGCTCGTCGAGTCAAGTGTCGCCTGGAATCGGGGGTGGAGGCGTGGCGAGGTCGGGGCAGAGCAACAGGGTCTGACTCCGGGTCTCGATCGGGAGCAGCGCCGGGGATTCTAAGGTCGATGCCGCCGTTGCCGATGAAATAAAGCGAAAAATAATTGGCTAGTTACAACGGGGGTAATAGAACTCGACCTGGTTGACGATGCTGCGTCAACGGCCTTTCAAGATGTTGGGGCCAATGTCAACGCATCAGGAATCCGCCCACGAGTTCTCTGAAGGTGGCGAAATATCCTTGGAGGAAGGATTTTGACAAGAGAAGAGACCTTTGAGAAGCTGTACTTGATGGTTGCCAACCAGATGTCGAGAAGTCGAGATTTGTCGATCTCTGGTCTTCTACATTTTTCTCTCTACATTTTCTATCATCGCCTTTTTATCATTTTCGTGTTTAATTGTATTCATATTTCAATGCATTATTTTCTCCCTTTGCCTTCTCATCGTTGTCGCTTCCATTTTTAATTTCTGCTATCATACAACTTACGCTTTCTTTTGATTGTGTTTTATTATATTTAATTTTATTGCCTTTCTTGTTGTTGGTTCTTCTTGAAGTTTTGCTAAGTGAAAGAAAAAAACTCTCAGATAACTGAAATTTATGCGATGGCATTAAATTATGCTAAACCAAGCAATAAAAAAATCACGACTACAATTTTTACTGCGCACAATTTCAGCCAAAATATTGTTGTTGTCCATGGTGTTGTTATCAATATTATGACTGTACACGTTTTATTGTTGTAATGGATGATATGGCCACCGTCGTTGGGCCAATAACGATCGATGTCGTTGACCAAATGCTTTCGTTCCCAATTTTGTGTTTTTACGATCCCAGTGTTATTTTTATCCTTACGTCAACGACGACCAAGGATATCATTTGTCTTCCGACAATTCGTTCATCACGCTATTCTTCTTCTCTCGATCTCTCTTTCTATATAGTTTTTCTCTCCTAAGAACACCATTTGTTTCTCGACTCCAAACGAATTAAATGTCACGCATCCGCCGTGTGCACCATTGGTAATTCTTCGAGCACGTACATCTGTCTGTCTGTCCAGCTGTGTATTTCTTCACACGTCTCTCTAACCATGTGATTCTCTCTCCATCCGTTCATCTGTCTGTCCATTTGCCTGTCTCATTGGTTGATGGTCTCTCAAGAGGAGCTGCAGAATTAATTGATTCTAGGCGCGATCTGCTCATGTGGGAGGTTGCAAGTGTGTGGGTGTGTTTTCCCTCCCACTCGATATCGTTCTCCACACTTTCCTTTCATCTTTTCCTTCTATTTCTCTCCTCTACTCAGCACTCCTTCCCACTTCACTTCATTGAAGTCTATTTATATATCTATGTAATCGTTGGTTTATTTTCTTCGAATCCTATGCACGATTGTCGGTCGCCTCTCGTTTCCCGACTCGCTCCTAAACTCTTTCTCGCTCTTCCATCATCCTGCACTTCCACTTAGGTCCATCCTTCCTTCGTCTGTCCTTCCATCCGTCTGTGCCACTGTCCGTCCGACAGTCACGACAGCGCTTGAAGACGTTTTTAATTAACCCGACAACGGCTTCGCCCCCATTTCTGACCCGAACCCAAGCGATCAATGACGGGTGGATGCTTCTGCCAATTGTTGTTGTTATTGTTATCCTGTGAAACATATCCATAGCCGGTGTTTCCCATCGAGGCACGCACGCATACGAACACGACGAAGAAGACACGGACAGCTGGACAGACACGATGAGTGGGTTGAGAGGGTTGAGCCGTCTTTTGTACGACTCCTTCAAGGAGTTGGGTGTGAGCGTTTTCATGTATGATGTATATGTGTGAATGAGAATGCACGAGTATGCGCGTTTATGTGTCTGTGTGTGTTACACCCAACTAATACGTTATTATTTGCTATTAATTGCGTGCTTGAGAGCATTTTCGAGCCCAACATGTGTGCAGTTTGTATTTTCGCACAATAAATATTTGCCTCACGCCCCTCATTCTCACCTCCTTCGACCAGTTCCACGACCAGTTTCATCTGAACATTGCTGGGTATGCGTGTGTTTGTGTTTATATGAAGTGTATCGTGCGTGTATTCACGCTCGTGTCAGTGTGTATTTGCTTTAATTCGATTAAAGAAAATAGTGGTATTCTTTGCTCGCGAACTCAACCGGAACGGAATTTACGTGGATAATGTTTCTATTTCTGTTTCCTTTTGCCTCAGTCTTCTTCAGCTCATTCTCTGCTTCTTCTCATACTCTTCTCCCATTCTCTTCTTCTATTCATTCTCGAACTCACTTTCACTCCCCCCTTCTGCCACATTCGCTTCGATCCCTCGAAATCGCTCGCTAAAGACATGGCAATAAACCAACTTCATCAATATACAATCACTCCCCAGTCACCCGTGGCCTCCACCGACCAATCTCAACTTCTCTTTCTCTCCCTTTATCGATGCTGAAACCGCTGGACAAACATCGGTCGAGGGCCAGGCAACCATCGAAAAGCGTGATCGCACAAATATTTTCGAGCTTTCGCAGTACTTTGCGTCCCTCGGTCGCGGTTCATGACAGGGGTCGGGGTTGGTGGGCGGCGCACCACAGGGCCCCGCACCGTGGTAAACAAAAACACAATCGCATAATGCGGTGGGACAAACAAGGAGAGGGCCGAAGAGGGAGAGAGAGAGAAACACTTACAACTGCGCGAACGAAAATGAATTAAATGCGAGATAAATTATTCTTATCCACGTAGAATCAGAGCTTCAGACCCAATAAATGCAAATAAACTGCGAGGCGCGGAGACAGAGACACGCACACAAACCAAAAGATACCAACACAAATACACACACATACCGAAAAATACACATACAAACCAACACTCACCAATACAAAGGGGAGTTTTAAATTTAGCGAGATTCAAGGGTCGATGGTGGGCCACGAATCGGCACGAATTTGCATCAGGAAAATGCAGAAAGGGCGAGGATGCGGAAGAGAATAAAGAGTAGGATGAGGAAGAGGTGGGGAAGGTTGAACGAAAGGGAAGGAGGAGAAGCAAGGAGGTGTTCGTGGCCTGGTGTCTGATTTAGGTGTTGGTTGGACAGTTCATTTCGACCGCGATTTGTTTATTAAAATTCTCCCTCGTCCTCGTCCCTGCCCACGCTGTAACAAACTTCGACCGTGGGACGAAAGAAATGCGTTCGGAAACGAAGTATGAATTTTAAGTAGTGGGCGTACGAACGAAATCGTGATCCAGAGGACAAAAGATAGAAGGAGGCGTGACAGATTAGGGTGAATGAAAATCTTTAGTTCAAATCAGAGTTTGAGGTAATTAAGATATCGAAGTTGAGGAGGCAGTTGAGAAATCCGTGAAGTTATTTTGAAAACGATATTTAATGGAAGATTTATATTTTTAATGCAAAGTGAAATATGGCCAAATTAATTGAAAATATTCAAATCTTGATGAAGAATCAAATATTTTAAGTTCAAACTGATTTCCAAGAAAATTCCTCAAATTAGTAAATTCAAATTTATTAATAATCTCAAAATAAATTATTTATATTTTAAATAAAATAAATATCTGATATAACAACTTCTTTTAATGATTTTTACAAACAAAATTTTTATTCACAACTAACAACATTTTAAAAAATGATTATATCTATACCTTTAAATTAAATACCTAGAAGAGAAAACTCCGCTCGTCTCATCGTGAAACCCATAAAAGAATTCAATCCCCTGCCATACCTACGTTCTCTCATCTAAATTTTACTGACATGTTTTGAATTTTGAATAAAATAACAATTTTCGCTTTCTCACTGTTTTCTTGTTTTCTCTTGCAGGCAACTTTTATCACCTAATATACAACAAAAACACTACCACGTGGGTGGATATCTGGTGGATGGTAATCGGCATGTAAGTACATCACGAAAACATTTTCTATATGTTCCGATCCACCGCGCTTCCCCTTGTTTCTCTCTATCTTTCTGTCCAATTCTCTCTCTTTATCACTCCCTCTCACCACTCAAGACGTGTACAAGGCGAACAGAAAGCGAAAGCGAATCTAAATGGAAATCGAAATCAATTCCCAATCACGCTCATGAGAGTCCTTCGACAAGGACTTCATGTGTTTGGGGGGAACGAAGTGGTTCTAATGGCGAGGAGGGAACTCAAAAAGAGGAAGAGAGCAAGAGAAGCCTTAAGATCTCAGGAGCGGAGGATAACTTGAGAAGAAGTCGAAGGGAGCAGAGGAAATATTTCTTCAAATTGAAAGTCGAGCAGATGAGGACGACGATTCGATTTCGGGGAGGTGCTTCAGAGGGCCAGACGAGGGTCTCATTAGGACAGGTTCTGTTATGCACAAAAGGAAGGGACCGTGGAGGATCAGGGGGCGAGGGCGGGTGTCGAATGAAGTGCCACGTGGATGAAGCAAAACGTTGACACAAGCGTAAAATTTTCGTCGAATCTTCGATAATTCCTGGAATCTTATTTTTCCGCTGATTTTCGATTTCCACAAAAGAATTTAAATTTCCTTAAAAAGAAAATTTCCATGTTCACGCATTGTTGTTTTATCATAGGAAGAGAGAAAGAGAGGGGGGGTTGAGGAGGGGAAGTTAAAGGGAAGCTGGAACGGAATCGAAACCCTCTTCAAACTCATGGGGACGAGATGGGATGCTATGGGACTCCTTGTGGTGAAAAGTACAGAACTTGAATTTCAATTACAGTTAACTTTTCTCGCATCGCTGCGTTTGCGGAAAAGGCAATCGATGTATTTTCTATTTCCTTCTCTCCATTGCCACCGACTATCTTTCTCCCTATCTATCGAACTCTCCTTCTCCCTATCTATCTAACTCTCCATCTAACTCTCAATCTCTCTCTATCGCTTCATGCCTGTTTTCTGAGTTTCCGTTCGGAATTCTGGTAGTCGATGTTGTAGTTGTTGTTATTGTCGTCCTGGCGCCATAATTGATTTTATTTGCGTACGTGTGTTCAACTACGAGTGTGTGTGTCTGTTTGTGTCTTTGTGGGCTCATGTTCGACACATAAAAGAAATCACGATTCGGAAGCTCCACAATTTAATAACAAAAATCAAATATCGCACGTCTTTCAATATCTTATTTTTCGTTCTCTGAGTCTTCGCTTCGGTTTCTTATTCTCCGAATTCTTCATCTTTTCATTCTCTTTCTCCCCCTTCTCGTTCTACTCATTCTTCTAGGAGATTCTTTTTCAAATTCTCCTTCTTTGAATTTTTCTTCGACTTCCTCCACTTATGGGTCTTCGCTCTCGACTTCTGCTTTATTTTTCTTCCCCCTACCTTGACAAATTTTGGTTAGTGCTCATCTCCCACCTCTTCTTCGGTTCGGTCCCATTCCCACGATGTGTATCTTCACAACCAACACATGCAAAACCTCTGGCACTTCTAGACCTTCTCATTCTCATTTTTGGCCATTGTCGTCGGCTCCTTCTGTGCTCGTGTTACTTCCGTTTCCGGTCGATGCGTGAAGTTCCGAAGCCCTGGCTACGACGTCGATGGCTTCGTCCTCGCCTTCTCAGTGTGTGTCCTGGCGGCGTCGATGATCCTGGCGACGAAGGAAAAGTTGATTGTATTGTGGAGACCTTTCGTAATTTTCAAATCCTTCATTTCCGTTCTCTTCGAACACCCACCAGCTTCCGGTCGAGTCTCACTGCTTGATCGGTTCATCAACTTGATCCCTATTCAAAATTGATCCTTTTTCAAAATTTATCCTTATTCAAAAATATTCGCTTTTTCATGATTCCCCCTGTGCTCCAGTAACTACTTTTCTTCTTGCCGAAAACCTCTGGTAAATTTATCACACAGCATGTGTTTCGATATTTTACTCAGGTTCCGCATCTTTTGTTCACTTCGTCCCATTCTTCAACAAGTTCTTTATTCACTTTATCGTCCTGCTCATCGTCCTCTTCATCATCCTCTTCATTGTCCTCTTCATCATCCTCTTCTTCGATTTCTCCTTAGTTCCTCATAATTCCTCTCCGCTTCTCGATTCTAGTCGGCTTCCAAATTCTCATCATCTACTTCCCCATTCTCATCTCAGGAGCTTCCCCATTTTCTCTCATTTCATCTCAACCACTTCTCCTCTTTCTCACCGTACACCATCCTTCTCTCCATTTCATCCAATGTGTCATTCTCTTGAACCCACCCGACGATTGTCCTGCTCTGATTTTGGTTCACACTCACACACGTGTGGCTCTGTGTCCTTTGTGGTAACCACTGGTTCTCTCTCGTTCTCATCCCCACTTCATCCCTTCCTCGCCATCGCCTGGCCGGCTGTCATTTCATTAAATTTTAATTTTCTTCTACCGACCAGACAACGACCTAAGGCACAAGGGACAAAAAGAAGGACAGAGAGAGAGAGGGATAAAGGGAAAGAGGGAGAGAGAAAGACGCGCTTTGGAGCCGCTCTTCGCATGGGATTAGGTCTTCCTTTACTCTCACTCACACTCACACTCCATCTCCCTCTTTTCTTTCCTTATCCTGGTCTCTTTGTTGGTTAGCAAAAAGATTCTCAATCAAATAAAATTTGAATTTCTCTTCGTTGTTCTTGTTTTTTTTTGCTGTTGTTGTTTTGTTTGCTCCTGCTGGGCTGTCGATGTCGTGTGGACCTGAGGTGTGTGTGCATAAAATATATCCCTGTGTGTGTGTGCATAAAAGAAGGAAATGAAATGAAATTAAAAGGACTTAAATCAGTCGTTTGTTGTTGCGATCGCAGTTGCTGTTTTTGTTCTGTTGTTGCTATCATATCATGGACACAGGTCAGTATTGTTGTTGTACAGTGGGTGTCCATTTTGTTATTGTACAGTAGGTATCCATATTGTTATTGTACAGTGACCGCCCATACTGTTGTCCATCCATATATTGTTATTGTACAGTGGGCTTCAGCAAAAAATAAATAAATCTCAAAGATCTAATTGAAATGCGGAAATTTGATTTGCAAATAATTTAATTCACATTGTGTAGTTGTAGCTGTTGTTGTCGTTGTTGTTGGAGTGTCCTGCCGGCCCATATGTCCAGGGGAGGTTGAAAATCTTCCTATTCATATAATACGTATGATTGAGAGTGTGTGTGAGGATGAAGAGCTCGTGTGCCACTTGCAGAGCTCCTGGAAGTGAATGAAAGTGGAAATTTCCAGCCACAGCAGGCGGTCAGGGTGTCCTTCTCCCACAGTAGTATATCTACCCTTTCTCCCTCTCTAACCACGGATCCTTTGTGACATGGCATACTTCCTTTCCATTACCTTCTTATTTAAATTTGTTCTGAAATATACATTTTTAAATATTTTTTCTCATTCTCTCTTTTTGGTAGGATATCGAACATTGCTATTACCATGGCACCGTCAAGGACTATCCCGGAGCCAGTGCGGCGTTTCACACCTGCAACGGAGTTAGCGGCGTCATCCACATCGGCAACGAGACGTTCGTTATTCATCCCTTCTACGGAGGCGATCTTTCGGTATGATGTCGATGATCATTTCTTCTACTAAGTTATATATTTAAGTTATAGAATATTTTATATTAATATATTCAATTGATATTGATAGAAGAATTGTCTCGTATAATTGAGAAATTTGTATAATTTATAATTTTTGAATTCTAGTCATCCACTTAACACAAAAAAGTTCCTTTGAAACTCACTCTAACTCACTGAGCCAAGAGAAGTCATCGATTTGAATAATTTCGATGTTCTTTTCTCTAGTTTCCACAAGGTTTCATTTTGAAGACCTCGAAGGCAACAATGATATTGAAGTCCATCTGATATCTGAGAAGAGCTACTGAGGTTTCTTCCTTCCTTAGTTGATTTTATCCCGAGAAAAACTTCGTCCCAAATGGAAATCTCAAAGCAGGATTCCTCTTAAGTTCATTTTCAGTCCCTCAAATCTCCATGGAGTGCATAGTCTTCGATGCTATACCGCGATATCCCCAAAACAAAAGATTTCGGAGTTTTCGAAATAACGAAGGGGGTTTTCCGAGGAAACAAAAATCTGAACACACGATGATCCCTTCTTGAGACCTCACTCTGGGAGGTTCCTGCTCTCTTTAATCATTCGCTGTCATCTGGAGCTCAGGCGAACATGAGTCATGTGTGCGGCTCCTGGCCTCTTCCAACCAACCATCGGCCTGCTCGACGTATTTCCTGCACTCTCCACGTGCTGGGTGGAATTTTGCATACTTTCCGGAGTCGCGCCCCCCATCGTGAAAACGGAATCAGACCCGCCCCACCAGGCGGAGAAGAAACAAACGAACGAACGAACGGAGTTTAAAATGTTCAACACGCCGCCGCTTTCACAGCTTCGCGCCTAATCCATGGCATTGGAGTGAGGTCGAACCCTCACGTCATTGAACACCCTAAACCGAACCCCATATCTTTTCCCACCTCTTTGCAAAAACGAGTGTTTATCGCATCATCGCAAAAGCGAAAAATCAACAGAAATCTTGGATAAATGAAAAATGTGAAAACTTATGACTCACTCTTCACACCACAAACAAGCGGCACCATCAGCATCACTGCCAACGACCACTGGCAGACTTTTCACGAATTTGAATATTGTCTGCGTATCCTTCATCGTTCACGTCCTTGCCGACGACTGCTTGTTTCGCAGGACCCCGGCTCGTTGGTGGCGGATTCGAAAATCAACTCGGGAGTCAAATTGTTCCATTCATATTGATTTTCATTGCTTTTCATGGGGTTTTCATGTCGTTCGACATGTGTGTATGTGTGATGCAGATATGGGGAGGATGGAGATGTATAGATGGAGCTTGTGTTGCTGCCGAGTGGAAAGAGCGCTGTGTGTTCGTGTGTGAATGTGGCTCCACTTGCCACACCATGAGCTCAATTGTTGTCGAACGTCAACAGGATATTCTTTGCCGAATAAGCAAGTCCTGGCATAGATAGATCTTTTTGTTATATTTATTATTTATTTTTTCCAGTCACATCCTTCTACTTCTTCACCCTCTTTTACCTCGCTTCCCTATTATTTCCCCCATTCGCTCCCCTTTTCTCTTTTACGATCTCACAAAGGTACCAGAATGCCACAAATAAATTTTCTTCCATTTTTCCCTCTTCCCTATTTTGTTTCTTCTCCCGTCGGCTTCCCTTTATCGATTATCCTTCGGCGCTATCCTGCCAAAGCAATCGTCGTCCACCTGCAGCCAACGACTTCTCACACCGACTCCGACTACCTTTCGTTCTCTTCCCCCACAACCCTCACCTCCTCGGGCCCTGGTAATAACTCCTTAATATATGTCTTTGTTCTGGCCTCTGCCCCTCGTACTCCACTATTTTTATTTTGATATTTTTGTTGTTCTATTCTTTTCCGCATCCTTGCCAATTTTTCCATCCTTCTGCTTCCGTTGGCTCCAACGCCTGGCTCAGTAGATGGTGCTCACTTGTCTCTAAATCAAATTTCCCACTGACATTTTTCTCGCAATTTTTCACATTTCGACTTGGCTTTCTTTTGTTTCTGTTCGAGAATTCGTTTTCATTGCAGGTTTTGTTTCTTTTTTCGATGTTTTGCTTTTGCGCAATGTTTTGTTATTCGTCGATTTTTTTCCAGGTTTTGTTTTGTTCGATTTTTTTTCTCGATGGTCTGTTTTTGTTTGTGATTTTATTTTGTTTGCTTGTTTTCTTCTTGCTGATCTAGTTTTTTTGATTTTTGTTTTTGCTCTCGTTGTTGTTTTTGCTAGATCTGTAAATAAATAAGAACCAATGAAAGTTGAAGGTTATTATTATGAATGGGGTTTGAAAATTCGCGATTGAATTTCACGCTGATTCCCATGAATTATACACGATACACAATATTTTCCACGACGACAAATATGAGAGGCGTGGAAGCATCTAATTGTGATTTATGTCCTCAACGGATTGAGGAATGGACGACTCTGTGTGGGTGTGTATGCATGTGTGTGTGTGTGTTTGTGAGGGTTGATATAGCGATTTAAATGTCTTCCTTCCTTTCGTTTAGGGATTAGTCATGACCCACATTAGATTGGCGCTTGACTTTAATTCGTTATTTACATGAATCCACCGACAGACAGACCAAAGCGAACCGTCGTCCAACCATTTATTCATCGCTTTCCCATTCCCCATTTTTATCTGCCTGGAATGGCCTTTTCCGACTTTTTCGTAATCCTACGCTTTGTTTAACTTCTCAAATTCAATGGCAATTCGGGCCTTGATTTGAATTTGAAGTTGAATTATTGTTGGCGTATTTTATGTTTGTAATTTTAAGTGCTGTATTTCATTTCAATTCAAAAAAAAAAATAAAAAAAAACATAGTTTTTGCTAGTAAATTTTGTGAAAATGTAGAATTTGAAAAATACATTTTCTAAGTCATATTCAAGGTCGAATTTCCATGAAAATTTTGAATATAATTATTAGCACATTTATCTCCATTCTATCCTTACCAGTCTCACAACCTGCCACAAGTATTTTCTTCTCTCCTATTCTCTCGTCTGCCTATCTCTATCTCCTATCCTAATTCCATTCGCTTTCTCTCATCACGATTGTTGTGGTTTCCTCAAATATCCCACAGTTCGCACATAATCTGGCATCGCTCCTGCCTCCCTCTCTCTCTGTCTGTCTCTCTCTTGAAACCACGCCCCCTCTCAACCAACACCATTATCTGTGGCGGCCACTTCATTATCTCTGGCAGGGTATTAAAATTATTGAACTGTCTTTATATTCGCAAATAAAACACTGGGCGCCGCCCGTTCAAAACGTTGCCACATGTTTATTAGCGTATTTTTCATTGGAGTCATATTCTTCGTTTCCACCTCACGTTGTTGTTGGTCATTTTCGATGTTGTCGTTCTTGTTGTTGTTTAAGTGCCGAACCGTCAATAAATTCACGAAAATAAATAAAGGCCAATAAACGGAAATTGAAATGAAAAAACAACAATAAAAGGAACAACAACAAATGAACCGAAAGCATGGCAACCTGTTTGGTCGTCGTTATTTGTGGATCCTGGTTGTCGCGTCCTTCTCTCTTCCTTTCGATATTTCTCTCTCTCTCCCACTCTGTCATTCCTCTTAAATCTTTCGTCTGTGGATGGTTTTTATTTCGTGAAATTCGTGGCTTGGACTACGTTTTTATGTTTTGTTTTTGAATTGTTTATTGTTGTTGTAGGAGTTGCTATTCATTATTCTCCTTTATTATAGTTATATTTTTTGTTGTACCTACGTACCTATCTTGTTGTTATCCATTGGTCACCACTGTCGTCATCATCATCATGATCATCATCGTTTTTATTGTTGTCATTTTTGATGCTGTTTGTTTTATTATTATCATTGTTGTTCCTTTTTTTAATGTTCTTATTTTTGTTGCTGTTAATTTATTATCATTGCTCTTTCGTTCTGTTGCTGGATTTGTTGTCATTTATCTCTGATTGTTGACTCCTGGATTCGAATCTGTCTGGAACCATTTTCTCCCCAAAGTTGTTTTTGTTTATCCGAATATATTCCAATCCATCATTTTCAAATCTCACGGAGGAAATTCTGATTTAACCAAAATACTCCATTCTTTCAATTTTCTGTTTCTTTCTCTCTCTCTCTCTTTGATCTGATTAGGACAACATGATGTTTAATTGCTTTCAATTTCTTGTCATTGTTGGTTTCATAGTATGCTGTTGTTGTTTTTATAATTCTTGTTGTTATAGCTATGCAATCGAATTTCATTGCTGCAATTGAATTGAAAACTTTTGCAATCGACTAGCAATTGATTTTCTGAAACGAAATCAGCTCAAATTATTTTTAATTTGACAACACAACAAGAGAATTAGCTGAAACGACAATAACAAAAACAACAATAATAATAACAATAACAACAACAATAGCACCACCATCAGCTGCCACATTCCGCCAATTGATCATCAATCGTTAAACAATCGCCTCCGTCCCATGGTCAGGGGTTGAGCGTGGTGGTGAAGGAGATGGAGAGATGGTAAGAGGAAATGACGATGAGAATTTTGCACGGAAATTACTGCAATTGTTTGAAAAATTTCGCTCTGTCCAAGAAATCATCCAACATCACTAGGTACAACAAGTGCAGGCACAACAGCAGGCAACACAAAAGCAGGCAACAAAAACATTTACAAAAACATAACAACACATTCTACCACTTCGACCACCTGCAGCGTTGCCACCAGATTTCAATTGCCAATCATTTTTCAATTGCGGATTGCATGCAATGCACAATGTATTGTTGTTATTGTTTTTGTTGTGGTTCTTCGAGTTGTGGATGTTGTAGATTTTATTGTAGTTGTGTAGTTATTGTTCTGATCATTGCTGTTGTTATAGTTGTTCTGATCATTGTTGTTGTTATTACTGTTGTTATTGCCTTCGGAGCGAAAACAACAGGAAATCCGTCGAACACACAAAACCATTCTTTGTTCCATCGATTTGGAGGGATTTTCCAAATGCTCCAGCTACTCCTATTGGCCTATTGATGCAACCAGGAGGCGGGCAGTGGGCGTGGGAAGGCGCTTCCATAATTGATTTACGCCTTCAATTCTATGCTCCTTCGCCGTCCATCAAAAATGGCGTTCGCTGCGAAATGATTCAGAAATCCAATTAACCATCAGGAAGTCATCGAAGCGCCCCAAAATACGGACGTCAATTACGTTACCATTACCATTGGCGACGAGTCTGAAATTACGAAGAATTACCAAAGGATGGGTTCCCTTATATTAAAATTAAAAATATTTTCTGCATTTCTCTAAATATGGCTGAGACAGAAAATAAGGTTGGGTTTTTAGTTTTGAAATAACAAAATTAATTTCAAAATTTCCAGTCTTCAATAATCTTAAATTATTTGTCATTACTTTGATTACTAGGAATTCATTCATTCAAGAAGAATTCGACCCTAATTCTAATTTCAGATTGGATTTTTCAAGTTTCTTTATATTTTCCACCACTTGTTCTCTGTTCGTGTTTTTCTAAAAATAAAAAACAAAAATTAAAGATAATTAAATAAAATATAATAAAATAAAATATGATCAAAGAATAATTTAACAAATAAAATAAAATATAACAAAACATAATATAATAAAAATCAACAGACTTGATTTTCAAATGAAATTTCGGTTCTCCATCATTTAACCCACTTAGTTTTACTATTGTTTTTGCCAAAACACCTTCTCCTTTCCACAAACTCACACACTTTTATGGTCCACAGATTTCCAACCTCTCTCACGCTCTGTCTCCCACCACTTCTCTATCTCTAACCTCCCAAGCTGGTAAATTCATTTTATGTATGTTTTTTTCCATTGTTGTTATTACAATTTTTTCCTCGAATTCACAAATGGCAAAACATTCGCCTGGCTTTGCAGTTAATCGATCGAGCATTACAGCAATTGCTTATTGGCCTCCTCCGGCTCTGGCGGGGTATTTGGCGCATTACCGGAGGCTGCAAAAAATATGAAGTGCCAGGGATCGGAAAGAGCAGTGCGACGGAGATAGAAAACAAGGGTAGAAATTGTAAAAATGCAAAATAGCAGGGATTTCGAAGGGATCAATGAAATCGTGTAATCATTCGACGCCATTCGAAGGCGGACGCGCGGCCATTTTTAGGAGATGCTCGCGGTCATGACCCTCTCGAACTCGTTTTCGCCCCCTCTCTTTCCCATCTCTCACTCTCTCATTCTCCTCTTCATTCCAATCGATCGGAGCTCTACTTCGAAATGCAATTCAATTAAAACATTCTGCTCTCTGGCTCGCACTTTAGAGCACTACCTTCACTTTTCTCTTGCTCTGCCCGACCGACTCTTTCTCCTCACTCTCTTTCTCCCGTCTTCTGTACCTTTCTTTCTCTCCCACTCCCTCCCTCTTCGTACCAAACTACCGTCGGACATCGGCCCGAACGCGTATCGCAGCTGAGCACTTAATTCACCTTTAATACCCTCCTTCTCCCTCCTTCTCCGTGTCTCTCTTTCCCTCTCTCTTTCCCACTCTCCTCGTTGGAGCGGCCATTGTATTGCATGCCGAAGATTAATGTGTTTTGAGCTCCACAAATCGTCGCCGGTCTCTCGTTGGCCGACCGACAGCCATGTCTGTGTGTGTGTGTGTGTGTGTGTGTGTGTGTGATGAACACCTCGCTGTGTGAGTGTCAAATGAGTTTAATGAGATTATAATTCTTTTATTTTCATACAGTAATAAAATGTGATAATTTATATCCTGGTCGGCGCTCCGTGCTGCGTTGCACTTCTGTGGAGACAAACGTTCCCCACCCCCGTTGGACCCCGGATACCGATTCTCTACTCTCCAGTCTCCACTCTAGACTCCCCACACCCCCATCATCCGGTCGCCTGAGACCCAGAGCCCTGAAGTGCACTTAAGGGAGCCGCCGCAGGACGCATTCGAGGCGGTGCCAGGCGGCATTAGACGAATTCCATCCTCGAGACGGGCGGACTGGAAAAATCGTCCTCCGCCGAGGGACCCTAATGGGGCAAGGGCGAGGGGATCCAGGTCGAATTTCGATTCCATTGTGATCGAGAAATTTTTTTTTGTTGCGGTCCTTAAACCTTCTTAATAGTTTTCCTTTTTTGGTTTCACTATTTTGTGGAAATAGATTTTTGTCCCTTCGTCATTCATCAACCGAAACGACTGAATGCGAGAAATTTATCGGAATTTCAAGAATATATTAATTATCTGCTGGATCTTTTATTAGAATTTTTGCATATTTCCGCTTTTGTGTATTTGCCATCGATTCGATTCTCAGATTCAACAATTATTTTTATTTTGGGAATCATTTTCATATGCCTCATGTTCATGATTTGTCAGCATTTGCTTCCACTGTCTATCGTGGAATTCATTCTCTTCCTATCCTCTCGCCCTATCTTCCTATCCTCTCTCTTTATCTTCCTATTCTCTCTCCCTATCTCTTCCTTGTCTCATTCGCCGCCTTCGTTTGATTCATCACCGCCAGCATATTTGCGTTTCTTCATTAAATTATAGCCTTTTAGTTCATCCAACGTTTTCCAACCCCAACGTCTTCTGCCTTCGTTTCCGCTCTCTTCGTCACTTTCTCATTATCGCGAATTGTTTGCTTTCACCCACTTTCGAAGCTCTCCTCCTTGTCGAAGAATTTCTCTGGCTCTTCCTCTGTTCGCCTTCGATTTGAAGTCATCACCTTTGCTGCTTTCGTCCGTCCACCAGTCGTGCATCCAACATGCATTCTGAAGCTCAGTCTTCCTTCTGCACCTTTTTTCCTCCCCACCTTTCACTCTCTTCATCTTCCTTTCTTCCCCTCCTTTTGTCCTCTTCTCACCCTTCCTTTTTCACATCAAGCCGTTCCTCTGTCGCAGCGTTTGAATGACTGACAGACAAATTCAATTTACGCGCTTTCATCGCGACAACAGCAACAACAATTCCAGGAACATTATGTTGACATGTCGCCTGGACGCCTGCAAGTGTGGGCGTGGCTCCGTGCCCTCTGTGTATCCTGGAACCCCCGATCGGCCTCCGCCCTCTCCGGATCTTCAACAACCCCCGCGAAGCTGCCAATAGCACGACACGCAGCCCCAACATTTTAATTAAAATTTAATTAAACTCGCTTCTGTAAAGTCTTGTTCAACCTCGCTTCCGTCGAATAGCCACGATTCCCCAACCCTCCGAGCACATCGCTCACAACTCTCACCCATCACCCCTCTCTGCCTCCACCCTCTGTCTGTCTCTCTCCACCCACTATCAGCCCACTCCCCATCCATTGCGATATTTATTATTGTCTGCGAGAGGACGAAGTTGAAGCCAAAATTGCAGCGAATCGGAAATTTTAATAAAATTTCATTGATGCCTCCCGAAGATGAAGCCTTCTCTCGCACAAACTCTTTCACTCGCTCTTTCTCTCTATCTCATTCTCCAACTAATCTCGAACTCTTTGCCTCCTGCCTTTCTCTCTAACAATCACTCCACACTTTCTTTCTATCATATCCGGTTCTTCTTCTCGCTCGTCTTTAAGTTACTCTTCCTTTCCTTCGTGTATCCTGCCTTCCGGTGTGTATGTTTGCTTGCTTGTGTGAGCGTCTGTTGGTGAAGCTCATCATAACACCTTCACATCCACCAATTTCCGGACTTTAGAATTGAAGTGAAATTAATTTTTGTTCATCCGGTTTTCTTGATAGATATTTTGTTGATGTTGCTGATATGTTTGATGATTAGTATGTTGTTGATGATGATGATCTGTTGTTGTTGTTAATTTCCGCTTGTTGTTGTTGACTGAGGCTGACGTTGCCGCCTCTGCGACTTCCGGTTGATGTCGCAAATTCTTCTGCTTCTGCTTTTCACATACAAATTATGAGACCGAAGATTGGTGAAATATTTTTCAACCCCATCAGGCAGCGAATTAACTGGGGTTGTTGTTGTCTTTTGTTGTTGTTTTCTTGTTTTTGGTGTTTTTAATTTGTTGTTCTTGTCACCATCGCAAGCAGCCACAATTGTGCGCCGCGGTTGCATTACACCTCAA
Source organism: Coelopa frigida (assembly GCA_017309665.1). Lineage (NCBI taxonomy): Eukaryota > Metazoa > Arthropoda > Insecta > Diptera > Coelopidae > Coelopa > Coelopa frigida. Next base: position 21,147,129 of record CM029564.1, on the reverse strand, counting down.
CACGTGACGCCAATGAACGAACCCCACGAATCCCTCCACGCGGTTTTCACGGCTCTCCCTCCATCTACCACGGTCAACCCCTTCACCTACCAGCACAACCACGACCATCGTCCCCCTCGCAATCCCCCCACAACCTCCAACCCCCACCAGGTGCGGTCTGTCGTCATGCCGTTGATGGTTTTGTTCGCGCTCTTTATAAAATTTTCTAATCCGTCGCGACCGTGGGCTGTCGTGGACCGTGGAGCGCGAAGTGAGGTCGCTGATGATGACATGAGAACACGTGTGTGTGAGTGCATGCGTGCGTGTGCTCTTGACGTGGCCGACAATTAAGCAGAATCATTTTTGGCCGAGAGCCGGAGTCAGCTGTGGCGACGTCGCCACTGTTAATGACATCATTTTGCGGCGATCCGCAGAAATAAACAGGACTCGAGTGGAAAGGGGACGATGGGGCAATGGCGATGATGGGGAGGATGAGAGAAACGACGAGGACGATGATGACCACGTGCAGGGTTGATGAAGGTAATTGACCGAGACGCCCTCGTGCTGTGAATGAAAATCAAATTGATTCAAAAATCAATGCCCAGGAGAAAGATGAATAGGGCGAAGAGGTGTTGCTAATGAACAACAACAACAATCACAACCACAATCCCAAAAACAATAACAATCCATTAAAAACCCATAAAGGACCGACACGCACTCCGCACACATACACACTTAGAAACACTCTCGCACGCACACTTGGGCACAATGAGTTTTCGAAATTTTAATTTCTCTCTCTCTTTTACTCTCCCAGTTTCCATCTCTCAATCTCTGTTCCTTTTCCTTCTCGCTTCAGTTTCTTTGACAAGGTTTTCATTTATGCCTTCTGTTGGTCTTCGGCGATCTCTCTTTCTCGCTCACGCTCTCTATTGCCGCCAGTAACAAATCAATGTCCTTTGTTATCCTGCTGCTTGTTATCTCCGCATGCATGTTTGCGTCTGTGTGAATGTGTTGAGATTGTGTGGCATCCATGGCTACGTCCATGTGTCAACTTGTATTTGCATCAGTGTCCGTTTGTGTTTGATTTTCTCTCTCTCAGCCAATCTGTCTATCTTCCTCTGTGCAACTGACATGCATAATTGTTGATCAGTGCAACGCATATCGGTTCCCTCACCCTGTCTCACTCTCTCTCCCTCTCGCTCCCTTCTATCATCTCTTGCCTCTTGCAATTTGCCGGCAGTTCATAAGCGACTGCAAATTACAGTGAAATTAGCTTTCGACCGTATTAGGCCAGGACATGAAGGATTCGCTTATGTCCAAATGAACGGAGACAGATGGAGAGCGTGTGAGGTAGAGAAAAAGGGATATAGTTTGCGATCGACATCAGATCGTATTAGTGTCTTTAATGCAAAATAAACGGCTTGCAATGAATATCAATTGGGGATTATTATCAATTTTCGAAAAAATGAGTATATCTAAAAACAATCATATCATATTTTTGAAAATCGATTTTATTACCTAATTTACGAAAATATTTTTATTCAATAAAATATATTTACAAAATAAAATATGGTTTATTAAATAAAATATATCTCCAAAAATAAATATTTTCAGGTAAATAATTTTTAAGATCGAAAATACCTCGAAAAACCATAGGTTTCCAAAGTTTAAAAATTTTTAACTTTTTTAAAAATAGAATTATATATTAAAATAGATAAAAATAAAATGAAATCAAATATAATTTTATTTTTTTTAATCTAAATAATTTAGTTTTTAAAACTAAAAAAAAAAATAAACAATTTTTTCCATAAAAATGTATCTTATTTTACAAGAATATTTAGTGTGTTTGTATTCACTGTGGTTTGGTGTTTCTCTCATACCTTTGCTCTGACCATTCGTTTCAGCAGAAGCATCCGCATGTGATATTTGAGGCGCGCACGAAGGCCAACAAGGGATGCGCGAACTCGGGGAACCTGGACTCGTGGCGGCTGTCGCGTCGCACCAAACACCTCTCGGCCGGCGTCATCGACGATATCCATCCGAACGGTGCCGGGCGGTACAAGCGCGACGTCCGCGAGGCGACCAAGTACATTGAGACGGCGATCATCGTGGACAAGGCGATGTTCGAGAAGCGGAACGGAAGCACGCGCGCCGAGGTCATACACGACGCCATCCAGGTGGCCAATATCGCGGACCTGGTGAGTACCGAAACCAACCTCCAATCAACCCCCACAACCCAATCTTTCCATTGTTGGTATTTCCTCTGGTCAGCCTCGCCTGGGGCCATCAATTAGTCGGGTTCTCGAGATTCTCGAAATTTCCCGCATTCCTCGATGAAAGACGTTTCCTTCTCGGTGGCGGGCGAAAATCCTTTGAAAGGACCATAAATTTTACTCCAAGTGCGAGGAGAAATAAGGCAAAAGACAAGAAAACTACATTTCAAACTTCTCTCTCTGTGATTTAAGCGCAAATTAAGCCAAAACAAGGACGAGACATGCAGGAGGTGGGGGAGGAGGTCTGAGGACGAGTGGCCACAAATTGAGCAACTTATTCCAGGCATTACATAAACAAATACACCAACAAACAGGGCAGAGGCAGAGGAACAAACAGATAGACGGACAAACAGAGGAGAAACTAGTGAAATCTGGGAGGAAAGAAACATGGCTGGGAGATAGACAGACAGACAGACAGACAGACAGAGAAAGAGGCACTAAGAGAGAAGGAGAGCCCCACTAAAACCGAGAGATAGTGTGAGAGAGTGAAACAGAGAACGAATGAATAAATAAATGAATCAACTGCCGGGCTAACGAGTTGGATTTCCTTTCATTGCCTTTGACTGCACTTGATGTGCGTGTACATTTTTTTACTAGACGATTCTCATCTGTGATCGTCCGCTCTTCCACCTTCTGCCACGCCTCCCCACCGACTCCCACGCTCCCTCGGTACTTTGGAAGGCTTTGGATGAAGCTCGATGGGAAGTTTTAAGGCTGAGCTCGTAAATTATCAGCCAGCTCATGAGAGAAATTTCGACAGAAACAAAATCAAAGTGAAAACAAAAAACAAAACTACAAGAACAAAAGCACAACAAGGGCGTAATGAAAGGAGGATAATAATAACAACAACTTCATGAACAACAACATGAAAAACAACAACATGAACAACAACATGAAGAACAATATGAACAACAACATAAACAACAACTTGAACAAAACAAAAATAAAATAAAGGGAAAACCAGCAGTAGAAACTGTAGACGCAAGAACAGGAGCTGGCGCTTAATATTCCATTCTTCCTCATTTCTGGAGTGCAATCATTTGTAGTTGTGGAAAGATTCTTCCGCCTTCTCAACCTCTGCAAACATCCTTCTCTCTCTTTCTCCAGCTCTTTCTCTGTCTCCCACTCTCTACTGCTCGTTCTCCACCACGGCGAACAACAACCAAAAACTTCAACCAATGTGAAGTCCCACTCATACACGAACAGAACCCAAAAGAGAGCTCACAGAGAAACACACAGAGATAGACACGCGAGCTCAAATGACTTCACGAGGAACGAATTAAGGGAACAGAAGCGAACGGACAGACAGAGGGACAGACAACAAGAGTTGGAGAAACATCAAGACGTGGTCGGTCAGGGTCGTGAAGGAGAGAGCGAGATAGAGAGAGAGAGAGGGATGATGGGAGAGGAAGCGAGATAGCCAAAGGATTGAATGAGTGGAATCTGCAGTTGAACGGATGAACGATCGGTGGTCGAGTTGAGAATCCTTGGGCGGGAATCCTTTCCGACGGAATCCTGCGTTTTCAACATTTATTTCGCATGTTAAGGGAACATTTTGTTTATTTTTGTTGTTCTTGTTGTTGTTCATCGTTGAGAGCAGCTCTCAGTTGTTGTTTCTGAGTAGCTGTTGTTTTTGCACATGCTGCTTTGTTAATGAGACTATCGTTTTTGGATATGTTGTTGTTGCCCGCCTGCATTTAAACGATTTTAAATCTTCACTAGCAAACAAGCCAAATATAAATCTTTAGTTATTGCCGCTCAGCTCTCAGCTTCATCTGCCCGCCTCCCTCTCACTCAGTCACTCTATCTCCCTCATTTTCTCTCTCGCTGTCGCTCTCTACGTCTTTAGCTGCCACCTTCGTTTTCGTGTGGGCGGGGACAGGAAGAAGGAGGAGAACGCTGCCGTTGTGCGAGTTTGAGAAATAGACGTTGCATACTTTTGTGCAAGCAAGCGCCGAGATTTCCTCATCAACACATGCAGCCAGCTCTCGACCATCCTTCTCTCTACCTACCCTCTCTCATTCCCTTGCACGTCCTCTCTTGCCCTCTCTTTTCCTGCTACCCTATCACACTCTATTTCTCTTCGTGCCTTTTCATTTTCTTCACAAAAAAGACGCAATAAACGCAAACAACTTAATTTTGCCTTAGTGAGGCGTTTGGCTTCCTGTCTGTCTTTCTTTCCCTGCAAACTCTCTCTCACTCTGTCTCCTTCTCGGATGTTTCTCTCTTCAGTATCCTGGTTTCGTTTCGTGAGCCTTTGTGCAAATTTAAATTGAAATTCATTAAACTCAACAATTCGTTGACCGTAAGGATTTCCCCAAATTTGCTCCTCAAACAACACCCAGTTTCTTCTTTCTCTTTTCCTTCCTATCTTTATCCAACTATCTCTGTCTCTTTTCTTTCACTGTACTTAGTTTTAATGTCCTTATATTTACGAAATTAATTTCGCTTCTGGTGTCGACGTCAGGTTTCCGTCGTGGGATTTGAGGGAATTTTCTCTCCAGTGTTTTGCTTGGAGAAATCTTAAAATTTCCACTTGAACCCTGTAATTAAAGTTCAATGGAAAGTTAACCTCTAGAGAAATAAGTTCGTATTCTCAACGGAAGGATGCTGAAGGATATCAGGAGGCTGTCAAGGGGATCTCACGAGAAAACCCTGGAGAAGTACAGATTAATTTTGAGAAGAAGGAGGTCAAACTCGACTTTGAAGTTCCAATGAAAGACGTTTTCTTATTCGAGAGAAAAAGTCGATGACGTTCTTATTCAAAATAAATTAAAGACTATTTGTATTCAACAGAAATAAATTATATTTTCATTTTTATGAAATACTATTTCTCATCAAAAGAAATAAAACAATATAGAATTAAAACAAAAATTAAACCATCTTGAAAAACTTCAAAGAACTCCTCCATATTTAATTTCTATACAATACTGTTTCATTGTTGTATTGTCTTCTGCTCTTTTCTGTCACGGAACTCCAGTATAAATATAATTTAAATAAAATAATTCCATTAAAGTTCGGCTCTTGGAGCATCGCATAATTCACTGCACACCATGGCCATGAATCAAGCACTGCCCAGGAATTCACGGAACAGAAACTCCTCAATCCCCAATCATGGTAATTCACCGGTAAAAGTCCCCAACTCTTAGTCTGTCTCTTTTTTTTTCTCCGCTCCTGAGAGTTTCCGGTAGAAAACACTTGAAGCCAGGCCGCCCCAAACCCAAAGGCGACCCCGATGGGCCACGTAAATGCATGGTTTAAAATCCAATTTTGAAAAGTCGTCCACAAAATATGTAGATTTGGCTCAGGCATCTAAATAAAAGAAAACCTCAGACAAGCTTGCCGTGAAGGATGAAAACAGAAATGAAATAAAATATTAATAATAACAATAAAAATTATATTTGTATGCGATGTGAAGAAACAAAATATGGAGAAAAACAAAAAAGAGTCGGAGGGAGAGGAAAATATAAAAAGGTGGTCCCATGCAAATCACGTTCTTTTGGGTGAAATTAGTGGGGTTTTTTTCTTCGTTCCATGTCCACAAGAGCCGAAAGTGAAAAGAAATATGTACAGATTCCTTCAAATATTTATAACGAGCAATCGTTCAAGAGAATTTTATTCATACGCTGTTTAAAGCAACAGGTTGGGATCCATTTAGAACTCATTGAATGCGCACGAGTGGACACGAATTCCGCTCCATCTCCCTCTCATCCTCTGTCTTTCTCTCTACCTCTTGCTCTAGCATGAAGTAGCATGAAAAATGTTGGAGAGAAGGAAATATTCTTTTGATGTTTGCTCACATGGGGATATTCGTACATAAATTGCGGAGAAAAGGTACTAAAATCAAAGATTAAGACTAATTCAGAATTTAAACAACAATGGCAAGAACAGCAATAGCCAACAACAAAATTATATACAACAATAATCTTCTTCATAAAAAAGATCAATCTATGCTCAAAGGATTCATCGTCTCTAAAGAACATGCAATGAGCCGATTAGGAAGATAAGCAAACCAAAGGAAAGACTCTGGGTCTTGAAGCACTTCGCGTCAGAGCGAGACAGATAGAGAGTTAGAGGGAGATATAGAAAGATGTTCATCTAATAACATAATGCATTCTGACATAAATTCGTGCAATCAATAACCAGAATTTTCCCCTCAGCCATTGCTATTTCATTCGTTGGCTCTTCTCCTGACCATGTTTTGTCTTCTGCCTTCTGCTGGCTGATTTCTGCTTCGGTTTGTCCTTCCAAGAAGCTATATAAGGGAAATAAAATCGACTTCGAAACAACACAAGGGATACTCACACACGAATAATTCTACTCAAACACGAAGAATTCTTCTCAAACACACATTTTCGAAACAATTACATGAGCTGAATGTAAGTGAAAAACTTAAGGTTTTCAAATCTTCTTTCAATTCTCATGGTCAGCAGGACTCGACAGTATCTTATATATGTATATGTTTGTGCGAACGAGATAACATGTAAAGATGATTAAGAAGGCTTTTGGCTAACGATGGACTAGATAAATCTTCATAATTGCATTGAGATAAAGAAATACAGCAGCCAAAGCCACTAATACCTTGCAAGAACAACAATAATCACAATAATAAAGCAATCACAACAAGTATTACTACAGGACTAACCACAACAATAACAACGAAAATTCAGCATTAGAACAAAAGTGACCATGAGAATAAGATAATAATGGCAATACAATGGAAGCAACAATAATAATAACAACAATAAGAGGAAATACCACCAACCTGACAATCGAATCGCACTTAATGCCCACTCTGTTCTTCTATCCCTTTCGCACACTCCTTGTATATCTTGTAATCTCATATATTCACTTGCTTTGAATGCCCTGTTTCAAGGATAATGTTGTTTTTGCTATGTTTGAGACTATGTTGTAATTGTTTTTTGTTGTGATCTTCTTGTTGTGTATGCAGGAAAATAAATTTCAATATTCCTAAAGTTTGTTTGTTAGTTTGATTATTGTTTTTGCAATTGGTTGGGGTTATTTGATATTTTTGTTGTGGTTGTTGTCGTAGGTTTTGTTGCTGTCTTTGTTGTTGTTATGGTCACTAATGTGTCATTTAACAAAAACAAGAAAGAAACTCTGCGCCCAACCATTTCCAAGGATCAAGGATCAAATTAGATCAGAAAAGCCGCCAAGAGATAACGACGACGAATAAAATGAGGAGAATGCACAATGGAAATAAAATGCAAAGAAAGACGAAAGGATATAGCAATATTCTGATGAAATGAGAGAGAGAGAGAGAAATAGCAAAGGATGATAGATAAACACGATGATGAGATAATGACTAGGGAGTAGGCAGGCGAGTGGACGAGATGAGATTTTGCTTTTGTAGCAAATGAATGGATCAGAGTTCACGTGGCACTTCCATTAAGAGCAGGGAAGCAGTAGCACCAGTTGCGAAGGTCGGCAGATAGCACCAACAACAAGAATAACAACAAAAGACAACAACAAATAACAAGCACAGAGTCTCCTGATCCCGATCTCTCCATCCACGAGTCCTCATCACCTCCGTAGTCTTTATCCTTCTTCGTTTCCTTCAACCGTCACCGTCGCCCATTCGCACCCCGTTGCTCAACGGTCTCGCCCCAACCTTCTCCTCCCCCCACTCACCACTCCGCCTCATCAACGACGGCAGCACCGAGGACGGATTTCGAAATTAATTACACTGGCAGTGACGACGGTGTTGGTCGATGGTCGACAGTTGGGGACGGATTAGGAACGAAAGCTCCGAGTTATGGGCCAAGGAGGTGCCAACGAAAAGCAATCAAACTCCGGTCCCAAGGGGCAGGAGTGGGCGTGGTCGATGGATTTGGAAACTTTAAGTGGAAACAATTACAGGACATTCATCTCTGGCCACCATCGATCCGGGGACGAAAATCTCACTCTCTGTACTTTATTCTATACTTCAATTAAGTTTTACCTTCTATTCTCACTCTCTCTATTCTCCTCTCACTCTTACTTACTTCTCCCTCAGTCTGACTCACTTCCCTCTCACTCTGACTCCCTTCTATGTAGACTACCCATCACTTATTATATTTCTTCCCATCTCTTTCTATCACAATCTAATCCATTCGATTTTGTCTTTGTCTCGTTTTAGTACTTTCGCACGTTGAACACACGCGTCGCCGTCGTCTATATCGAGACGTGGGGCAAGAATCAGGCGGTCATCGACGGCTCGAAGGACATCAGCAAGGCGATATCGAACTTCAACGACTACACGTCGCGGAATCTCTTTCAAATCGAGCGAGATACCACGCAGCTGTTGACGTAAGTCGTTAATTGATTGGATTTATTTTAAAAATCGAATAGAAAATGGGGTTGGCGGCAGAACGGAGAAATGGGACAAAGGACAAAGAATGCAGGACAAGGGAAGAAGGAAAAGGGACGAAGGACAAGAAACGATAACCAAAAAGGGGGTTGAAAAAGAATAAACAACTGGGGCAATAACGACAACAGGAACAACATCTGGGATTGCAACAACAACGTTTATAATAACAACAATAACATAAATAAATAAGAACAAAAATAACATTACCAACAATAACAACAACAACAACTATGCCATACACGTAAATCCTTACGTGTCAACGGATCCATCAATAAAAGCCAGAAACATATTTCCAACGCAGACCCATCCATCGACGAACACCCCCCTCTACATCCCTCCCCCCATACACATAACTCCCACGGAATTGCCTCCCACACACACACACACATATACAGAGACATCCACACACATATACAACGGGTGAATTGAGGCAATGAGTGATGCCTACTCAATCAAAATCATACCAAGCGAGAAGGGAGGAAGCTGAAGGTTAACGATGGGGGCGAGAAAGAGCTACCAAAGGGGATGATAAGGGAAAGAGAGAGAGACAGTGTTAGAGTATGAGTGAGAAGGACGGAATGGAGGCAGTAAAAGACACTGCGCTGCGTAAAAAATGTGGCAGACAATCAACTTTAACCCAGAGGCACGAGCACACAAATAAATGCACATAAACACACACACGCACACACTTACTCAAACACATGCTTACACTCAGTAGTAACTCGTACCGGGAATGGCAGCCATTTTATCAGCGAGGGAGACAACAACAACAACATCATCAATACGAACAACCATAACAACAACAACGACAACAACAATAGTAAACAAGGTGAAACATCGCAAATTGAATTGAAGTGAAAATAAAAGGAAAAGGCAGGAAAACCGACCAGGAAACGAAAGGGTGGGGGAGAGGAAGGGGAGGGAGAGAGTGAGGGTAGGACAGGGAGAGACAAAAGGGAGAAAGAAGAACGGAGAGGCTGATGAAGGGAGAGAAAAAACCGAATTAGTTGCACTGAGTGAAAAAATCAATTTATACGTGACCAGCAGACGAAAATGAAATACAGTTTTCTCTCGCTTTCGTGACTTCAGCTTCCGCAATCCTCCTCCCTCTCTTTGGCAAACTGCCCCCTATTCCTCATTCAGCCTCGGCTGGAATGACAAAAATGATGGCTCGTTATCCCTGTGTCGATTTCTTGGAACTTAGTCTCTTTTCTACTCATCTTCTCCTATCTCTCTCTCTCTCTCTCTCTGTTCCTTGTCCTTTTCTCTTTGTGTCGCATCCTTTCTCATTTCCCATTATTGATAGCACTTCACTATTTGAAAATCACTTGGTTCTCTAATTTCCCCTTATTTTCGTTTCTTCGGTTATTTTTCCAATTCCTCAATCTACCTACGTCTTTGTCTTCAAGTCGAATGCAAAGACTTCGATTTCATCACTCTTCTTTCCTTCCACCTCTTGTCTCTGGTTATTCTCCGCTATCTTCGTTTTCATCATCCTACTTCTCATTTTCCTCCCAACTCTCCTTCTCATCATCCCCATCTCCCGTTTGGTCGTCTGTCAACTTCTGTTTCTTCGTTACTGAGCTACAACAACAAGCAATAATACAAGACGACCAAAAACAACATCAACAACGACAACAGTAATGAGGACCACAACAGCAACAATAATGAGAACTACAGAAGCAACAACAAAATCAACATAACATAGGAAATAGTAACATTAACATAGAAAATAGCAAAAACGTGAACATAGAAAACAACAACAGCAATAGGAATAACAACAGCAAAAATGAGAAGAAGAAACACAACAACAATGAGAACAAAAACCACAGCAACAATAAGAACAAAAGCCACAACAACAATAAGAACAAGAACAACAATAAGAACAACAACCACAATGATGAAAATATTGCACCGCTCAGAGCCACAATTTCGAACATTTAAAAGGCGGCCAACATCAAAGACCGCAGTCAGGACAACGACAACGATGACGACGACGATGTCAGGACGGCCGAAAGTGTGAGGGAGAAAGAGAGTGCGGGGGAGACAAAGTTAGTGGGAGAAAGAAAGAGAAGCCGCTCGTTGGTCGGTGTAAATATTTGTGCAACAATTGAAATGTTGCGCGCATAAATCAAGCTTTCGCCGCTGCTAATGTTCCCGCAAATATCTCACCAGCCATAAATTTCCATCGTCCATTGCTCTGTCTGTCTTTCGGTCTGTCCATTTGCCCGACCATCCGTCTGTCTGCCTCAGAGACGCCCCCGCAACCAGCTCACAAGAAGTTCTGCTCCCTTTTCCTTCATCTTGGCTTCTGGTCGTCCTGACGACAGCAATTTATGCCACAAGAAAAAGAGTGGGGGAGGAAGAAGTTAGGTAAAAGAGAAGAAGAGGGAGAGTTAAGTTAGATCGGGGGAGTTTGCTTTGAGAGGTAGAGAGGGAACAGCTTCTGTTTAAAATGATTCGGACGTGGACGAACGATTTCTCTTCGCCTGTCGCATTGATCGATATTTAAATTGGAATTTGACGCGAACGAGATGAGAAGTGAGAGCGATAACCTCACTGTCTTTCTGTCTTTTTTCCATTGATGCGGTATGAAGATGATTTTGGGTGAAGAAGATAAATTTCTAAAAATGATGCGAGATGAGAAACAGGTGTAAATAGAGGGGGATCTTAAAAGAATAAAAGAAGTAAAGCAAAGTTGAAATAAAGAAGAAACCAACGAAAAAATCCTCTATCGCAGGAAGATATGGGATGATAGAAGGAAAACAAAATGGTGAGAAACGGAGGAAGAGTCTGAAATCAAAATTAGAAAAGTCAAAAAATAAACTCAAGGTGAACCAGCGCAAGACACCAAAACAAATGCTGATGAGGAATTCGCTGAAGTAACGAGTAAAATGAGAGTCAGATAGAATAGACACAAACAGAGCCAAATAGCCGGAATTGATGAAGAACAGACGATGATTTCCTGTCTCACTCACCCAAAGAAGCACTTTGAGTAATTAAAACTGACGTAAAACAAACCAAGAATAAAAAATAAGTGAGAAATATAGAAATGAAAGAAAAAAATAAAAACTGAGAAAATACAGAAAACTATACACGAAATAAAAAAATAATGATGAATGAGAAAAATCAACAAGAACCAGAAAAGGAAATAATAATGAGGAAACGTTGAAGCCCAAAGTGAACAGATAGAAAGGATGAAAAAAAAACCAAATTAACAAATTGTTTCACAAATCATTCAGACGACGAAATAAATAGCTTTATCTGACCGTGTGTCAACCCACACTTTCTCTCTATCTCTCCTTCCCCCTCTCTGTCTGACGGTGAAGATCCAGCGAACTCAAGTCAATCTAGTAGAAATTCTCGAAACCTATCCAAAGACCATCGCTCGATTTACACTTGTAAAACAATTTCCCGAAACATTTTTCACAGCTCCACCGCCCCACCACGACACACGCACGGTGACATAGATTCGTACGTGTTGCGAGGGCGCATAAATAAATAAATACCAAGGGGTCGGTGGAGGGAGCGGGATGGATGACAGAGGGACAAGAAACCCTTTTGCATTTTTCAATTTCTTTCCGTCGTCCATTCGCCATTTCCATACATCAATAGGCAGGCAGGACACACGCATGAATAGAGAGGGAGACAAACACACGCAAACGCACAAGGATTCTATACACACGTAGACGCTCTCATGCACTCTCGCTTTCGGTCGGCTTGAAATGCCATTAATTAACCCGAAACTCGTCGTCTCAAGGACCTCGAGTCCTCTCGCAAATGGCATCATATATCATTGCCGACTGTTGGTTCGTTCTTCTCCTTCACAAGGAGGCTTATCAATAAGTAGGAGGGAGATAAAACAGGAGGGAAAGGAGATAGTGAAAGAAATTGCGGAGGAGATGGTGAAGGTGATGGAGGTGGATGGAAAAGGTGCAGAAGACATGAAAAAAAATGTCACATGAACGCGCTCAAATGGATTTCCTAGTTTATATTTTATGAGAGCAGCACATGAGCTGATGAAGGAAGAGAGAAGAAAAATGTAGAGGGAGAAGAGAAAAGGTGAACGAAGAACAAGATGGAAGAGTTATACTGGCGGAAGGTAGGCAAAGGAGAGTATTGATTTGAAGACGAGAGACGTCTCGCTGGTAAATTTGGTATCGAAAATGAGGGAAAGAAGGAACACGAGGTGGAAAAGACGAACGAGGGAGGAAGATGGAGAAGACCGCTCGAACTCTTACCGGCAGACCATTAATCTAGATTTCTCATGATCTCCCAGAATAAACTCACACTTACATATACACACACATATTACATATACATGTATCTATAGTAAGTGAGTGTGTATAGGAAAATAATTTATATATTGGATGAATAAAATGAAGAGTGAAGAGAATAAATCACCAAAAATAATCTGGAACAAAAACAGCTTTTCAAGGAAAACTAAAGCCAAAAATAAAACTAAAAATAAATTAATTCCTCTTGAGCACAACAGGTTCTTTTGGAAATGAAAAAGAGGGAACTTAGCAAAGAACTCATATCTGTCCACACATTCGTTATATATTAATTTTTTATTGATTTCCCTAAATATAATCCAACCTTTTAGTGAGATTGTAAAGTTTCTCATTTTTTGCCTTTAATAATTTAATTTTAATAATTATTATTTTCCTACATTTCAATTTTCTTTTATCAGATTTCATTTTTTTCCTACAATTCCTTTTTCCTTTTTTTTCCTTCCTTCTCTCTTCTCTCTTTGTGCTTCAATAATCCACCAATCAACTCGCTAACCCTTTCGAAATATCCCCAACTTTGTTTTCATTTTCCACATACTTTTTCTTCTTAATTTTCCTACTTTTTCGCCTTCTTTGTTTTTATTTTTTTCTTCTTCTTTTATCTTCTCTTTTTTACACTTAAATTTTCCGGAATTAATTCCTTCAATTCATCCATCACATTCCCAATGGACTAATTTCTCTCCACCTCCACAATCATCAATCCTTCACTCGAAGCCGTACATAAAATTTACAATTCAATCCGTTCCTGTCCCTTTTGTCCCTTTCTCCATCCCGTTTTCAATTTCTTAATTTATCGATGCCCTCTTTGGTCGTTTCAACGCTTCCTCATTGCATCCATCAATCACTTCCTATTGCTACAGTCTGCATTTTTACCATTCACATGCCGTCGCCTCTTTTCCGTCTTCTCTCACTCTTTCTCCACCGATCTTTTCATTTTTGTTCATCTCTTGCTATCTTCATTCTCTCTGTCATTGTCCGTCTCACCCTCTCCTCTCCCAGGCACAAATCATCCCCTTTTTCTTCTCTTGATCTCCTCCTGTCCTCGCTTCGATTGCGGAGAAAAACATCGGCCTCTGATTGTGGTTTTTAAATCCTTGGGAAGATTTCCTTTCTGTTCTCCCACAACTTCACTCTGTCTCACTCACGCTCACTCTCTACCTTTCGTTCACTCTTTCTCTCTTCTTCATTCTTTCTTTCTTTTGAGTTTTTGTATTGAATGATTTAAAGTAACCAAATTTATTTTTTTTTGTACCATTTTGTATTTATTTTGTTTTCTTTTGTATTTCCATTATTTTTATTTATTTATTTTTTTTGCAATTAGTGCAACCTCAATGTGATACACATACAACACACACACACACCCACACAATCCACCACACAACTGGAGCAATTATTTTTTTGTTTTCTCGCTAAAGCCGACAACTTTTCGTGGCAAACGAAAAGAGCGATATGTGTGTGTATGTGTGAATGTGGTAGTTGAGAGAGGCTTTTCTCCATTGCTGTATGAGTGCCCTATTTATTCCTCTCTGTGTGTATGTTCGTCTGGGTTTCAGCTACAATCCTTCTGGACAAATTTGTAACACATGAAATAGTTACGTTTTTTATTGCCAGAAATGATGTAAAAGTGAACTGGAACGCTAAAGCAAGAACAAGAACAACTATGGCGATAACAAATATAATAACAACAAATACATGGTCCAAATATGAAATGAGCCCAACAATAATAATAACAAAAACAACATCATAACCGTCACTCGCCCGCAAAGGGATCAAAGCAAAAGGCTTATAAAATGGATATTTTTTCATTTGGATTTTTTTTTTGTTGATTTTCTCTCGGTGGTTTATTTTGTTGTTTATTTTTGTGATGTGCCTGATGATGGTTTTTGTTATTGTAGGCGGTATTTGCTTGTCGGTATTGTTATTGTTGTATTCCAACCAGTCAACGCACTTGAGCCACTTTCGCAATGTTCGGCTAAAAGCCATAAGCCGAGGGACCGACCGACAAACCGTTGGCCCGTCACTTGCTCATGTGTGTGTGTTTTTCTGTGTGCGTGTGTGAGTGCGCTGTATAATATTTTTATTGCATTATGTAATTGGCAAAAGTTCCCCACTCGTCTCTTTCTCACTCTTTCCTCTTCTCTCCATCTTCTCCTTTGCTCGCCTCGATCCTTGCCTTGGTTTCTTTGCTTCTTCAGGAGTGAAATTTGCGCCAAGTAGATTTTCGCCTCGTTGCAAAGGACGAAGAGGAAGGGGTAAAAATAACAACAAAAATAATAACAATAATAAAATAACAACAACATGTGAGGGAAATAACAAGAATGATATGGTTGGATGGATTGAAGAAAATGACGAAACATTTCTGCGCAAAAATGCAAAATAGGCAAATTCCTTGGGCTTGGCTCCTCTTTCATTGCGGCCGGAAGTCGATGCCGACGCCATTTCTTGTCGTCAGCCATTGCGAGCTTCCGTTTGAAGTTCATATTTTCAGGATTTGCGGCATAAAAACTAATGAAATGTAAATTTCGTACATGTTTGCATAAAAAAAGAAGAAAACACACGTCCACACATGAACACACTGACTCGAAGATGTTGGAGGATAGGGGTGTTCAGGGGTGAGATTAAAGTAAATGGATGGAAAGTCGAGTGGAGCGAAATGAAATGCAGGAAATGATTCATCACCGAGGATAAAATTTTAACAAAATTAAGACTATATTATAAATTAAAGTGGGAAAATAAATAAATAAATTAAGGAGGAAAAGTAGTTGGACTTCGAGGACATGGGGGAAAATCTGCAACTTCTCACAACTCTCTGTCAAATGATTCCAGTAGCCATTAACTTTTATTCTTGATTCATTCTCTAAGTCTTGCCTTCTATTCTCCAACTTATCTTTTTAATTCTTTTTCTTGATTCTTTCATTTATCGTCTCTCTAATTCGTTTCTTCTATTTCAGCGGCGAAACGTTTGCCGGTGGCGAAGCTGGAATGGCCGTGCCCGAGACCGTCTGCACCCCGCGCGCCGTCGGCATCAGCGTCGATATCAACGTCTACGAGCCCCATCTCCTGGCCGGAACAATGGCCCACATGATCGGGCACAACATCGGAATGGGCCACGACGACGGACGTAAGTACAAAACACACGAACAAAAATTTTTAAAATAACAAATTATCTCAAAAAATCTCTTATAATTAACTCGAAAAATAACTAATCATTTCAAGAAATCAGAAATGAACTCACAAATAAACTGTAAAACTCAATCAAATATTGATGCCCTTCATTCACCCAAGACTCTCTGTCACTTTGGAATTATCTTAAAATTATTTCCCCTCTCTCTCTCTCACACTCTATAGGCGAGGAGTGCTTCTGCCGTGATTGGCACGGCTGCATCATGGCCCAGTCGATCGTCGGTCAGGAGAACGTCCAGCCGTATAAGTTCTCCGAGTGCAGCAAAAAGGACTACATCGATGCGCTGCGCACAGGACACGGCCTGTGTCTGCTGAACAAACCGAACGAGGTGAGTCCAAACCATCTCAAGATGAGCTCCTTACTAAAGAACCAGCAACAACAACCAGAACAATTTCCAATTTATCATAATTTTAATTTATCATAATTTTAATTAATATATTTTATCTTTTGCCTTTCGTCTCCTGTCTTTCACTTGGTGGCTTCCTAATGTAATAATTAAGCTACCATTTAAATTCTTAATTCGGTTCGGTTTCCTCTCTTTCACCTCCCTCCCATCACCACCCTACTTTCACCTCCTTCACCTTCTCGCTCCCTTTGGCCGCAGGACATTTCGACGCAGGAGAATCGTGTCAATGCAATGGTCCCAAAAGCAGACAAACGGTCTGGGCAAAGTGAAGACAGATTTGACGGACCCACCCTCGTCCCTCCCTCCACCGCCTCTTTATCTATCACGGTTTCTCTCTCCCTCAAGAATATGACAGGAGTCGCTACAGTCGCCCATTGAAGTTCTCGACGTTCGTCTTTCATATTTTGCTTTTTAGTTTTGACTGGGTTTTTGTGGTTGTTGTTTCCTTTTCTGGCACTAGGTCATCACTTCATCCCACGAGACTCTTGGGTCGACCACGATTTTTCCCCTTCTTCAGTCGGCGTCTCGTCCTTCTCCTTCATGCCTATTCTCTCCCTTAGCTTTTGTCTTCGAGTCCTTTCTGCGCACAAGAACAACAAAGCAAATACCAAAAACATTTCGGTTGTTCCTTGCTTTTGTTGTTGTTATTCTTTTAGTTGTTCTTGCTCTATCTTTGTTGTTATTCTTTCTGTTTCTATTTTTGTTGTTGTTTCTATTATTGTTGCTATTTCTATTTTTGTTTTCATTTTTGTTTCGGTCTTTGTTTTCATTTCTCTCTTTGTTGCTATTACTGTTTTTGTTGTTATAACCATTTTTGTTGCCTTTTTTGTTTTATTCTCTCTCTGCCCTCAGGCTTCCCCACCGTCCCCTCCCTTGGGTCTGAAAATAGGCCCAGGTAAAGCCCGGCGCTTGTTAGACGAGTCCTCATTTTTATTTCATGTCCGTGCGTGTGGGAGCCGTTCTCCATATGCCTCTGTGTGGGTGTGAGAATCTAAGGGCGCCACATGTCGGTGAAAATCTGTGGGTGTCGGAATCGGTGTGAGTGTCTGCCTTTGTGTGTGAGTCTTCATGTCAGTGCCGTGGGTCCGTCCGAAACGGTGTGATGCACGTGTGTTGAGTGGTGTCGTGCATTTGAGTGTAGCTGTGTCTGCGTGTGTGACACTGATGTATGTGTGTGTGACGCTGGTGTGTGTGCGTGTGAGACAGGTTAATTGCTCCTCCAGCATTTTTAGCACACGAGGGAAACAAAACAAAAGCAAAACGAGGTGAAAAACGAAATTAGAAATAGAAATGAAACACAACGAAGAAAAACGAAACAGAAACAAAATGGAACAAAACGAAGAAAAGCTAAATAGAAACAAAACAAAGGAAACCGAAATAGAAACAAAACTAAATAGAGGCAAAACGTGATGAAACCAAAGGAGACCTCGACGACAGCCTCCGATTGGGAGCTCCTGCTGCCTCTGAAGATGATGTCACGCTCTTGGCATCCTTCGAGTCCTGCAGCAGCCTCGTCACCAACACCAGCAGCATCGGCAGCAGCAGCGGATGCAGCAACGATTTCCACGATTACATCACCGGCTGCAACCGGAGCAGCCGACGCTTGGCGCTGCAGCCGCAGCTGCAGTCGCAGGTCGAGGCTGCTGCGAGCACGACGTGCCAACAAATTTGGCAGCACTGCGAAAAATTGCCTCTTCTGCTTTTTTTATTCTTGTTCTTATTGCTGCTCGTTCTTGTGTTGTTATTGTTCCGATTGTTCTCATCACCGTGCGTTACGTAAGTTTTCGAAGGAAATTTGCGGATAAAAGTGAAAAATTTCACCGAGTTTCGAAATCGTATTTCTTCCAGAGTGTGTGTGTGTATTTTTTATTATAAGAGGAACAAAAAACCAACGAGGGAAATTTGTAAATGAACATAATTTATTTCCATTTTTGATTTCCTATCCGAAATGCGAAGCAATTAAATTATATTCGGCATTCCTGTCGTCCTGAATCACGTACACATCCTCACGAAATTGTGTTCTTCTACCTCACACAGACTCATGCAATCCACACAGAGTGAGAGAGAGAGAGTGAAACATAGTGCTAAATCCATTCGCCACTCATACGTTTCCTTATTTTCCCGAATCCCATTCCGAAATGTTTCCTCTGTCTTCTCCTCCTCCTCCTTGTCTTCTTTCGTCGCCTCTTACATCCTTTCTTCTTGCATCTCGCTCGCTTTCTTTTTAATTAATACATCGTAAAAGAGACCAATTTTTGTTTTTTTCTCGTTTTTACTTGTATTTTCGGTTTATGCTTTTATTTTATATTACGTTCTTGTCGTTAATAAAGCTCCCTGTAGGAGGTCCACCACATTATTCGTTGCTCATAAATATCCTTGTTGTCGTCTCATTTATTTTTATTTTATTTTATTTTAATTTTTGTTTTAATTTTCATTTGTATTTTTGTTTTTTAATTTATTTTATTTTATTGTATTTTTATTTGCAGTTTTTAATTTCATTTTTTTCATTCTGAATTTCCTTTTTAAATTTATTTCTTCTCCATTTTATTTCTTTCTCATTTTATTCTCTTTTTATTTTATTTCGCTCTCAATTCATTGCATGTTCATTTAATTCTTTGGTAATTCATTCATTTGCATCCTTGTTGATGCATTATTGTTGTTATTGTTTCCCGACATGCCTCAAAAGTCGCTTGTCGTCGCCGTCGTCGTTGAGCTGAGAAATTTTCAGAGGCTGCTCCTTGAAGCAAGAATTGGGGGGAGGAGCGACTTAACGAACCGAAGGATGAAATGAAACGAATGAGAATTAAATATATGGGAAAATTAAACATTTAACTTCCCTTGCTGAGCCACAGAACTTTTTCAATCCCCAGCGGAATTCTCTCGCTATGGATGCAGGATGTGAAAGAGGTTTTAAGCTCTTCACTCAAAAGATTTCCCAAGGATACTTGAGAATGTGATATGAGAGGAGAAATGTCCTTGGAGCGATTGTATTCGTGGCAGAGATTTTCGTATTTCAACCTGAGTTCACTTGGAGAACCACGTGTCCTTTTCATTTCATTCATTTTAAATTTTTTTCAAACTTCCATGAATCCTGTCTCTCTCAGTGACTTTTCATATCAGAGTGATTTTAAAACTATTTGATATCCTATCCATCGCCCGAAACTGTCACAGAAATTAATATTTCTCAACAAAAACAATAATGAAAAATAATTTATAATTTTTACAATTTATTTTCAGATTGAAATGCGTCGCAATTGCGGCAACAAAATCGTCGAGGAGGACGAGGAGTGCGATTGCGGGAACTTCGACGAATGCCTGCTGGACCCGTGTTGCGATGGCATCACTTGCAAGCTGAAGTCGGAAGCCCAGTGCGCCACCGGCGTCTGCTGTGACAATTGTCGTGTAAGTAAATCCTTCGTCCTGACTCCCCTTCAGTTCCTCCCAAGGACTCTGCATGCCAGAAAGCGAATCAAAAAAGCGAAAAATACAAATTGAAACTATGAATTAATGGGCGACCATTTTCGTAACAATATTTCTTCTCTTTCTTCTGCTCTTAAATTAATTGCATAAATTGTTTCATCTCTACCCGCTCTGCCTTCTGCTCCCGCTTCGACTACCTCCGGTTCCACTTGGCTTAAAATATTACTCATCGGACTCGCCATCGCTCCTGCACTTGCACACGGATCCCGGGTCCTTCGGTGCAGCTGCGGCCCAAGGATTACATTTGTCGCGACTCCCACAACGAGTGCGACCTGCCCGAGTATTGCGACGGCGACAATGGCCACTGCCCCATGGATGTTTACAAGAAGAACGGCTCCCCATGCGGGCACACGAAAGCTGGCATTTCGGGTGAGTTTCCTCTCTTAATGGTTGTTGTTCTTGTTATTGCTCCATCAAGGGCCTCGCGAACATTGTAAAAATCCCCAATCGACTGCATGTAAACGGTCACCCAGTCAGAATGACAGGGACTCGTTAAGTGGGATCTCAGGTTCATTAATGGTTCATATGAGCTCTTATTCGATTGTCGCGAGTCATGTTTTCACATAAATATGTGAAATTCACATTTAATATTTTAAATTTCAATCATTTAATTTACAAAGACTTTAAAGTTTAAATTTTAATCATTCATATTTTAATAACTGGATCAATAACAATTTCAATTGTAATCTTTTAAAATTTAATAATTTGATTTTTAATAACACGCATAATAATAATTTAATAATTCAAATTTTATTAATATGAAATTTATAAAAATAAATTTTAATCATTTCAACAACAAATACGAATAAAAATTTCTCAGCTGAAAATAGTTGGTGTAGAAAAATCTGTTCAAAATGTTGCTTTAATTCCGAAAGAGTCTAAAGAGTAAAAAGTTATTTAATTGTCCCATCAACCGTTGAGGCAGTTCATAACTTCCCTTATGCATGTGCTCACTACAACAACACTGGGCATTGGCATAACCGCATCATCGTCTTGGGAACTACTTAAGAGTCATCCCGGGAAAAAGCCTGCTCATGGCGTATGAGTAACTTTAATTAAAATAAAGGCTGCAGCGGACGCACACGTGAGCCCTTTAAATGATTCTCACCGGCATGTACATTTATACACCCATACCGTGATACATCAGGATGTATGTATCCGTGAATGTGGGTATGTGTGGAAAGTTCAGGGCCTGATCGGTTGCGGGCCGAGGACTGCGTAAGTAAATATATGAACTCGTCGAATGTCCTCATCAACGGCTCGTGATCCAATAACAATTTCATGAATATTGAAAGCATGAGTTCATCGCCGACTGCAGAGCCCGACCCAGTCTCAGAGATCAAGAGACAGAGGGAGGGGATGGGACTGACACAGACAGACCGTGTGGCGAGAGGAAACGGCACCGATGTCAACTAGGAGTTCGTGGCTTGAAGGAAATCTGACGCAATTCGCTTAACGATGCATTGATTGGATGTTTTCGTAATTGAATCGAACACATCTTCAGAGAAAGAGAACAGGATGTGAGGGACAAGAACAAGGATGAGAAACTGACGATGACACCGATACCATGACTCAAATATATGCAATTAACACCGACCAATTGGGGAACAACGCCTTGAACTATTCTAATTTCTCAGAATGAATCACATAGATTTTAAATTTCTATTTCCATTTACTTTTAGGCTACTGCTTCCAGGGTGACTGCCCCACACTGAATCTGCAATGCGAGAACATCTGGGGCTACGGCGGCTCCGCAGCCGATCGCCAGTGCTACGAGCAGTTCAACTCGAAGGGGTCAATCAACGGTCACTGCGGACGCGACACCAACGAGCACTACATTAAATGCGAGCCAGAGTGAGTTTTAAATCCGCCCTCGTGAGTCATGCTTTGAGGGGAATATTTCATAAACAGAAAAGGGAAAATATGTATGAAAAAACAGAAAAGTGAAGGGGAAAATTGTCTCTCACTTGTCTCTCGGCAGGACGATTCAATTATGGCAAAAATGGATGGACAGCGAGCTGAACAGACTATAAATTGCACTTCACTGCACCTCAACCTCCAGCTCCACCTACGCCCTCACTGATGGGCGTTTGCCCGTAGGCGTATGACCACCCCCACACACACACACATACCCAAGTCAATGGCAACCATCCCTCCGGCTTCCCCGCTGCACGTCACTCGAAACCTCACGACTCCATCGTACCGTGCCATGCCATGTCGTAGCCTATAATTCACATTCCATCCATCAGCATGCATTGTGCAGTGCCTATGTATGTGTGTCTGTCGCTTGGAGTATGAGTGTGAGCGACTGATTTGTAGACGACAGCGAAGGGCTTCCTTTCTGCTGACTGCTCGCAGTTAATTGACTTAGAATGGCGCCAGTCAAGGCGCATTCATTTTTAAAACTGATTTATAACCACGTGAATGATGAGGACGTTGACGAGACCAGACGAGCCGAACCGAACTGAACTGATTCGAACCGAGAACACTCGAAGCAACACAACCCAAACCAACGGAACTCAACCCCCTAAAACCTAACCCACCGGAACCCTGCGCTTCCGAATCAAGCCCATCCAAACTGGGCTCGACCGTTGTGAGACGGGGCGAGACGAAACAGGACGATGCCAGACAAGTCGTCCTGACAGGCGGCTGACAGGTGAGGGCTGCGCGCCGGAAGGATCTCGTCCGCTCTCCGCCTCTAAGAAGATGATGATGATGCTGAAGAGCCTAGCATGAGCGAGAAATGCTTTCAGGCCACAAACTACGTCCATCGCTGGACGAGCGTTGATTGAATTCGAGGATTATGAGTCATGACCCTGGTCGCATTATGTTGCATAATTGTAGGCGTTTGATTTGGGTTTGGGAATTGTGGTTTGAGCCGATCGGACGATAATTAATGGGTTGATTTTGTTTCTTATAATTTATTGTCTAGAAGAACAACAGATTATTTTTGTAATCTTTCTTCAATGATTTCGTCAGAAATTATTCTATGTTATAATTTTATACTTTCCACTAATTTGTTTTCGCTTCTTGCTTCTCTTCCTCCCTGTCTCTCTCTCACTTTTTAGAAATGTACAATGCGGCACCCTGCAATGCAAGGAGGGCGAAAGACAGCCGATAAACGATGGCATTGATCAGCTATACTCGAGAACAATTATTTCAATCAAGGGTTTGGAATATGAATGCAAGTGAGTATCTGAATAGCAATAATAACAACAACAATATCCTACCCCTAAAATAACCACAAAAGTCTCCTATTTCTTCAAAACAACAACGACACTCTTCTTCTCCTCGAGCACAACAACAACAACCAATCCTCCTCCCTCTCACCAATGAAGATTTCATGGCTGTTTTTATCCACATTATTTTCATTCATCAACATCATTATTGTTTGTATGTCGTTGGCAACGCTGAGGGTTGCCGATGTCGTCTGTCGGTCGGCAAGTGGAGGCTTAATACAATAACAATAACAACAACAAGAGCAATAGGAAGGCAACAACATCATCAGAAGAACTAATTTCTTCTTGAATCAGATTTCCTTCAGACAAGAAAGTGAAAAGCAGAAAAAAGTAAAATAGGAGAAAAATAGAAAATAGAATTAAGGGAAAGAAAGGGAAAACGAACGACAGACTTGAAGCGAAATAGGGATGATTAAATGAGAAGAACAGACAGAGACTCATTGAACTAATAACAAGGAGAGAGTAGAATCGAATGGGACGTCTACAATGGTTATGTCTACAACAAGAAAAAGTAGAAAAGACACTCATAATTATCATATAGACATAATTATCATATGGAAAGAACAAAAGAAAATAATTATCAGAAGAACAGTATTTTTAAAGGATCAGATTCTCAGAAGAACATAATTATTAACTTTGCGAAAGCAATTCCACTTCGTTGCATTTGATCGTAATTGAATTTCACTCGGCTGCAAATTAAAATTTATAGAAATGACATAAATGCAATTATCGTGCACACATAAACATTCAAACTCTCGAGAATTCTTTGCGAAATGCAAAATCACCAGTTAAGCATCGTTATGCATGTTAATTAATTAGTCTCACACAACAATCCATTCAAATGAATTGGAGAATTTGAGGAGAATTTTGTGCGACAAATCAATTGATTTGTATTTGGCCATTAACATCCATCAACTATAAGTCTGTGGACGTGATGTTTAGAAATGTAGAAGTGATTAAGAAATAAAGTCTTCTGTTCACGTCTTTTCCCTTCCATCGAACTGCCGCCGGAAGCAATTAAATACTTCCGCATCTTTATAATTATCAATGCGAGAATGTTGTCTCCAGTACAATAAATACATTTTATTATGTACATATAGTTGGTTTAAATTCTCCTCAACAAGTATCTAGGACAACGTTATAATCTAACACATCAACATTGACAATATTTAAAAAAAATCTATCTAACAAATAAACTCATTATAAACAATCCCGTCATCACGAGAAAGCCCGTCGCTTCCCACATCATGTTGGAGAATAAGTTGATTATGAAAAACCTCTTCCTTTGATTACGCTTTATTCATTCCTCCCTTTTTGTGTTTTCCACTCTCATTCTCTATCACTCACTCATTCACTCTACTCTCCCTCTCTCGTTTCGTTTCGCAGAGCAACAAGCGGCCAAGTGGGATCGAACGAATACCCAGAGCACGGACTCGTTAAAGACGGCACGCCATGCGGCGATAATTTGATTTGTTTGAATCAAACATGTGTCAGTCTCTTCCCGCACATCGACCAGACCAAGTGTCCGACGAACAAGCAGGGCCAGGAGTGCTCTGACCGTGGGGTAAGTGAAATCCAACGACACACCATGGGGTTTGACCAAATTATGTCCACCAAATGAAGGATAGCAAATTGCGAATTAGGAAATATAATATAATGGGCCGAAGGAGAACGGGCACACGAACTGAAGGAAATAAATACGGTAACCATTGATGGAGTTCCGGTAATTTGAAATAAATCAAATAAAAATTGGCAGAAATTCTTCATAGGAAAAAAAGAAAAAGATGGAACCTGTATCTTCTTGAAGAGCTCGATTCCATTTGGAGGCGTGGTCTCTCTCTCTTTCTCCATGGAAAAATATCCGTGATTTCATTGCTCCGTGTCACGGCATCGACCTGATTCATTTATAACAGCGATTGATATTTCGATGTTTTCTCTTAATTGCATTGCTATTTCAATTAATTGCGTCTCATGTTTTAAGCTTTGAGCTTGATATTTTCGATATAATTGTTGTCTTCATTATTCATGTCAATATTTGTCTTATTGATGGGCTGATGCGATTTCGTTGTTGGTAATGTAAAATTACAACAAAACATCGATGTTTAAATGTCCGCATAAATAGTAATTTAAAACAAATGAAAGGAATCAAAAGATTCCGATCGCATCATCGGGAACAAGGCGGGAATGGACAAAAAAAGTGAGAGGAAAAATCGAGCGAATGCAAAGAGAAATAAATGCATGAGCGAACCAGTGAGAGCATTAAAAATATTAATCACATGAAATTGGGAAAAATATTAAAACAATTGACTGCATTTAAGTGGAAATTGCATTTAAAGCGTTTTATAATCACCATTTTAACGAGAATCAAAAAAATACGCACAGCAACAACAGTAATGTGACGATAATGGAACAGAACAAACAACAACAACACGTTGCAACGTGATGCGCCATAAAAATTATGGTGCATATGATTAATTCATTATAATGTATAATCAACAAGAAAAATAAAACCACCAGCAACAACAATAACAATAACGACAACAACATTTCCGCTTCCTGGAGGCTCACGAAGACTTAACAAAATAAATACGAGACAATCAGCTGGAATGTGTACAGACATCAATACACATAAATAAATATTTACATATGTATATGTATAGCGGTATCAGCCACTTAATCATTATTTTATAAATCCATCGATTCTTGTGTTTTTAAAAATTAATACCTCTTACCGACCATTTTGTTAATGGAAACGCTTCGCGGTTCGAAGTTCGACCCAACGACCACTGGATCCATCTGACCATTGGATAAAGGACTATCCATCTGTCTGTCCGTCTCGGTCTGTCGGTGCAGGGGTTTTCAATGTTTAATGATAAGCATAATCAATAGTAATCCTTTAAAATGATAAATATATTCCTCTTCTTACCTCCCACACCCCCTGTCAACCCCTCTCTCCACCTAGGTCTGCACGAATACGAACCGCTGTTTCTGTGACATGGGCTGGGGCGGCATCGACTGCAGCCTCGTCGTGCTGCTGACCACGCCGATCCCGACCGAGGCCCTGCCCACGCCAGAGAACACCATCAAAATGGAGAAGAAGGAGACGCCCTATGGTAAGGACTCCTCTTGATCCTCGTGCTTATTAACCTCATCGATCGATCGATTGTGATTAATAACCTCGGAGTATAGTGCAACTAAAGCTCTAGGAAAACCTGATTAGTTACCGAAGACTGTGAATCATCGCGGTTTCCCTAGAGCTTCAGCCATGGACCCGAGATTCATGAGATTCCCATGAATCGAAGGGGAATTTTTAATTTCTTAATATACGACAAAAATCTATTTGAAAAAAGTGAACGAATGATAAATGCTAAATTACAGTTTCCCCCCACTGTTATGACAATGGTAATCAAGATATATATTATTTGAATAAATAAATATATATAAGACTTTCAGTTTCCATAATTATGCTGATATATAGGAACATACAAGATGCATGAACTCTAACGAACTCTACTATATCTAAAAGAAAAGTTCCGAATGGACCCAAGTGGATACTATTTTAAATTATTATTGTTTATTTTCCCCATCTCCTGTTTGCTGTAAATTACGACATATACACAGCTATTGCATAAGTTTGAAAGCCTAACGCTAGAAAATCTAGATATTCAGAAGTTCTCTTGAATACTTTTGATATCATTCGTATAATTAAATCATGTAAATGTAGAAAACCACAAGTGAAAAACTGAATCCAAACCAAACAACGAATTTCTCTTTCACAAATGCAAACGCCAATCGCTCGCTGCAGGCACCTCAGATCAAAATAGGATCAGCACATTGACCATGGTCATCATATTAACCGTTATCGTGAAGTGTGTCTTCATTAGTTTCGCAACTCTGGCAGTCTGTTACAGGTAGAGTACCAAGCAAAATATTAGTAATACAACTACAACAACTACTTTCAATTCGATACACAACAAAAAATCTATATTCGATCCTAATTTGAATTTAATTTTTATATTATTTGTATTTCCATATATAAATTATGAACATTTATTATTTTTTAATTTCAAAATTATCAGCACCTTTATTTTAAGTTTATCAAATTTTCACTCGAAATTAACAACAACAATTCCAACACAAAAATTAAGAAAAATAGTAACAAATTTATACAACGAAGAACTTTGCTTGGTTTTCTGTCCTATGTCTGTATCTGTAACTGTATAGAACATGTGTGCGTCTGTGTGTATTTAGTCTTAAGTTTTCTCATCTTAATGTATTGATGGTGTTAATGTTATAACAACCACTACAGCAATAACTATGATAATTGGTGTCATTTTATTCCATATACTATATGATCTATCGTTTGTGTGTTTTGCATATTTGTATACAATACCTGTTTCGTGTACATATACTTTGTCGTTGTGTGTGTCGGTATATTTCGAATTGTTCATTTGCGTTTCAAAAATGTGTTATTTATAATAATCCCGTACTCTCCACATCACCATCACCAACAACAACATCGTAGTCAGCCTCATCCTCATAACTATCAGAAGCTTCTACTGATGCTGATACTACTGAGGAATTTAAATTAAAAGTGTAATTTAATTTCATTTTCAATTTATTTCATCAACGATTTTTATTTCACTTAATTCTAACGTTTGCAATTATTTTTCAATTAAATTATGATAAATTGCAAATTTCAATTAAAATGGATTTTCCAATTTATATAAATCCATATTCATCTGTTTTTACGGCTGTATTTGAATTTTCCAACAAATTCAAATCGAATGAGATTTCCATTTCAAAAACAATCGAACACAAAAACCCCTCAACGAACCCATCGTGTAAAGCTCCGGTAATTGTCAACGTAATTGTGTTTCTGAAATCGACGTATGTATGTATGTGTATTACGTTGGACATATAGTAGAAGTGTGTGATTGAGTGCGTGTGTCTGCATTTGAATGTATCCACACGCGTTCAGACCAATGTGTGTAAATGTATTGATCCTATTTATTGTCATAGTAACAGTCGTATATTCTCCTCATTACCATTATATACATTGACATATATAGATGCATATATTTTTTCCGTTGTCAATCTATCTCTTTCCTAAAAGTTTCATATCCTTTCTCTGTGTATATTTCGTAATTTCCATTATTACATTTTATAAAGATTTTCAATTTCAATCAATCCTTCATAATCCTTCGTGTTTTTTTATTTATTTCAAGTCCATATATATGCTATAAAATTATTAAATACATAAATGGTATTTTGAAATGTTTTCTTTGCTCTATCACATTTCAATTTACTCGCAATCAACTCTACATAAGTACATATTTATTATTATTCACCAATAAAATTCTTCAAAAGTTGAACTTAAGCGAAAAATAAACCTGTAATGGAGGGTATTTTACATTGCCAAAATCTAATTTGCTATCGAATTTTCTATCGGATTTTCTGCTAAATTTGTAAGACAAAATCCTCTGCATAATGCCCTCTCAATATATCGGTTCTGTTGCACACATATATAAATATCTCTTATATGTCGTTTCCTATAACTTAAAGTGTAACTCCTAAAAGTGAAAATTAATGTGGTATCCCACCCCAACCCACTAAATTCGTCTTACCAAAGTACCATTGACCTAAAAGTGCTACAAAACCTTTCCATATTTGGACTGAATTCACATATCCTCAGCCTTCTCAGCCGCGACGCTTCTCGAAAACCTCGGAATGCATGCCATTTATAACTACTTTTGTAACTACTATTCCTTTAACTGCTCACTTGGATTACCATTGTCATAGCGTAACCTAACGTCGATGACATTGTATGAGGCGACGATTCAGAAGCAATAATCTTTTTAATTTACTTTCTTTTCTTACCAATTAAAATTTTTTACTAATCCACGTCTATCTATTTTTCAAAACGATCAAAATAACGAAATAAAAATCATTTCTTTTGAAATAATACACTACATCAACGAAATGTCGTCGCCCAAATGGAAATCAATCAAATGTATTTTTGAAAAATACTCCTTCATAACGACGTCGAAAAACAACAACTCCGAAATGTACGAAATAATGGACATGTCATGCAAAACCTGAAACTTAATCCGAAAAATACGATAATTAAAATGCGGACAAAAAATCAATATAAACAAAAACTAAACTAAATAAAACCAACTATAATCAAAACTGAAAACAAACAAACTCGTATAGAGAACTACCACGGCTCAAATACAGTATTTCTAGTTGGTGTACTAATGTCAGTTGTTGGGTTCGTTTTTTTAACATTCACTTTGATGGCTCTGTGCTACAGGTCAGTTGTAGTACATAGAAACTTCTCCCTGTGTCTGAGGTTAGTTGAAAAGAAGTAATGAAAAACTACGCAAACAACAACGAAAAAGAAATTATTATTATTATTTCTAATAACAAAATGTTTCTATCAATAGAAACAATTGTTCTATTATATTAATCTAATTTTGTATAATATTGCAAAATTATTATTTATTTTTTTTTGTATACATTTTTTACTTTTTTATATTTTCTTATACCAACAAAAAGTATCGACACAAATACCCACACCAAAGAAACACCAACTTACCAACACACTGTAACTAACAGACATTAAACATACACAGCCTCACCACACAACTCTAACAATACCATGCTATACTACTGTAAAATTAATTGTCCATGAGTATTTGACATATTTTTAGTTTTTTTCTATATCGTTCCATATCCATACACAATTCCTTTTCACTAATGGCGCCATTTCAGCCGTATGTTTAGACTTTTGTACAGCATTTTATTAATTCCCATTCTCATTCATGTACAAATTGCTCATTATCGTTTGTAGTGCTATAGCTTTTAAACTTATTTTTCCTCCTTCTCTCGCTACATATCTTCAACTATTTGTTCCTATAAGTGTTTTCTCTCCTTCTGTCATTCATTCATTTTATTTTTTCTCTTTCTATCTAACTATCTCTTTTCCTCACTCCCTTGTACATTCTTCTATGTATCCTTTGTGTAAGTAGGGTTTCAATACATTGTCATACATGTATTTAAATTTCACACCGCTTTAACTTATCGTACAAGCACCAGACTTTGTCAAACCCTAGAAGAAAAGAAAGCTTTTATATAGTGAAAAATCTTTTCAATTGCTACATTTTAATAGGAGCTTCAAAATAAATTCCATTTTCGAAAAAATATATTCAAGATTTTCTAAAAAATGTATATGGAAGCTGTCCTGTCTGTCCTTATCGCTTTACGATTTTCACAGAAAATACTAACTATACATATTCTATGAATTTCTCAAACAAATTTACTATGAAAATACATGTATTTTTAGACTCTTATTTCTTATTTCTAATTTCTCATGAAGTCCTGTTTTTGATAGACTTCTTCTTCACTTTTTTTAAATCTGTAGAGTTTACTCCATCTAGAACATATCCACAAACATTCATCCAACTACTCAGTACATCTAGTATAATGCAGTAGAACCATTAACAACTAGTTCTCAACCAGAAATTCAGCCAACATGAGCACGTCCCATGGTCTTCAGTTTTTAATTTATTTTTGGAGGAAAAACTAATTCAATAAAAAATATATATATATATGTAAAAATTATACAACTTGAAAGACTGACATTTTCCCCTCAACCAATAATAGGGTCCATTAAGACGTTTATTCAGTTGATATTTTATTTTTTTGGTTTTGTTTCAAATAAACGTGAATTTTATCTAAAACACAAAATTGAAGAAAGTTGTTAAAAAAATGTATATCTATTCAGGCAAGAATTTTTCATTACTACTTTTGTCGTCATTGTGATTGTTAACGTCTATGTAGACCAGAGACCTTAAAACAGATCTTTAACATAAAAAGCAATATGCAACGAAATAAGAGATAATATAGAACGTCAAAGCAGCGTCAAACATAGATGAAACTTATTGCTAAAAACAAAAACAATAATTGAATTAGTACAAATCATAATATTACAATCGAATTATCGTGCGATTAGTTAACGTTTGAGTTATTGCGCTTTTTCATGATATGAAAAACACTTTTCAAATATTATTTAAGTCGTTTTAAGATCGGCCCAGTGACAAGGTAAGTATACATATATATTTAGCTAATACTTTCTTCCAGTCAGATAAACACAATATGTATAATTTAATATCAAATTAATATTGAATAGAGTAAATATTTCGCAATGCACTTAATGGAGTCCAAGGTGAGCATAAATAATTTGTTGAAATATTTCATAGAAACGACTGCGACGGCTGCTGTAGTTAATTACATGGTCAATTCTTTCGCACACGTTCATACATTATTTCATTATCCCTTTTCGATGTCAAACAACATGTCGTCAATTTCAATTACGTGCTTCGGCATTAATCAGAATGAATTATAAATTAATTTTTGTTTTCCTGGAATTTTAAATGGATGTTAATGAAAAAACGGAGCAACAAAAAATAAAAATTTATAATCAGTGTCTACCGTGCAGACTTATTAATTAGCGCGTTGCTCAATAGGTTGAGTGTCGGGAATAGTCGGCATATCCGAAACCCAGACATACCTTTTTTGTTTCAAATTCGAATAATATTACCATTAGTTTTTATTTGTAATTCGCAAAGAGAATTTCAATTCTCAAACCCTATAGTAGAATTCAACATAGTCCCAAATTACGATTATAGGTACAAATACAATGTCTATCTACAAATATTTTAACTTTCTCATGTGTAGGGCATTGTCATTCGAGCTAATCAATCGCTATTATTTGTGTATGGCGACCAAATATTTTTAATGAATATTTTTTTTATGGCTTTTTGCATTCAAACAAATTAAATACATTTTTTCAATATAAAATTTGCGTTGCCCTCAAACATAATCGATGACTATCGTGCATGCGTTAAACGCAATTAATTCATATAATCATTAATTATGCAAGATTATGCTGGAATTTTCAAATTTATCAAAATCACCAATAATTGACTTCACATAAAAAAACTGCTAATTTGAAATTTTATATATATATTGTATATATATATTTATAGATATATTGTGTTTATCTTGTGAATGAACTTCAAAAAGGATAAAAAACATTCTGCCTAATTTTTCTCCTAATATTGTTTTCTAATGTTTTTCAAAAATTAATTTTTATTTTAATGAAACGTAATGAAAATTGAAGATTCTTTCCGAAAAATTTATTTTAATTTCCCCAAAAATCTATCAACAAGCAAGTAAGTATGAAACCGCATTTGTGCTTTAGATGTTTCTCTGTGAATGTATTGTACAATAATATTCTCTATTCGCCAAATGCTTTAACATGAGTGTACTTTGTTGGACCGGGGAGTTTTTATGTATTTACGTTTCTTATAATAACAATATATATGTGTATATGTATGTACAAAGAATGTATCTAAAGATGTTAATTAAGAGCACGACTATATATCAAATTTTACTTAATCTAAAATTTCAAAATTTTTCTTATTTTCACTTTGCGAAATTGATTTTGGTTTCATTTCCATTTACTAAGTTTTACTTTTTCGAATTTTCTGCGACATTTGAAATCTTTTGGTTTACGTTAATTTCGATATAACTATTATTATGTTGGCATATAGAGTAGGGAATAATTTTATAAACTTATAAAGCTTACCGTTAACGTAGTTTGAAAACAAAACAAAAACATTGACATTATAAAAAAACAACGATCTGCTTTCAATTTTCTCGATTTTTATGTAAATTTACACTAAATTCGTTGTGAATTTGACAATTGAAGCAAACCGTTAATTGTGACTTCATCATCATCTGAAGTTGCAATCGAAACTGTCTTTTGAGTTATGGAGGTGCTTTCTACGGAGATCGATGCTATTCAAGCCATCAAGCATACACATATGAAACATAAAGTCGCATTCATGTTTCGTTTGATGCAATTCCATGCAAATTTATGTTTCATTTGTGCATGAGTAGAAACGAAAAGTCAATGAAAGCTAATGAAACCTAACAATTTTAACGTATGACATGAAAATATAAACTATAATAATACAAGACTATAATAATATTGAATAATACATTGCTAACATAACGAACAATCACACCTTTGCCACAAACATGTCTCGCAGAAATAACATTAATTCAGGCATTTCTACTATTACTATATTACTTTTCTCTCTATTTATCTCCCTTCGTTTGATTCTGATTTCGTGTTGATTTGAATTAACTCCGAATTTATTTCTGCGTTCACTAAATTGAGCACTAAATTTTAACTCCTCAGGTGATTGGCTAAAGATTCGCTTCACTCTTTCTATAAACCAGATTTAGGTATGATGTTAAATATATTTTTATTGCTTTAATTTCGATTCCTTTGTTATGGTTGTGTGAGTTTTATTTCTATGATTTTTCTTACTATACGTTCGTATTATTTTATAATCAATGTGCTTATCGTCGACTGCATTGCATCCCAGAAACTTATCAATCAGCTTAAAAACCATTGAATGCGAAATCTACACGTTTATTGTAAATTTGACATCAATGTTGTTTAAAGGAAACCACATAAAACAAAACAAACTTAAAAAGAAAATCATAAAACCATCACCATTTACTCAATTTTCGTTTGTATATCTGTGCAAAGTTCGTAAATTTATTCGATGATACATTCATGCTTTCACACACACACTCTTACATAAGCCATTTGATTTATGGATTTAACAAATTTTTCGGTTTATTTTCTCAATGCACTTAAAAAACAACTATTCAAAAATTATTCGAGATTCTAAACACAAACGTATTTTTTATTCAAATTTCATACAAACCAAAACAAACAAAAATCTATATACCAAATCTTAATCTAAATTAAACCAAACTTCAACATCATCAAATCATGAATATAACAATAACATGGAAAAATAATAACAACAACAAAATAATAACATGCCTTAAACTGAATAAACGAATCGAATAAATACCCAAAACAAAAAACCGAAAACAATCACCTACGAAAAAACTACCTTTTAACAAACTATCTATAATATATGAAAATCAATATGAACGAATGAATAAACATAACTATAACACGCCCCCCCTAAAAAAACAATTCATGCCGACACCTGATGACGACGCCAGGCGCAAGACGACTACCCTCAAGTACGACCCGCCCTACTCGAAGAAGCCCATCGCGAAGACCTACAGCGGCGCGGGCAACGCGGCCAACCACCACTCCGTGGAGGAGGTCTCCCTGGACGGCTCCAGCAAGCTGATGTACGCCAACCAGTCGGGCTTCAGGTGAGTTCTACGATCCCACAGGTTGACACGGAATTCTAAACCAGATCCATTCCATTCAGGGATAAGAACATCCACGTCCGCCGCCTGACCGGCTCCGGAAGCGAGGAGGAACAGGCCCACTCAGGTAACCCCCGACCCCGTAACTACTTGTTCTCCTTCTTTTGGTTTTATTTTTTCCTTTTTGAACAATCTACTACTTATGTATATCTTTTAATCGCATCTCAGATATAAATCAGTGTATATGCTCGTTTTTCATGAACTGACCTAGTGTTACGTACTTGTTGGCGTTCATTCATTGTTTAACCTCATGTTTAGCGAGTATCGAAAAACACTCACACACTCTCACACGCCACCTCACGTTTACACACTCAACTCAACCTCACGTTTACACACTCAACTCAACCAACGAACTAACATGTCCCAATTAATAAACCAACTACCACTCATTACCGTGCATCTGTTACGTATTGTATGTATGTGTTGAGCTACAACTACTACAACAACTATTGATAGTCATCATAGACGACTATAATCTGTACTTAGACTAGTGTTTTAAATGTGCTTGAAATTTCGTTGAATTTTCCTCATGGTTTGGTTTCGTTATTTTTTTAAATAGAAATGCGTTTCCGAATATATATGCATACCTACATAAATATATATAGCAGCTTCCTCCCACCATTAGAGTTTAGCAAAGCTAATCAACCAGTTAATCAACCACACCATGCAGTTTTCGCGGGAATTTTGAAACCTCTCTCATTCGAAGGAAAATTGCCAGCAATTAAAATAAGTTATGCAAATTTAGTGATTAATAGTTTTTTAGAATTATCCAGGTTTCAGTCAATTATCAGGATTTCTTTTTATTGCAAATCAAAATATATTCGAGAATTATAATGCATTTACAAGTGTTTCAGTATGTATTGACATTCACCAATTAGTCAGAATTATGGTAAAGTTAATTAAACGAATTTAGATGAATGCAAATTTTGCATTTATATAAAACTAGGAGTTTTTGGGGTCAAGAGAAATGTTTGATAACACTTGCACTTGACATTCCATGTCATTATATTTTCGCAGCACATTTGCAGTTCCCCCAACAAGTCTATATATATCGAAGTGGATTTGCGAGATTTGAGGTTTCAGTTTGGCTTCCTCACCATACAAAACGTAGCTCGATTTGCACCGAAAACACAAACGTGTGGCTCGCACAATGAATGAATGTCAGCACATTAAAAGACAGAGGTTGAAACGAAGGCAGAACTCGAATCGAATCGAGTAGAGTTTTGCTGGCCAACAATCTCTGTCCACGCACTCACATTCTCTATGTCTCTTTATCTCTCCTTGTCTCTTACCTATCTTTGTCTCCCTCTCTGCCTCTCTCTGTGTCTTTCTCTCTCACTCTCTATGTCTCTCACTCTCACACTCTCTCTCAATCTCTGTTTAATCTCTCATTTGGAATTCGCGTGTAGAAAAAGGAATACTGAAGAAGCACGGCTACGGCCTCGTGCTCGGCGATCAAATGAAAGACAAGTGGGGCGACGACGGCCAGTCGGACAACCTCGAGTTGATCGCCCAGCAGGACGGCACGCTGGCGTCCTCGAGCGGCGCGGCCGTCTCGGAGGTGGAGCGGACGCTGAAGTCGCTGAACGGCTACCACGAGGACATCCTGGAGGCGCTGCGGAACGCGGCCTCCCACCGCGGCACCGGCGCCGGCAACACGCCCGTCGGCAGCGGCAGCCTCAGCGAGGAGATGCTGCGCAAGACCCTGCAGGACTGCACGGTCGCCCAGCTGGGCTACGCCACCGAGCCGTACAAGCGGGCGAGCGGCTCCAAGTCGAGCTCGCGCGAGAACATCTGCGACCCCGGCCAGTCGCACACGGTGCTGGTCGAGGGCGGCGGCGGCGGGATGGGCGGTCACGGCGGCACCATCCTGCACCACCACCGGTCGCAGCACCAGCTGCACCAGCCGCCGTCGCAGCAGCAGCAACAGCAGCAGCCCGACGACGAGGACGTCCCGTCGACCGGGCCGCTGCGCATCCGCAATCTCGAGGACCTCATACGCCAGCTCGAGCACCACTCGTCGCGGCACATGAGTCCCAGCGGCTCCGAGGACATTCGAATGTCGGAGACGGAGGCCGACCGCCATTATAGATTAGATAGTTCCGCAGCTTGTAGTGAATCCTCGCAAGGGTTAGTAGAGCAAAAATATCGCTAAACACTGCGATCGGTCAGGAAGCGAAGCGAAGTGGATGTGGGGGGGATTGCTTTTAGGTGCCTATCTATTACCATGCGTATCTCTAGAACATGCTTCAGTTTTGATGTCGGCTCTTACATACTTAGTATCGCATAGTTTGTGAGCGATCCTGCAACCTGCTTTTGAGAATCACTTAAAGCCTTCTTTTGTTCCGTTCTGTTCCATTTGTTCAGTTACGTTTTGTTCTCTTTTCATTTCGTTTCGTTACGTATGGTTTGGCTTTGCTTTCGTTTTCGATTACGATTACGTTTACGATTTTCATTTTGGATTCGTTCTCAATTAAGTTTGTTTCGGTTTTCTTCTGTCTTTGCGTATTCTTACAGGCTATAGACTGGAGTACCTCGTGTGATAGAGGTCGGTTCGTTGCAAAGTTTCCAAGTCAATGCAGCCAAGAGCAATGCGCGATCGTAAATAATTGACAAATCGACTGAAGAGTGAGCCATGTAAATAAGTAGCGAGGGGCGTCCTATCTCTGTCTCACTCTCTCGCTATCTCTCTCTATGACTATGTTTATCTTTCTCGTAATATAGGCGCCTAAAAGACCCGAAGTATTCCCCGACATCCTCGCCAGTCTCAAAAATCCGCCATTCATATGACGTTCTTTTCTCTTTCTCCCACGTCGATCGCCCGCTTGCTATCTGTATCGCTGTCTATCGCTCTATCTCACTCTGACTCTCTCTCTCTTACTCCTGATCTGATCGTGATCGGCGATGATATGTGTGACTCGTGATTCGGTGGAGCAGCTCAAACCAACAGTTAGCACAATCACAGAAAACCGCAACAATTCATCCGTCTTACAGCAGTCGCTGTCGGCCGCGCTCCGAGGAGGAGTCGCGCTTCGTCTACGGAAGGTATCGGCACCCGACAACGGCCAGTAGGCAACAACAACAACCACACCCATCGCATCAGTCACACTCACCTCATGCTTTCGGACATCACACGCATCACTCGCACTCGCACGGCCACGCCTCGCACGGGCCTCACTCATCGCATCATTCGTCGCATACGCATCTGCATCAGGACGACGAGGGCATCTACGAGAGCGCCGATCACCACGATCGCTCGGCGATCGACCCTCGGCTCGACCCGCGTGAAACACCCGACAGTGAGAGGTAGGTCCACCACACACTCATTCACACACACAACACTATACACCAACACCCACACAGTCAGACACAGGTGTATAGTTATTGTTGTATTATATATTGCTGTGATTCTGCCCCGCAAAACTCGATCCTAAAAACGAAACTATATTTTTTCACCTTTCGTTTGTTTTTCTCTTCATTTCTCTCTTATGTCTGTGTCGATTACGGTGATTTTTGTCTCTATTTCTTTCGATGATTTGTTCATCCCTCAGTTCCTTCAGTTGAAGTCCTTTCAATTTCCGTCTCATTTTGAAGTCGAGGTTTTTCGTTTCCGTGTCCGTTTCGTTTTAATTGTGAGTATTTTCTCTAGTCGATTCGAAATGAGGAGAATTCGGAAAATTTTATTAGGCGTTTTTTTTAAATTGATATAAATTAATTATAATAAATCACATTTTATTCAATAATATTAAATTTGTATTTCCGAATTCTACTCAGTCCACTGATTATTTCGCATGAGTCAATGGGCTTTCCCATTGGCCCCTCTTCACCTTATTCCCAACAATTAGGTTTTTATCGGATTTTCTTGAATTAAGTCATCATCCTTGCGTTTTGAACATCTTCATTATGACCATCCAGCATCACACGCCATCCACACAGAATCGCATATCTCTAAGAAGACTATTTTTAACCAATAAGATTATAATGATTTCCATTAATTCAATTCGTTTTCTTTCATTTTCTACATTGTGTTGTTTCGTTTCCATGATTATGTTTATTTACATATTATTTTACACAACCATCTGTACAACCTCATGCCAACGTACACCCACACGCACACATCTATCATCTCATTTGCGCTTCGTATGTGTACATGAACTTCCGGTTGTCCGCCATGTCATGGGTCATTCTTGTCGTCTCTTTGGTTCCTCCATTCTTCCTTTTTCTCATTATTTCTTTTTTCGTTTCTTACCCTGGCTCGTGCGCCCTCTTGATTTGTGATCCTTTTTTCGAATTTCTCTTATGGTTTCCCATTGGTTTTATCGTACATCGTTGTCCGTTCGATCGTTCGTTTGTATGTTTGTTTGTTTTCTCCGTGTACCGTTGTTCCTGTTATGATTATTATTTTCTAGTGATGACTTTATTCAAGCTCAACAACAGTTAGCCCGGTGGGCGAGTGAGGATGTGGTATCCGTCGTGGTATTGGATCAACAGCAGCCCGGTACAATGTCGGATTCCCAACAATCCAGCGGCGTCGGGCCAATGTCAACGGCTACAACGAGTACCGTTATACATCAGCATCAACATCAGCATCCGCACCAGCACCACGGCGATCATCCATCCTCATCTGCGGCAACGGCGCCAGCCTCAGCCACGGTCACGGGCAGCAGCAGCACCACCCTAATGGGTTTGGGGGGCGTGCCCAATGGTATAAGTGTAAATCAGAGGGACTACTACCCCTCGCCACCCTCAACGGAGACGGAAAGCAGTGGAAGTGTTATTCAGCCGCTCAGCCGTCGCATTCCTATGCAGCAAGATACGGCAAGCCAGCTGCAGATGCAGCAGCAGCTGCAGCAACAGCTGCACCATCAACACCATCTGCAGCAGCAGTTGCAGCAGCAGCAAGGCGACACCAGCAGCAGCAACAACAGCCAAACCGGCCCAATCATGGAGAATGGTCGTTATCCGGAATATAAGCACTGATATCCACAACAACAACAACCTCAACTGCAACCACAGCAACAACCGCAACATCTCCACCTGCATCATCATCATGTTAATCCACAGAATCAAAAACATTACCAGCAACAATAACAACAAGTCGTTTAACAACCCCTACAATGAAACTAACATCATCAATAAACGATATTTTATTGTATGTCACACACACCAACACAGTCTCTCATCGACCCAAAGAGCGATCGACTCTATAGCTTAAATTTACAACAACCATTATAAGAACAAAAACAATCGACCGTCTGACCGACACCCCTAATGTGATTTTTTATAATGAATATTTTAGAATTTTAATGTAATTAAAATAAATTGAATAGTAAAGAAATGAAGCAAAAATATACAAACACACTAACACATACCCACACATAATGATTATGAGAGCGTATGGTGGACATCACTGACATCTGTTTCATTTCCGACTAATTATTCTCATTTCACTTCAGAGGAAAAATTACCCAAGGAATTCTTGTTATTCTACCAAAAATGATATCAAAACCTCTTTGATATTCTACTTATAATAAAAATATTGAGTCATTGATCCTCCTCGATTTTGATCACACTATCTCTTTATATTTTAAAAAAAACATTCTCACATTTTTTTAATTTTCACATACGTCATACTATTGAAACACATTCGACTTGATCTCGTATTTGAAATCAAATCAGCAAAATTTCAGTATGAGTTTTCCATGTAATTTCCTACAAACACATTCTTATTCTTCAATTTATTTTAGTTTGCATTTAATTTCTGTAAACGAACACTTGTGTCGGTATTGTCCGTTCTCTGAATTCATCGAACACTTGTGTCGGTATTGTCCGTTCTCTGAATTCATCGAACGAGAAAAAGATATCAGCCACTGCGAGTGGAGAAAGCAGCATTGTAAATACATATATAGTTAAAGCAAGAAAGAATACGTGTTTATGTTTCTGTGCACCACATAAATATACATAGATGTTAACAGCAGAATCATCAACAATAAACAGCAAACTAATACCAACAAGTTGAAATCAAGCCAAAACCAAAGGGGAGAAAAACAATCTGTAAATATTAAATTTAAGTATAGAATTTAAAACACGCGTACCCAATGTTCATTATTGCAAACGAGAAGAAAAATAAAACAGACACAACACAAATAATGAATGAAGAATGGCGAATATTGTAAAAATAGCGAATATTAAAGAACTTATTTGGAATTTAATAAAAAATATTAAATAGAGTAAATGATAAAATAGTAAAACTAGATATTATTGCAGTAATAAATTTAAAGGAAATATCTCCACACACGTACATAAACGTAATTATAATTAATGATAGTCACACACTCACAATTAGTAGTTGTTTGACACCAACACTCGTGAAGCAAGTAAAATTTTATACAAGCAAAAACAACTGAAGAACAACAAGAAATACAAGATCAGAAATGGGAAAAGTGAATGTGAAAATGTGGTAAAGCAAGAAGTATTGACAAATATTGTAAAATAACAGAAAATTTATGAGATTTAACGTCAATTTGAAATAATTTAAATGAATTTGAATTAATAAATAACTACGTAGAGTAACGATAAATGTTTCATACATCAAAATCAAAAATTATAAAAAAAAAAAATGAAATAATGTACTTTGCATATAAATAACTGTAACTAAGTGAAGAAAAACACAAATCGACATTCTAAATCGTTAAAATAGAGCATTCAAATAATAGTAAAAGTATTTCGTAAGCGAATTTAAAAACACAAAAATGTGCAAACTGTTTTTATTTGCATAAATATTAGCATAGCATAAAGGTAAACAATTATGAAATGTGAGAAAAATTATGAATTTATAGAGTAGTCTATAAATGAATAAATTTAAAAGCCAGCGGAGAAACAAAACTAACACACGTTTTCACACTAAGTACTTAAGTATTAAATGTTTGTTACAGACACACCAACAAAACGGCAAAAACACAAAAATACAACAAACATTCACCTAGTAAAAATTAAATTTAAAGACAATTAACTTTTAATATGAAAAGGAAAACAGGAACTTACAGTAAAAGAACAAGAAGCCGAAAACCAAAATCCAACTCAATATAAATATATATACTTTTTAAATGTTAATAAGTAAATGAAATAAAATATCAAAAGCTAGAACAAACCTATAAAAAATAAATACAAATAAAAAACAGAAAAGTGAATATAAATGTTGACTTCTGTTGGCATGTACTGTAATTCCAGATTTTTAAACAAAAAGCAACAAAAAAATACCAAAAACAACATAAGACATTATTATGTAAAGTTTCTTTTAAGGAAAATCGAATCAAATTGGTTCAAATTATGAACAAACTCAAATACGATAATCGTTAAGAATACGAACTCATAATAGACCTAAACAGCCGAATGAAAATTCTCGTAAACTATGTAATACAACAACTGGTAGAGCCACTAAATAGACGACTATATAGTACTTAGCTAAGAAACAATTAAAAATAAATTGAAATTGAACTAGGACATAGGAATTCAAATACTTATTATTTTTGCCAATTATTTTCGGTTTTTGTGATAACATAAAAAGAAAAAATATAGATTCACCTCACTTGTGTTGGGAATTCGTGTCCAGTCCATGCCTAGGAGGGTTTCACATCATAAGTTCGTCTAGTCTTCGATTCCGATCCAAAATTTGGTTCCTCGCATCGTCTGGACGGATCCTTGGTAGCACATACCTATTATACCACACGATTTTGTGACGTTTCTACCCTGATGTACATATATAGTTCAATGGTTTTTGCGAATTTATATATTTCTATTGAGTTGTTCCATTAGCAAATACATACATATATATTAATTGAATTGAATTAGTTGTGTTTTTTATTATGCATATAAATTATATAAATATGTTGTTGTAGCTGAAATGACTCGATTGTTTTAAAAGATTTATACAAATATTTGTAAATAAATTAAATTAATGTAATGTAATGAAATTAATTATTATCCTTTTGCAGCACAGGAAACACTTGGAATTTTCTCACCAAATTTTTAGAGTTTATAATTTGACAGAATTCTTTTTGAAACCATTTCTAAAGAACTGTTAACTGTTGTGAATTAAATTGAAAAGTAAGAAAATTGAACACTTGACACAATGAATTGAAACATGAAAACCTAAAACCAAACACATTACCAGAATTGGATTAAAATTTAAGGTCTAAATTAATTTTAGTTAAATGAATCAACAATGCAAGATGCAAAAAAATAAGTT
Source organism: Coelopa frigida (assembly GCA_017309665.1). NCBI lineage: Eukaryota > Metazoa > Arthropoda > Insecta > Diptera > Coelopidae > Coelopa > Coelopa frigida. Next base: position 21,104,321 of record CM029564.1, on the reverse strand, counting down.
GTAAAAAGAATTGGCAAAATTTTGAACCAATAAAAAGAACAAATTATTAAAACGACGAAGGTCTTTTACGATTTTTCCAAATTTTTCCACCATCAGCACGACGAACAGATAGCGCCCGTACTCTTTCCTAGATTCTCTCCGACTCCTTTTATCATCAACACAATATCGCCATTTATGCTCTCCATTCATTCACTCGTTTCCATACACTCGTCTCCATCGATTCTAGCATCTTGTCCATGACACATCATCGCCATCAACACGATCAGAAACCTTTGCTTTGCCTCAGCATCCATCTCTTGAAGGAACCGAACTAGACTATCTATAATAATGAATTTCTTTTGTTTCAATTTTCAGATATGAGAAGTAAAATGTTTAAAACGCAAAACAATACAGAATAATAAAAAAATATAGAAAATAATAAAATGAAAACTAACAAACGTATCCCAAAATATCGTCTACTCAGGTGATTTATTTTCACTTAGAACCCCACTCAACCCCGAAAACTATTGTCTAATTAGCCAAAGCCACATTTGTCATTGCCAACATGTCTCACGTCCACATCTGCGGTGTGTGTGCGAGGACGAAAACCAACTCTGCTGTAAATTATGCCATGCAATTTGAGTTTTCTTTCAGTTTCTTTTTCAGTTTTCGAACACTAGGTTTAAAAGTTGCAAGCTTACATAACTTAATGTCTATAAATGCGTATTGAAATAACACAAAAACAATAATAATAATAATGGTTTTGAGAACATTGTGAAAATTCGAGACCCGCGCTAAACTCAGACACAGCCGTATGAAAAATATTTTAATTGTAGTATTTTATGCCATAGAATATAAAATTGAGTTCCTTTGTCCCTCTCATCATCCTCTTAAATCTTTATTAATCATTGATTTTACAATGTGTTGCAATTTCTTTCGCCTACCAATGACCTCATAACCACAACCACGCCCACATCCGCTTCCGATCCGCATAATTGAAATTTTATACAAACATGTGTATATTGTACGATATGTGTATTGAAGTCTAAATATGTTTTCCTTTCTTTTATTTTCTCCCAATGTTTTTCAGATATTATCGCTAGGTAATACCAAAATCCAATACAAAAATATCTATTATCTATATTGTGCATATAGCAAAGAGATTTTTTGTCCAGATCCGAGCGACGAGTTCAACGCGTCGTCGATGGGTTTTGCCGAACATTACTCGATATTTAAGCATTCATTTGTGTAAATATTTGTATAACGAAATTACAATAAAACAAGTATGTTATTTTAGATTTATTTCTAAGACTCTGTAAATAGATGAAACCACTTGTTCTATACTTCTATGATTTTATTTTTCTTAACTACATGCATGTCATTTCGTTCTATTAAAATCCTCATCTTTCGCTGGTTTCAAATTAAATTTAAAATTTTACGCTCTCTTCTCATGTTCGCAAACAAATTAATTCATATTCTATGACTGAGCTGCAACTTTTCAACCTAAAAATTTTGGTTTATTTGGTACCTTAGATTGTGGCACCTTCTTCCAGTAGAACTGACCATATTCTCCAAAATTCTCAGCAACTATTGGCCTCAAATCAGTCACTCATCAAATAGGGAACAGCTTTCTTTCCAGACTTCTTGTCATATTCAGGAAAATTACTCTGCACGGCTTTACTTTACCTCTTCTTAGTAGAATCCCATTCTTTTCCAGCTATGAAGAACTTTTTTGGGCTTTTCTACTTTGAGACACTTTTAAGTTTTTCGATATTTTCGATCAATATATGCATGCGATATCTTCTTTCCTTTTTCCGCATCAAAGTCAAAAACATTTTCGCATTTAAACAGCATAAATACATAAATGCATTCAGTTTTATGCAAATCGAGTACAATGTTTTGAACCGTGTAAAATATTTGTTAAAAATCGCAAATGTAAATATGTAAATTTTTTTGTTGTATTGTACATGACAAGCATTGATCTAAGTTTATTATTTAGATAAATCGTAAAGGGGAAATAAAGAGATGTTTATTTGTAAAAGAAATTAAAATGTAATGGATGAAATAAGTGTAAAATTTCTTAAGATCAAATTTTGTACAGTATTTTATAAGGTTAGAGAAAACAAACTTAAGACGATGGAGAGGAAATACAAATTGTCACAATTAATGCTCGTGTTAGAATAAATACAATTAAATGATAAATAACTGATCAACAAAAAAATGCGGTGGAAAATAATAGGAAAGATAGATGAGAAGTGACAGCAAAAACTTTGGGGGTGGGGTTAACACAGAGAGATTCAAGAGAAACAAATCGCAAAGAAACGGTGGATAGATACGATGTATGGATATAACGATAAATACTTAGACGATAGACGAATAAATACAAACGTATATGAAACTTTTTAAACTGCACATAAAACAAACACACACGAGATTTCTCAAAATGGATAACTTTTCCAGCTGTTATTACAATACACTCTCACACAGACACAGAACAGGAAAAGAACACAAGCAAACAATTGAATGAAATACGAAAGAATTTAGCTAATATTAAGTTAGTTAAATGCTACACGAAAATGTATTAATTAAAAAAGACGAGAGGAGAAGAGAAGGAACAAACGAAGTTGCCTGTTAAGGACGACGAGACAGAAGAAGGAGGAGAGGGTGAAGAAGGAGCTGGTGAGAAGACAACGACGACGGAAAGGCATAGGAGAGGACGATGATGAAGAAGAGTTAGTTGATAAATTAACAGACTTACCATGATATTCTAAAGTGAATTTAATTTAGTGTATTAAATATTTAATATTAATAGTAATGATAATGAAAGTTAAGAAACCGAAGGTGAAGAGTAGAAGACGTCGACGATGATTCGAAGGCAAGAAAAGTTGTAATATTGATTAAGAAGCAAACCCATAGAAGTCATATTGCGTGCTAAACTCTAAGACAAAAGAACTCGAACTCAATGAGATGTTTGAACGAACATAAGACAAAACGAACTACCATGCGAAGCACCGAAAAGAGAGCACGACAAACACTCAAGAAGAAATAAATCCACACCTAATGAGGCAGTTAATAATTTCTTTCTCACATTTCACTCATCGACTGTTATTTTCTACCATTGATTGGTTTTCATTCGAATGTTTTATCTTAAAGAAAGAAATACAAAAAAGTCAATAAATTAACATTTTCTGTTGTGCGTTCGATTTTGTAAAGGAAAAATTTTAAACAATTAAATCACTGCCCGTTGAAACAAAATAAAAATTTTATGAAATAAAATCTTTGTAACAAAAACATATAAAAACAAAAAAAACAAAATAACAATTGATTAAATGGCATAAATAAAATTAAGAGGAAAGAAAACAAAGCAAGAAAAATCGATGAAAAATAAAACTGCATGTTATATAAAAAATTCAAAAATGTGAAACCCAGTTGTTTTATTTCTTGGGTTGGTGCTCTGAGTAGTGTTCGTCCGATTACGAGTAAAAATACTCGTATACTCGAGTAAATGGCACATTAAACGATTATTTTTTGAATCGACTAATTGTTACAAATATTTTGACGGTACCGACTAAATTGGCAATATCTTGAAATATTTTATTTATTTATAATTTTGATACAAAAATGCATTACAAAAATTCAAGGATGATTTCCTCGACTTTTGAATGGATCAAGCAAAATAAATGAAATAAATTATATACATAATATTTGATTGAATATAATATTTTACTGTTAACTGTTAGTTAAAAACACATTACGTCAGCTTTTAGTTTCTAAAAGTGTAGGTTTTCGTGTATACGTGTACGTATATGTGAAGTGAGTACGAGTATACCGACTTCTAAATCCGGGAGGAAGAGTGAGATAGGTCGAGAAAGAGAGAGAAAAATAGAGGGAGAGAAACAGAGATAGAGAAAGTTTGTTTACAGAACATTAAAGTTTTTTATTTAATTATTATGGAATTTTCAAAGAGTTCAAATACAATTATATAAATAATATGGGAATTGTAAAAAAAAACAACAAAACAATTTAAAAGTAACGAGTTGCGCGCTTTTTGACGTCGTAAAACACCAGATTTGGGAAATTTTGTGGGAAATTTGTAGAAATTGTTGTAAGAAATTTCGTGGCGCCATATAGGTTAAAACAGTTTGAAAGCCTAAGCTGTTTGTGATAGGTTGTTGTCTAACACGAAGCAAATCAGGTTTGTGTCCAAGCTAAACGACCATCAACTTGCAGTTTGAGAGCATCCATAGCATCAGTACACTGATGGCTAATAAATTAAGCAATTTATTCATAAATAATACAATATTTTACGTTTTATTTAAATAATATGTTAACATATATTTTTAAATAAATAATTTTTATTGCAAATAAGCTCCATGAAACGCCGTTTCTTCCCGATGCAGTTCCGAAACATGTATATCATGGTCTCAAGACAAGTTTCCTCTTCGAGCTTCCGTTATAAGACGAAACCTGTTTTCTCTTCACCAGGTGTCTGCTTACGCATGACGTCTTCGATTAAAATGTGAAGGCAAAGCAAATTCGCGTAAGATGTTAAAAAAACATCACTCCACGCAGTATGAATGGGTTAAAAATACACCCTCTCGTTGCGAATGGGTATAAAAAGCATGTCGTTCTGGGTAACTGACATCATCTCAGGTTCCTCGCAGCCCTTGCAAGACGTTCATCACTTCTTAGTATTCCTCAAATCTCCAGACATCAAAATGAAAGTGAGTTTGGAAGTCTTTTAGCAAGGATATCGGACCTTGTGACAATCTAATCTCCTCCTTTTAGGTCATGGCCTACGCTCTTCTCCTGTTGGTTATTGTCGCCCAGGCCTTTTCTCAGGTCGTCATCCCCGCTCTGCGCGTCCACCAGGTTCCGGTTCTTGTCGGCAGGCAGATTCAGGTCGTGAGCACCGTCGAGACTGCCAGCCCGGTGCCCGCGGCTCCCAGGACGGAAGGCTAGAAATATAATAAGAAATAAATAGAAATAAGACATTTTAATTCAATAAAGTGTGTTAAATACAGTATTATTAACTAATTAAAGTATTTGTAATTAATAAATTAAAATATATGAGATTAATAAATAAAAAATATCTAATTAAAAATTAAATTTAAATATATGCTATAAATGTAGGATTAGCGTCCTACTGGTGTTCCAATATTACTTATTATGTATATTAAAACACTAGTTGTTATTATTATTAGAATATTTATTTAACAGATATTTAGAATATAATATTAAATTATTATATCAGTTATTATAATATTAGTTTATTATAAGATATTTAAAATAAATTAAAAGACTTAGCGGTCTTATTCGTTTGCTTGATGGCTATCGAATGACGCTTATATAAAACAACATGACGCTACTCAAAAATCAACGCTCACTATGTTCGTCAGTTATTAAATAATGTCGTCGGTCCTAGTTACCTTTCAGTGGCGATTGATGCCCACTCCTACATTCGGCCGTCTTGACAACGCATTCGTCCCGAATGCAGTGCTCCATCGCTTCATGTACTCCGCTACCGTCGACGTTCGCTTTGGGCCTTCTTGCTCGCCGACCTTTTCAACTTCGTATCGGTCATGCTCTAATTTATTTAAAACTTTATATGGCCCAAAGTATTTTGATTTTAATTTAAGACCAGTGCCGTACTGGGTCCTTTTTATAGCTACTAAATCGTTTATTACATATCTTTCTGTCTTTTTACGTTTAGAATCATAACTTTTCCTATTTTCTTCTTGAATTTTCCCCATGTTTTCCCTGGCCGTTTCTCTTACCTTATCCCTTAAATCTTCTATTGCTAGATCGTGCACTACCTGATTCAAATTTGATACTGATTTGATACGCATCTCATAACCGGTTAGAATTTTAAATGGAGAAGCCGTTGTGCTTCGAGCTGGCGTACAGTTAATGTATTGCTGAATTTCGTTTACATGTTTATCAAGTATGCATTGTGACTCATAAGAAATTCTTCTAGGTCGTTGGCAAACTGGAATTTCATCCTTTAAAATTATCTTCATTTCTACTGGACTTTCGGCATCTTTTTTGGGTTTATATTTTTCAATTATCTTAGTATTAGGAACTAAATTCTCTTGGCTAAGGTGTGACAAATCTATTTTTTGTTTATTTACTTCTTCTATGTTTAAACATAAACATCCAAACTCTCTAAATAAATCAAAATTTCTTTCTACTTCTTTACTAACATTTTTAGCAACTGCATTGCTCACTGTTAATTTTTCTTGGGGAAGTTCTAATGGCAAAAACTCAACGCCATTCTTACTCATATTTATATTAACATATTCAAGTATTGAAATGCCTATCATTGCTTCGTGAAAAATAGCACCTTCTTCAACTATATAAAATGTTAAATCTAATTTAATCTCATCAACTTCTACTTCTATTTTAACTCTACCTAATGTAGTCAACTCGCTGTTACAAATTCCAAACATACGTCGTTTCTCAACCGTCGTCTGCAACCGCTATCTATCAATGCATTAAATTTAACGTTTCCTGCTGAAAATGTTTTGAACCAAAGCCCACATTCTTCGCCTAAGTTATTAACACTACCGCGCTCCTGCTTGATTCCTACTTCTCGTCTCTGATTGCACTCAAACGACCTATGACCCACTTCATTGCATTTGAAACATTTGAATTGTTTACTAGTGCAATCCTTAGCGAGATGTGTGGACATTCCGCATCTGAAACAGTTCTTTGAATGTTTAGGCTGACAGCAATCAGCTTGTTCTTGCTTAATAGCAACTTGAGAAAATTGTTTTTTGAATGTTTGCATCATCGGGTTTTCTTTAATTTTTTCGTAAATTTTTATTTGGTTCTTTAATTCACTAATGGTCTTTGCTTGATATAAAGAAGTTTTATTTATTCTTGAATCAGGAATACCATCAATAAAATACTCCATTACGCTTTCATCATCGATATTAATTGGTTTTCCTATTTCTAAAAGTACATACAAGTATTCGCGAAGGGTTTCGCTAGGCCTCTTTCGGCGGTTTCTTAGCAAACGATGTATCTCTGATGAGGAAAGTTTAGTCCCGAACTCACTAATTAATACTTCTTTTAAACTGATCCAACCTGTTATACCCTTTTGACTCCTAACAAAAAGTCTTGCCGCGCCCTTTAACAATTGCTTGCTGTAAATAAATTTTTGGATGTCGTTCCACCCAACTGCAGCAGCGTTCTCTTCAAATTCCTCGGCCCATACCCTGACGTCTTGTGATTCTAAACCGCTAAAAGGCGTAAGACTATCTTCGATATCTTTGAAGGTAAAAATTGATCTTTGAACTGGCGAAAAATGACGAACGGCTGTGTCTTCATAAACCGATGGGTGAGACTCGTTCTCACTGTCTAAATCGTTATCAATTTGATGGTTAAAATGTAGGAGCAGTCTATCTTGCAATTCCGTCTTCCGTCCGTTTGTTGGCAAATTAAGTTCCGTCAGTTTCTTCCTCATGAGTTCGCAGTTCATCGTCATAATAGTTTGAACGTCCATTTTTGTTACAATCCAAATTTATATGTTATAAATAACCAAAAATTCTTAAAATACAACTTAATATACTCCTTAAAATACAACTTAATATACTTAATATATTTCAGCAAATGAATTTATATTTAGTTTTATCGTAAACTCGTCTTTTCTTCTGTATTTTAAATTTGTCAATTCATGTACAAATATAATCTAATTAATTCTTTTCTAAATTTATACATTAAAAATTTAATATTTAATTGTTAATAGTTAAACAAATTAATCTTCTGTAATTTAATTAAATTTTTAATTCTGGAACAATTCGTCGTTTGTATTTTTACTCACTTTATTGTCATCTAGTCGTTCATACAACTCGCAACTTGTTCTTCTTTTGTAGATTTCTATACTTGCTTCCGCTTTGCGACTTGCTTCTTCTTCTTTTTCTGCTGTGTTCTGCAACTTCCTCTGTTGATCTTTGCAACTCTTCTTCTTCTTATGTCGCGTAAAGCGACCTGCTTCTTCTTCTGTTGCGTGCTGCAACCTGCTTCTGGTTCGATGCAACCAGCGTCTGGTTCGATGCAACCTACTTATGGTTCGATGCAACCAGCGTATAACTCGCTCCAACCAGCATCTGACTCGATACAACTGTACTTGTACTTCCGTCGATCAAAGCAACCTTCCGCTTTTCCAGCGGAAACAATGGCGTCGTTTTAGAAATCAAACTTCTTAAAATATTGTACAGCAACTTCTTACAATTTTGAACAGCTTCTTCTTCGAATTTTTGTACAGCTTCTTCTTTATTCTTAGATTTTCCAGCTTCTTCTTCTTAGGGTTTTTGTTTTATAAATTGTATGTTTGTTTTAAATGATTTTTGCTGCTAAACTCTTTTTTTTTTTCAATGTGCTTTCAATCGTTCACATATATTTCAAGAGTTTTTCACAATTTTTCAAAATCTGTTCAATGTCTTGCTGCTGTTAATGTTTTTTAACACACTTATTTTATTATATTGTTTTTATTTTAACTTTTAATACACTTTTTCCAACTTTTAAGTCTTTACACTCTTTCTTGTGGTTCGGTTGAGCCCCCAATTGTAGGATTAGCGTCCTACTGGTGTTCCAATATTACTTATTATGTATATTAAAACACTAGTTGTTATTATTATTAGAATATTTATTTAACAGATATTTAGAATATAATATTAAATTATTATATTAGTTATTATAATATTAGTTTATTATAAGATATTTAAAATAAATTAAAAGACTTAGCGGTCTTATTCGTTTGCTTGATGGCTATCGAATGACGCTTATATAAAACAACATGACGCTACTCAAAAATCAACGCTCACTATGTTCGTCAGTTATTAAATAATGTCGTCGGTCCTAGTTACCTTTGAGTGGCGATTGATGCCCACTCCTACATAAATTTAATACATATATATATATATATCTATTGAAGAACAATTTCGAATTTTGATTTGTAACTATTTATAACTAAACTAGCATTATTAACAATTAAAATTCAAAACATTTGCAACAAAGTTTTGTGTTCAGCTACTAGGAATACAAAACATAGCGTCTTCAAATTTGATTAAGTTGATTAAATCCCCCGGAAGTGATCTCGAAAAATTAAATGGAGTATTATAAATAAAAAAAATATGCGTGCAACAAAGTACACGCGAAAGAAGTGAAACTTCGGTGTCTATTTATCCGCATATAATTTTATTTACCATTTCCCACGCTTACAACCAAACGATTCGGTTCTAAACGTGTTGATTTAAATAATATAGATTGGTTATTGATGTTTTTTTTATAAACTCGTCGTGAGCTTTTTTATGATGAATATAAACAATGACTATGTTCAGATTTCCTCGTATCTTCATTCTTGATGTTGATGAACGTTGAGAAGAAGTGGTTGATTGTATTCCGTAAAACCCTTTGCCGCATTCTGCAATCGCAACAACGCTCTGCTGATGTTTTAACATAATTAATAAGAGAAATCAGTAAATATGAATTTTACGAAGTATTGGAAAATCTGCGTTATTTTTGAGTCACTTCCGCTCCATTTCTTTTCGATCCATTTAAAATTTTTATTTACATTTAATGATGCAAGTGAACACGTGTTCCTTTTCATTAATGGAAACTGTACAGCGCTTTGTATGCGCGGTTTTATTCGCATTAATTTAACCCATTAACCCGAATTTACACATGTAAATTAAAAATTTATTTAAAAAATTAATTTAAGAAATCTAATATTTCTTTTGAATTAAATAACTCATTATCAAACAAATCCTAAAATAATTCACGAATAATATTCATTGAAAATTGGCTTCATTTGCAATTTACAAAGCGTATAATGCGAGCATCATACGCATAAGCATGAACAACTGCGAGCGTCCCATAAAATGTTTCCTTATACTCAGAGCAGGGTTGCCGAATGCACTACAATGGAAGTGTTTCAAATTTATAAAATATGCAATATTAAATTGTTATTTAAAGGCCTCATTAAGAGTTCCAGATGGACTTTTCTATAATTTAGAATTTTCCATAATTTAAAATAAATGAATATATGCAAAGAATATTTTTTTTTAATCCAATTTCATTTAGTCGTCAACAATTTGCTCAAAATATCGCGTCTTTATCAAAATGTGTCCATCCCAATGAGCTCAGGAAATCTACTTCTTCAGGAGAGTCGAGTAGACGGCTGGAGCGCTGTAAACGGTAGGGGCGGAGTAGACGGCGGGGGCCACGACCGGAGCAGTGTAGGCTGCAGGAGCAACGCCGGCGGCGGCTGGGAGGGCGCTGTAGGAGGTGTAAGCCACGGGGGCGGTGCGGACGTAGGAGGTGGTGTAGGTGGCCGGGACGGCGGAGGTGTAGGTCACGGCGGGGGCGACGACATGAGCCTGGGCCACGGCCAGGAAGAGAGCGAAGCAGACGAGGAACTGCAAGGATATGGAGGAATCAATAATTAAAACAGGGTAATTAGAAAAATATTGAAGCAATGACTTCAATGAGTTCGAGACTTACTTTCATGTTGATTGAGTTGGTTGGTTTTCTGTTCTGGAGGAAGTTCCAAAAGTGATTGATGTCCAACCAGAAGTCGACGCCGAGTATTTATAGGACAGAATGCGGAACTAATTAGCGCCAAGTGTCGCCGCGTTTCTTCAGCGACAATTGTCGTCAAACAGAAGTCGGTGCGGCCACAATTAATCACAATTGCGATGATAGACGATAGGTGAGGAATAATTAAAATTAATCATAATCCCGAGCGATTCGCTTTGGTTTGTTGTTGTGGGTGTGCGAAAATCTCGAACACATTTCGCTATTGATCTTAAAATAACAAACAGATCCGGTTCTCGCCGCAAAGCATTGACATCGGACGAAATTTCTATCCACGATTCATGAGACAGTGAAAACACCGAAATGACATGAAGAATTACGGAAAACTGGTTGTATTCAAATGGTCTTTGGCTATGTGATAATGGTAATTACTTTACATTGCTCACCCACGGCAGAGGAGAATCGTGTATAAAACGGCCAGCGATCGGTCGTTACAACATCAATCAATTCGCAAGTCTCTTCGTGACAAGTTCAATCAACTCCACACAAATCAACATGAAAGTAAGTTTGCGCTTCGTCTTCTATCCTTCTTTGTTTTCATTTGATTCTAGGACTTCGTCCTTTGGTACTTGATATTAATTCGATTCCTTCTTCTCCTTGCAGTTCCTCGTTTGCTTCACTCTCTTCCTGGCCGTGGCCCAGGCCCATGTCATCGCCCCCGCCGTGACCTACACCGCCGCCGCCACTGTCCCGGCCACCTACACCACCTCCTACGTCCGCACCGCCCCCGTGGCCTACGCCGCCCCTGCCTACACCGCCTACAGCGCCCTCCCAGCCGCCGCCACCTACACCTCGGCCGCCGTCGCCCCCGCCGTCTACAGCGCCCCGGTCGTGGCCCCAGCCGTCTACTCCGCCCCCGCTGTCTACTCGACCCTGCTGAAGAAGTAGATTCGCTGTCCAAGCACCGCTCCTTCGACCTCCGACCCGGACTGTGCCCAGGACAATGATCGACATATGGCATCCCTTTGTTTTTTCTTAAATTAGTTTTTAGCTGTAGATCTAAAACGGATTCTAATGTACAACAATATAAAATGTTAAGGCTGCCAAATTACTTGATGCACTCTGAGCAATAAGATGGAAAATCGTGAAAAATAACCATTGATTGTTTTCATTTTACCTACTAATGATCTTGAGTGGGGACCAAGGGGACACAATTGGTTGGGATTGCTTTGGATTTATTTGCGAATGGAAGTCTTTAGAATAAAGTAACATTTAAACTCAAAGAAAATTAATAGGTGTATTTGAATTTCCCGTGGCAGTTTGGTAGCCACGGACAAAATTAAAAAATAGTTTTTTCAGTTTGCTGACACATACATATGTAGATTTTTGAACATTATCATAAATCTGGATCAATTTATGTTTTGAAATAAAATAATTTTAATAATAATATTTTTCAAATATTTTGTTAAATTGATTCCCGGCTCCGTCAACATACTTTTACGGCCCCCACCTCTCAGCGAGCAATGGCAAACTTCCAAGAGTATTACTTGTCATGAAAAAGCTCTCACCCCTGTCGTTATTAATATTAAGATCCTGCAAATAATCATTATGAATGACTATCATTAAAAATGACTAATGAATAGATAGACCAAAAAACGTGTTTATCGGATTCAGAACCTTACCCAACATACATATTATAAAAATGTTCACATATATTATATATATTATAGTAAATAAATATGACTGAAATATATATACACGTATACATATGTATTATATATAAATTTCCACGTCGTCAGCAAAATTACTTCCTTCCAGGTGAAGGCCTCTGACGATGGGAAAACTCGTTTTGTTGCCAACCAGCAGCAGCAGCAGGTGATCGTTACAATTCACTTAAAATTATGCCCCAAACACACGCGTCGGCGCTTTAGATGCGTCTCCCGAAATAAGCACCTAAATTTTTCCAAACACCCGATGCAATCAGAACCGGGGCTTGATGACGCTTCCTCGGTCCAAAAATAAATCGCCTCCCTTCGATGTGTATAAAAGTCGTGGTGTCGTCGAGAAATTACATCATTCCCGAATTTCCTCTTCGGTCCTCGCATCACGTACTCCACTCTCCTCCTTGAGACTTTCAGACAGCAAAATGAAAGTGAGTTTGGGCGAGAAGGATATAGGACTTTGTAATAATTTCATCTTCTCTTTTTCAGTTCTTGGTCTACGCTTTGTTCTTTTTAGTCATCGTCGCCCAAGCCTGGTCTCAGGTGATCCCCGCTCTGCGCATCCACCAGGTCCCCGTGCTGGTCGGTAGGCAGATCCAGGTCGTGAGCACCGTCGAAACCGCCAGCCCGGTGCCCGCGGCGCCCAGGGTGCCCCAACTCTAGAGAACCTAACCGAGGAGCTCCTTCAGAACTCTTAATAACTAAACCTGTGATAATTCTAAATAATTCGATATTAATTTTAAATAATTAAATATTAATTTTGAATAATTCAATATATATTTCAATTATATATTTTAAATAATTGAATACTTTAATTAAGAAATAAAGTGAAATAGATAAATTAAAAAATAATAGACCGTGTTTCTTTTTTGTTAATTTCATATTTATTTAAATCATTTCCAATATCATCGATCACAAATCATCGCCTGGTATTCACTTCCTCAGAGAGTAGGCTTCGATCTACTTCTTCAGCAGGGTGGAGTAGACGGCGGGAGCGGTGTAGGCTACGGGTGCGGCGCTGTAGACGGCTGGGGCGGCGACGGCGGCGGTCGAGTAGGTGGTGTAGGCGGGGGCGGCGGCGTAGGTGGCGGCGTAGGGAGCGGCGTAGGTGCGGGTGTAGGCGGGGGCGGTGTAGGCAGCGACGTAGGGGGCGGCGGCGTAGGTGGTCGTGTAGGCCGGGACGGCGGCGGAGTAGGTCAGAGGAGCGACGACTCCGGCCTGGGCGGCGGCGATGAAGAGGGCCAAGCAGATGAGGAACTGAAAACGAAATGACTCAATTAAAATCCTTCCATCGAACGATCGAGGTTCTGTGGACTCACCTTCATTTTGAGTTTGAGTGTTGTGGTTGGTTTGTTCTTGCAAGGAAGACAATTGTTTAACGATTGATGCTGTTTCCCCCGGATCGTGGCTCATTTATAGTGTCAGCCATTCTTTCAATCCATCGTCTGTCTTCGCCTTCTCCCCCATCCACTGTTCACAATTGTGTCTACTTCCCCATTGTCCATTGCCTCTGTTCATGTACCTCATACACCTACCGCATACATGTCATTGTCGATGGTTTCGGTTTGTCGCAAACAAGTTTCAATTCGGACAGATGTCGACAGATCGCGACGATCGGGCAGATTATATTGTGATACAATTTCCGATAAAATTTAATATTGATTGATGAATTGGATTTGGGGGAATTCAAACGATGGCAATTGCGAAAAAAATAAGGTAAGGTATGGTAAGAACAATTTTTTATCATTTATTAGAAAGATATTCTGAGAAAGATATTTTAATATGTTTTTCATTAAAATAATTGAGTTTTTTGCAGGCAAAGTATTGAAATCGTTATATTAGTAATGCAATTAATATTATTTTTGAATTTTTTAATATTAAGATATATTATTTTTGAATTATATTGAAATCTTTTAGTGGAAAATCTTTAAAAAAAAGTGTTATATATTTTGAGTAATAATAAGTCATTAATATTATATATTTTAATTCCACATTCTTCAAAATTGCGTCAGTATGAATGGAACTTGTAAATATATTTTTAAATATATTATCAATATTGATTCATAACACACTCCCAATTATATTATTTTAACTCGATTCTCTCATAATATTTATAATTTTCCTTAGATTGAATGACTTTATGGACATATCAATTTCTCCCAAGTAATTGATGGATTCCCTTGAACATCCGTGTGGAACTTTGGGCATCATGGGCACAAAGAAAACTGCAAGCGTCATCAAAACAATGCAATACCACGAACAGCCCGAGCCCTTGAGACCAAAATCATGATGGCCTAGTCTGGATATGACTCCCCCGAACTGTCGGCCCGGATTTGTTGTGCCTACTCCGAGGCAGGTTAATTCAATTAAACTTCGATCAAGACTTGTGAGCACACAAGAATTTTACAACAACGAAACACATGAGGTTTTCTATTTTCGGACTGTCATTATTTTCTTAAGCTCACCAAACGCGAGCACCTTCTGCCGTCAAATCCATTAGATACAAAAATATGAGTACGTTATGAGTCCATTGACAAGACCAACAACAATTGGATAATTAGAAATCAAATATAATAAACTTCAATTTACCTGTAGACGACAGGGCGGATAAAAACGCTGCCGCCAGGTCCCAAGAATTATGCCAACTTTTTCCAAGATCCGTCAAAAACATCCGCGTTCAATGCTCATGTCGTCTGCAAATAAAAACAAAAATCAGTTACAACAATAGCACAACACCAGAATGAAATTCAGAATCTGAATCGGAGTCGGTATCAATAGAATCCCCATGGTCGATCTGTAATCCGAAAACTTGTTCCCGTCGCCCGAGACCAAAACGAAAGGCGAACGACAAAAGAGAAAAAATAGTGAAATGTCATGTCATGCCCTGGTACGATGCGATGAGGAAGCAGTTGGCGAAAAGTGCGGGACTGACTCAAAAATCATATAAATTATGTCGATGACTGCGGAGACAGCATCAGTTGTCTGAGTATTCTCCAGCAGCAAACAACCACAACAATCAAACTCAAAATGAAAGTGAGTATAGCAAGGATAACCAACAGGATTTCGAAGGCTTCATTTCATAGCGACGGTAACTAATTGAACTCTTCTCTCCCTAGTTCCTCATCTGCTTGGCCCTCTTCGTCTCCGCCGCACAGGCCGGAATCGTCGCTCCTCTGACCTACTCCGCCGCCGTCCCGGCCTACACGACCACCTACTCCGCCGCCCCCTACGCCGCTGCCTACACCGCCCCCGCCTACACCCGCACCTACGCCGCTCCCTACGCCGCCGCCTACTCCGCCCCCGCCTACACCTCCTCCGTGTACAGCGCCCCAGCCTACACCACCTATTCGACCGCCGCCGCCGTCGCCGCCCCAGCTGTCTACAGCGCAGCCCCCGTGGCCTACACCGCCCCCGCCGTCTACTCCACCCTGCTGAAGAAGAAGTAAGCGGTATTCTCCTGGACATGGACAATTGTAATCGATCTTTGAATAAATTTCAATAAAAATTATATAAATCATTGAAACATCGTGCTTAATTAATAGAAAGTCAGGGATAATTAATGTTTGAAACTATGAAAAATTTATGGAAAGAAATGAGTAATGAGTGAGAGTTTGGTATTGCATTCAGATCACCAGAGCATGGGCAGATAATCAAGATGTCCGAGATGATAACCATTGTGATGTCCGCGGTGGTCATTGTGATGTCCGTGATGCAATGGAAACATAAAGAAAGAAAAGGTCGTGGGTTCGAATCCCGCCAGAGCCATGGCTTTTTCACTAGCACCTGATATTTCTTCTATCAAAGCCGATAGCCCTGGCAGCTAGTGCTTTAATCGTTGGTTATAACTGTAATTTACAAAAAAGAATAATAATAATAATAATAATAATAATAATAATAATAATAATAATAATAATAATAATAATAATAATAATAATAATAATAATAATAATAACAATAACAATAATAATAATAATAATAATAATAATAATAAAAATAATAATAATAATAATAATAATAATAATAATAATAATAATAATAATAATAATAATAATAATAACAATAATAATAATAATAATAATAATAACAATAATAATAATAATATAATAATAATAATAATAATAATAATAATAATAACAATAATAATAGAATAATTGGTTAAGGGATATTTCTTGTAAATGCAGAAGAAATCAAGAGGCCACCATAATTTTTGAATTTGTGATTTTTTGGTATTTTACTAAGGCTTTTTAACTGCACAACTGAAGAATTTCTTGTGAACTTTTCTCCTTTTTGTAGCGACTGGCATCTTCATTTCTTAATTAAGTAATGATATAAAAAGTTAAGTGTATATAAAAACGATACACGTTGTGCTGGACACGCCCCCCACATGTAGCTCGCTGCAATCAGTGCAACCGGCTCCTAAAAACAACATCATCATAATCTGATGATCATCATTATATTGTCGAAACTCGAAAGTTAAACGACCCGAATTTCGACGGCGACGTTAATTATTGTATTTGTTTAAATAGAAATAACCAACAGGTTTTTATACTCTAATTATTCAGTTTAACACCAATAGCCACCATCCGTTACTGTATCGAGTCTTCTGGCGATAATTAACAAATAGGCATACACATTATATTTAAACCAAAATAACATCGACTTTTTATTGAAGTCGGTAACACTTTTTAAACGACCTTGAAACAAATAAAAAATGTATACTATTATTAGGCTATTACAAATTTATTAATTAGGATAAAGGATTGGGTTAGGATATTCCGGCTATAACAAGTATTGTTGAATATCAATTGAATATTAAGTAATTCATGTATACACTTTGATATGAAACACTGTATAATATACAAACATAGTAGCCATGATATAGTATACAGAGAAAATATTGTGTGGAAAGCATTTTTAATTTCTAAAGAAAGTCCTGCAAGTCCTGATGACAAATAGATACGCAAGGATCAAGGTGCAAAGGCTTCAATATATTTGATGGTCGAGGACGATTTGTATTATATAATTGAAAATGCCGAAACTGCGAGGGATGCGTAAAAAAATTATTGAAAATTATTCATTTAGTGAATGCATTTTATTAGAAGAACATATGCAAAATACAACTATCTGAAGACGGTGATTTGGAACAACAAAAATACAAATTATTAGTCTTTACAGCCCTCGAGGGGCTTTGACGGAGCTACTCGCAATCATTAGTGTTGTGCGTTTGTAATATTTTACACCAATGAAAGAGACCTACAGTTTAATGCCGAATCC
Source organism: Coelopa frigida (assembly GCA_017309665.1). NCBI lineage: Eukaryota > Metazoa > Arthropoda > Insecta > Diptera > Coelopidae > Coelopa > Coelopa frigida. The sequence continues at coordinate 21,086,808 of CM029564.1, read as the reverse complement.
GAACGGCTGGGGTGAGAGTTTTTTCATGGCAAGTAATACTCTCGGAAGTTTGTCATTGCTCGCCGAGAGGAGGAGGCCGTAAAGAAAAATTGATGTTGGCGTAGCCGGGTTCGAACCGGGGATCGAACCTCGGCCTTGCTGACTCGTAGGAAGCGCACTTAACCACTGAGCCACGGCCTCCTCAATTTGGAAAAACACATCAATGAAATGCAGATAGAATTAAAGAAGTTGTCAGCAATGGTAGATACATTGAGTGAAAAATGGGAGGCCTAAAAACGTTCATGACTATGAGAGTGAGTCATGGGATTAGGATTTGAACCCTCAACTTCAGACTGGAAAGCTACGTACTTAGCCAAAAAGTTACGGCCCCACGATAATCGTACAAAATAATGTAAAAACAACAAAGTAAAATAAACTTTGTAACATCAGTTCCTATTAAGTACACTTTTTAAATCTGAGGTATAAAAACCATGTATAAAAAATAAAAATCAGCTCCTCTTTCCATTGTTTTTGTTGTTGTTCTGGTTTCGATAACCTTTGTGCTCTCCAAAGTCTATTTAGCTATCTACACCATTTTCAACCAGACTTGAGAAAATCGTAAGCAGACCTCAGAAAATCGTAAAGTGACTTGAGAAAATCGTAAAGTGTCTTGAGAAAATCGTAAAATGACCTGAGAAAATCGTAAAATGACTTGAGAAAATCGTAAAATGACTTGAGAAAATCGTAAAATGACCTGAGAAAATCGTAAAATGACCCGAGAAAATCGGAAACAGACCTCAGAAAATCGTAAACAGATCTGAGAAAATCGTAAACAGACCTCAGAAAAAAAACTTAAGAACCGAACTCGGTAGAAAAATGAAATTTAAAGTTTTTCTGCTTTTCTGATAAATAATAATATATTTAAATATTCAATATTTAATAATAAATTGTAAATAATATATATATTCTATGATCCTACTCGCATATCTTGTAGGACCAGCGCATCTCCATGGAAAATGGAGCTGTATTGAATTGCACGTGAACAGCCGGCACTGTTATTGTCTCCTTAGCCTGCTCTGAATGATCCAAAGAATGATGACAAAGAGGATCATTCAGAGCAGATATATGTAATACATGGATCTGCAGTGTTTTGGAGAGTGCAGCAAGGAAACAATTTCGAAGATGTCGTGATTGTCAGTGACAATGCTTCATGTCACACGTCTTCGGAAGCTGCTGTTGCCCGTTACACGCATATGGGTCCATATTCACCAATGCTGAACCCCATTGAAACAATATGGTCCAAAGTAAAGACTTATGTAAAAAACATGATGCGAGTACCGGAAGTTCAAGGGCCTGGTGTTTGTGAACAGAGACTACAATTTGTGGAACGTCTTATTGATGAGACTAAGGAGACAATTACAGTGGCCGACTGTTCATGTGCAATTCAACACAGCTCCATTTTCCATGGAGATGCGCTGGCCCTACAAGATATGCGAGTAGGCTATTAATATTAATATTGATAATAATAATATTAATGTATTAAATATTGAATATTTAAATATATTATTTATTTAAATTTAAATTTTCTACCGAGTTCGGTTCTTAAGTCTTTTTTCTGAGGTCTGTTTACGATTTTCTCAGGTCTGTTTACGATTTTCTAAGGTCTGTTTCCGATTTTCTCAGGTCTGTTTCCGATTTTCTCAAGTCATTTTACGATTTTCTCAGGTCATTTTACGATTTTCTCAAGTCACTTTACGATTTTCTCAAGTCACTTTACGATTTTCTTTGTCTGTTTTCGATTTTCTCAAGTCTGCTTGAAAATCCATAAATAAAATTGTGAATTTTCCAAAACTTTCATCCAAAACTTATATACAAAGAACAAAAAAAAATAATATGCCATTGACTGTAACGTATATAAAAATATAGAAAAAATCCAATGTTTATAATGCTTGAAATTAAAATAAAAAATTTATGTAGGGTAGGTTTAGAAGGGAAAACGATTTTTTCTGCAATTCTATTAATGATGGTCATCATGGTGTCCGTGGTGATCATCATGGTGTCCGTGGTGATCATCATGGTGTCCGTGGTGATCATCATGGTGTCCGTGGTGATCATCATGGTGTCCGTGGTGATCATCATGGTGTCCGTGGTGATCATCATGGTGTCCGTGGTGATCATCATGGTGATCATCGTGGTGGTCATCGTGGTGGCCATCATGGTGTCCCTTGTGATCATCGTGATGGTCATCATGGTGTCCCTTGTGGTCATCGTGATGTCCGTGGTGGCCCCAGTTGCCGCCAGCATGCACGAATGCAATCATAAGGAAGAGAGCGAAAATAACGAGAACCTGCAGAAGAGAACAATTGATTTAAAGGATATTGCTTGTAACTGAGAAAAGGGTGTAATGCTCACCTTCATTGTTTTGTGATATGATACTGAGACACTTGATTTTATCAACTGATGCACCTTTCATGAATTTCTTGCCTTTTATAGCCAAAAATCTCAATGTTTACCATTAATTATTTGTTTATTGATTTTAATGGAATCACAATTAAAAAAGTAACTAACTATATAACTTTTCTTTTAACACGCCTCCCATACTTAACATGCAATAAAATGCAACCGGCCTCTTTTTGTGTTAATATCTGATGACAAAGAGCTACTCCAATTTGCATTCAAAAGCACTTTAAACACATTTTTGGCTTTTGAATATCAGCAACTGGTTCTAAAAGCACTCTGATTACTTAGTTTATTACCTATAACCATAATTCGTTTTGTTTGCAAATAAGAGGGGCAAATAACAACATTATATGTCCTTTTTTTGTGTTATTCTACTTTGACACTTGATACGCACAACTTATGCATTTGTCATGAAATTTTCCCATTCTTATAGAAACAAAAAAATCTCGACTGATATCTGATATAAAAACAACACAGCGTAGCGTCGTAACTCGCTATACTCTCGTCAACATGATTATCTGATAATCATCATTATATTGTAAAGACTCGAAAGTTAAACGACCCAAAATGAAAAATTGACATTAGGCCCTAATTACTCTATTTAACACCAACAGCCACTATTTGTTACTGTATTGAGCCTTCTAGCGATAATCATATTAAAAAAAATTACATCGAGTTTTTCTCAAAGTCAGTAAAACTTTTTAAACGACATTGAAATAAATAAAAAATGTTGTCAGTTTTTACAAATTGATTAATATAGGATAAAGGATTAGATCAGGATATTCCGATGTTATAGATTAAAATTTTAAGTACTTGTTGTAAAACACGTGTTAGTTTAAGTTTGTCTTCGATGACATGAGTTTGAAATCAAAATATGTATGTATTTCAAATAAATAAATTTCACTTCTCGTTCAAAATCCGAGTTCATCAGAGAACGACAAATTTAGTTGAGATGTTGTCTACGTCCTTCATCACGAGCAGGTTGCAGTAAAAAGTAGAGAATTTTTCAACTTCGAGGGTTTATTCACATGCTTCATTGTACTCATCTTATATATATAGAAAAGTGTAACGGGAAAAATTAATGTTCCGAATAGTCTGCAAACCGTTTGTCCGATCTTCATGATATTTTGACAACATATTCCTCATTACAAAGAGATCAGAATAAGATATTTTAAACAATTTTAACTATTCAGCATCGGGTATGCATTAAGATATAATTTGATATTTCATCAACATCCGAAAAAAGAAACCCCGGGAATTCAGAGCAAAGCTAACAAATGGGTAAATGGGTAACTAGGAAAACCGGTCAGCGAGCATAATGTACATAATTAGGTTATTTTTTGAAATCAGAGATATCAAAACCACCTACATACCAAACATTAAAATCAAAAATTGTCTTTAACACAAATTGTGTTGTGGTTTCGATAATTTTAATATTTTCATACTTATGCTCTCCAAAGTCTATCTAGAGGAAGAAGCCGCAAATAAAATTTTAGATTTTCAAGACCTTTCACCCAAATCACCATATCTTATATACAAAGAAAGAATGAAAATAATGTGCCATTAACAGTAGGGTATACAACATTATAGAAGAAATCCAAAGTTTATAATGCTTGAAATTAAAATAAAAAATTTATTTAAGATAGTTTTTGAAGATAACGTGATAAAGTGTCATTCTATTAATGATGGCCATGATGGTCATCATGATGTCCGTGGTGATCATCATGGTGTCCGTGGTTATGATCATGGTGTCCGTGGTGGTCATCATGGTGTCCCTTGTGGTCATCGTAATGGTCATCATGGTGTCCCTTGTGGTCATCGTAATGGTCATCATGGTGTCCCTTGTGGTCATCATGATGTCCATGGTGGTCATCCTGATGTCCGTGGTGATCATCGTGATGTCCGTGGTGATCATCGTGATGTCCGTGGTGGCCCCAGTTGCCGCCAGCATGCACGAATGCAATCATAAGAAAGAGAGCGAAAATAACGAGAACCTGCAGAAGAGAACAGTTGAGTTAAAGGATATTCATTGTATCTGAGAAAAGGATGTAATGCTCACCTTCATTGTTTTGTGATTTGATACTGAGACACTTGATTTTATCAACTGATGCACCTTTCATGAATTTCATACCTTTTATAGCAAAAAATATAAATTTTTAGTACTAATTATTTGTTTATTGATCTTAATGGAATCGCAATTAAAAAAGTAAGTACCAAATAACTTTTCTTTTAACACGCCCCCGGTACTTAACATACTTCAATAAAATGCAACCGGCCCTCTTTTGTGATCAATAATCGATACTCGAAAGTACATTTCTGATGGCAAAGAGCTACTCCAATTTGCATTCAAAAGCACTTTAAACACATTTTTGGCTTTTGAATATCAGTAACTGGTTCTAGAATCACTCTGATTACTTAATTTATTGCCTATAACCATGATCCGTTATTGCCCGTTTTGTTGGTAAGCAAAAGGAGCAAATAACAACAATGAAAAAAATAATATTAAAAAAATTTATAAATTCAAACAAATTCGTTCAAACACAATATCAAAATTCACTTCAGTTTACAAACGTGTAACTGCGTTCTATATATGTGGTATGAAAATATAGTTATCTCTGCCGGGGTATTATTTATAAAAGAAGATCCGTAGTAAATAAAGTTGTTAAAAACTATGTTTAAATGTTTAAAGCAAATGGAATAAAATTTAATGAATTCTATGGCCACAAATCACTTAACTCGAGTTAGGACAAAATTGAATTTTTAGTGGCATCGTGTTCAGCGTGTCTAAATCTATTTGCTATCAATTTTTCATGTTTGTATCTTTTTTAGGCTCTGTAAGAAATTTAAAAAAGAAACACATAACCCCATTACTTTCAGTGTTTGAAACCCTAAACTACTCTCATGAAAATTTTGGATAAACCGACTTCGGCGGTTATGGCTATGGTTATGACCTCTGAATTTATCCTTTTTATTTATTCAATTTATTATTTATTTTTAAGGCAGAAATATCGGAAGCCAAAGAGTAATTTCCGGCTAGCAAAAACTGATTTCCTGGAACAAAATTCAGAATTCTAAAATTCCAAGCAAATTCCGAAAATAAAAAAGATCTGTAGCTGTTCGGAAAATTATCGAAGTTCCTACATTTTAATGATTTGCTTATATACAACCCTTACTACTTACCCTACTATTTATTTTATATTTAAATAAAATAAGTGTATAAGGGTGCAAAAAATTAGTTTAGTAAAATTAAACAACAATAACATAGTTGTGCCTAAACAATGCTTGGTTAAATCTTTTGTAAAATTATTTTGATGTTGTGGATTTATGTGCATCTATAAGCAGTGACAAATATGGAACAAATGCGACCGTTACGATCCCCCTTAGAAAAAAACAAAAAGAAAATTACCCTTAAAAAAATACTCTTCCCCGTTGGGTAGTATTGGGGTTAAAAAAAAAAATTGGGTCCGACCCCAAATCCACAATTGTTACCCATTCCGTAACATATGGATATCAAAAGAAAGGTAATAATAAGGATTTTAAAAAAATATAAATTAATATAGTAAATATATAAGCTATCATCCATCCATATTAGAATATCATTCATTTTTAATAACAAAAAATAAATAAATAAGAGGTGTTTATAAGGCGAGACATCTTTTATTTTGATTTTTTGCTCTTGATATTGAGAAATGTAATATTTTCCTCAACCTCATCGAAATTACTCCAGAACTGTTTCTATAATATAAAAATTTTCGTATGCATTGAGACATTTCAAGATTTTTTTTTCATGCGGAAAATATTAATAAAACAACAAATATTTGTAATGCTTTAAACTAAAGAAGAAAATTTATTTATTGACACAGTTTTAAGAACTGTGTCTGAATTTGTTTATAACTGATTTTAATGGTGTCCGTGGTGATCATCGTGATGTCCATGGTGGTCATCATGGTGTCCAGCATCGTGGTGACCGGCGCCGTGGTGACCAGCATCGTGGTGACCAGCATCGTGGTGACCACCATCGTGGTGTCCGCCATGATGGCTATCATGGTGGCCATAGCTGCCAGCGTGCGCGAAAGCAATCATGAGGAAGAGGGCGAAAATAATCGTGAGCTGTAGAAGAGAAGAATCGAATTAAAGGATATTCCCCGTAGCTGTGAAAAGGATATATTTCTCACCTTCATATTTGAATTTTTGATTTGTAGAGATTTGCTACTGAAACACTTGATCTGCGCAACTGATGCATTTCTCGAGAATTTCTCTGCTTTTTATACAAAAATTTCGACTGAGATCTTCGATAATTGTTTGTTTCTTTTAAAAGAAAACAATACAATAAAAAAAGTGATATGCTTTTAAATAATTGAAACAAGTAAACTTGTATTTACTACGTTCTCAGATCATGACCCGATACAAGCAAATACAACCGGATTCGACGTCATCAAAATATTAGTAAATAAATTCGGCCGTGGAAGATTCGTAGTAAATAAAGCTGTTAAAAATAAATTGTTGAATTTGAATTCAACATAACCTACTGGGCCTGACGAGGCCCATGCGAATGAATTAATAGTTTGTACATTTTATTTCATGCTATTGTGTGGACATGTGTTCTATTAATATTCTACGTGATCTCGTATATATGGTATATAGTTTTGGCATGTATTTGTGGACAGTTAGTCCTCCGGAAAGGGATAATATGAAAGGATATTATTATTATAAAATAAAAATATATATTTTTTTTTAATTTTATTAATTTTAGTTATTAATCTTAATATGCATATATATGTATAAGAAAATGAAATAGAACTATCAATTCGGACTAGAACAGTTATTTCATATAGCGTGTGTTCTAATACTCCCATGTTAAGATACATATCTGTGGACAGTAGATAACTTTCGATGTTGGCACAAAAAAAAATGTCTTTCTACCAACTAAGACCTATTGATTAAATTTTTTTTTCTGTACTCAGGAAGCATAGTGGAAAGTCATGGAGTATCGGATCGATTAAGAAAAAAACAAAAAATATAATCGTGTTTAAAGTTAAAATGGTCCTCATCAGGCCCAGTGGCCCATCCTAGGGTTAATAACGAAAAATAAATAATTACAGGATCATATAAATAAGAATATTATGTATATTCAATAACAAAAAGAGTTCTCTTTGGCATGCAAAAGTCTACTTACTGCAGCTAGTTCAAGCAGTATTGATAACAAAATGTAATATTATTATTAAACATATTTTTTTGAACATTTATTTTCAATACAATCACATTTCATTATTTCATTCATTCTATTGGAATTCAACAAATAAGCAACTCATAAACTTTAAACTGTAAACATTTGAAATAGGTTTTCTAAGATTTGTTTGTCAATCACAATTTTCATTTTGTTCTCAAAATATATTTTTTCAGTCAGTTCAATAAAATCATTTGAATCGTTAACACCGCTTTTTCAATATCAAGTATAAATTCAATAGGTTATGGGCCCAGCACGCTTCCACTGCGCAATATAGAAGAATAAATTCAAAATGAGTTTTAGCGGTGTTAAAATTGAACCACTAGGAAAGGACAACTTTGATACGTGGAAGATTCAAGTGGAGGCATTGCTTATCAAAAATGATACATGGAATTATGTATGCGGAAAATGTGAAAAACCAACCGAACCACCAGCAAAAGTAGCAGAATGGGAATCGCAAGATGCAAAATCTAAATCTGATTTAATATTAACGATTTCTCCCACAGAATTGAAGCAAATAAGAAATTGCATAACTTCCAAGGAAATCTGGGAAAAATTACATAATATTTTTCAGTCGAAAGGACCAGCCCGAAAAGCGATGCTTCTGAAGTCGCTTATTTTAATGAAAATGAAAAATGGAGATGACATAAGGGATCATATCCGAAAGTTTTTCGATGTCGTTGACAAGATCAAGGAAATGGAGTTAGACATATTTGACGAGTTACTTACTGTTCTACTACTCTACAGCATTCCAGATGAATACGAATCTTTTCGAATTGCCATTGAAACGCAAGAAAAATTACCAAATTCAGAAGTTCTAAAAGTAAAGTTATTAGAAGAATTTGAAGCACGAAAACGAAACGCAAGTGATACAGTTCCCGAAGCAATGTTTGTCAAAAGAAATATGAAATATCAAAATAAGAAATATGATAATTTTGATAACAAGAAAAATGATCGATTTAAATTTAATTGCCACTCTTGTGGAAAACTTGGTCACAAAGCAAGAGACTGCAGATCAAAATTGTTTAATAATGAGAATTCAAAACGAACCGACACGAGAAAGTATGAATCTAGCCGAAATGCAGAAGTAGCAATGCAAGTCAACGTTGAACGAAACCAATGGTGTTTAGACTCAGGAGCCTCATCACATATGTGTTCACAGAAGAATAAGTTTCAAGAACTAAATACTGCAAAAACAACAATACTAAATTTGGCCAATAATGAATCAACAATAATCGAAGGAAGCGGCACCATAAAGTTAAGAACCAGTGAACATTTCACAGCAAAACTTCAAGACACATTGTATGTTCCTGACCTCAGATCAAATCTTCTTTCAGTCGCAAAAATAACTGAGGCCGGACTTGAAGTTCATTTTGTTAAAAATAAAGCCATTATATTACAACCTAGTACTGGAGAAAAATTGATGATTGCTCACCGAAAACAAAATCTTTACTATGTTGAAGAATTTTCTGAAGAATGCAGATTGACTCAGTCTTCATTATTACAAGATTGGCATGAGCGATTTGGTCATCTTAATATAAATGACTTAAAAGATATAATAAGAGAGAGAAAAGTAATTGGAATTAACATTAAACCATCCGAAAATGTACCAGTCTGTGAAGTGTGCATCAAGGGGAAGCAGACACAGAAGCCATTTCCAAAATCTACTTCAAAAACAACAGATATTTTAGAACTCATACATACTGATGTGTGTGGGCCTATGCGTGTTAATTCTATCGGCGGTTCAAGATATTTTGTTACATTTATCGACGACAAAACTAAATGGTGCGAAATATATTTTTTGAAGCACAAAAGTGAAGTCAAAGAGAAGTTTATGGAGTATAAAAGAATGGTCGAGAACAGAACTGAACGAAAAATCAAAGCTGTTAGATCGGATAATGGAACAGAATATACAAATAATTTTTTGGAAAATTTATTCAAGCAAGAAGGCATCAAACACGAACTAACCATAGAATATACGCCGCAGCAAAACGGAGTTGCCGAAAGAAAAAACCGAACACTAGTGGAAATGGCGAGATGTATGATGATACAATCTGGACTTTCTCCAGGATTTTGGGCCGAAGCAATCCTTACTGCAAACCACATTCGCAATAGATGTTCATCAAGAAGTTTGGCTGGGGAAACGCCATTTAAGTTATGGACGGGGAGAACTCCAATAGTCAGCTATTTCCAAAAATTTGGAACCACAACGTATGTGCTGGACAGAAAGAAGGGAAAAGGAAAATTTGAACCAAAATCGAAAGCATGTATTTTCATGGGATACTCCGTGAAGTCAAAAGCATACAGGCTTTGGGATCCAGAAGTGAGAAAAATTTTTCGAAGCAGAGATGTTACTTTTACAAACAATTACCAAAAGGAAAATAACTACACAGAATTTATTGATGACGAAATTTTCAAAAAGGATCTAATGTGCAACATAGAGTATGGCACAACTGAAAAGAAAAAAGAAGAAACCCAAAATGAATCCATATGTAATGACGTTTATGAACAAGTGGAAGTTGAAGAATTTAGCACTCCACCTATTTGGAAAAGAGGCCCAGGGAGACCGAAAAAGATTCTTACCGGAAAAAAGGGAAGACCAAAGAAATTGTACTGTATGTTACCAGGAATCGATAAAAAATTAGTTAACGAAAATGAAGAAGAATATAATATAGCAAATTTAATTGAGCAAGGTGATCCTCAAACAATCGAAGAAGCATTTTCAAGCCCCGAAGTCGATGAGTGGAAGAAGGCAATGGTCATAGAATTCGAAGCTCTGAAAAGAAGCGGTACTTGGAAAGTTGTAAATCGACCGAAGGAAAAGAAATTAATTGATTCCAAATGGGTCCTACGAACGAAGTACAAAGCAAACGGTTCAATCGATCGACGCAAGGCCAGGTTAGTCGCTAAAGGTTTTACTCAAAAACCAGGAATCGATTTCAATGAAACATTTGCTCCAGTAGCAAGAATCGGATCTATTCGTCTTATTATGGCACTTGCTGTTGAATTAGAACTAGAAGTGCATCAGCTGGATTTCGTAAGCGCATACTTGAATGGAGACATTGATGAAGAAATTTATATGAAAGTTCCATATGGATTGAACGAAATACTTAACGAAGATGAAGCACAAATTTATAATGAAGATAAAGTTTGTCTTATTAAGAAGGCGATTTACGGTCTTAAACAATCAGGTAGGCAGTGGTATAAGAAGCTGGATGACAAATTGAAGCAACTCGAATTAGAACCCCTGAAATCAGATCCCTGTGTGTACATGTACAAAAATGGGGACGACATTCTATTTGTTACAATATATGTAGATGATCTGATAGTTGCATCTAATAGCAAGAGTAAATTAAATCAATTAAAAATAGAATTGGCCAAAGCATTTGAGATGAAAGATTTGGGATTACTGAATTTCTGCCTAGGAATTGAATTTAAGCAAAATCAAGAAACCAACGAAATAACAATGTCGCAAATAAAATATGTACGAAGTATTCTGAAACGTTTCAATATGGAAGATTGTAAACCTGTTGCAACTCCTATGAACCCGAACGAAAAGCTGTCCAAAAATACATGCCCCGAAACTGAAGATGAGAAAAAAGAGATTGAAAAATTACCATATCAAAATCTTGTCGGTTCGTTAATGTATTTAGCTGTTTCAACTCGACCCGATATCTCACATGCGGTAAGTGTTCTAAGCCAATATAATTCAAGTTATGGAAAACAGCACTGGATAGCAGCAAAAAGAGTATTACGGTATTTAAAAGGAACAGAGAATTTTGGTTTAAAATTCAGAAAATCTAAGAAAAGTTTAGTTGGCTATGCTGATGCGGATTGGGCATCAAATATCGATGACAGAAGATCTTACACTGGGTATGTGTTTAATTTTGCAAATGCAGCAATTAGCTGGGAATCACGTAAGCAGAGAACAGTAGCAATGTCAAGCACTGAAGCAGAGTACATGGCTCTTTCAGAATCAACAAAGGAAGCTATACACTTAACACGCTTTCTATCAGAAATTTTAGGTCAACAAAAAGTTACAACAATTTTCAACGATAATCAAGGCGCTGGATTACTGAGCAGGAATCCTGTATTTCACAATCGAACTAAGCACGTTGACATTCGACATCATTTTGTAAGAGAATCTGTGGAAAATGGAGTTATTGATATCAAATACTTACCTACCGATGAAATGCCAGCTGACGTTCTTACAAAGGGACTATCAGCTCCTAAGCATAACAAATGCATCAATAAGTTTGGATTGGTTTTAATATGAGATGCTCTTTGAGGGGAAGTATTGGAATTCAACAAATAAGCAACTCATAAACTTTAAACTGTAAACATTTGAAATAGGTTTTCTAAGATTTGTTTGTCAATCACAATTTTCATTTTGTTCTCAAAATATATTTTTTCAGTCAGTTCAATAAAATCATTTGAATCGTTAACACCGCTTTTTCAATATCAAGTATAAATTCAATACATTCACCATCGTTAACGTGACCCGACTAAAGTCTACTTAAACTTATATAGAAAACTAATAAAAAATTCTTCAAACTGTTTCATATTTTTTAATAATGACTTTAAGGCGATCTTGTATCTATCCACAATTTTTTATACACAGATTGTTCCGATTTTCTCCCATTTCTCCAAAAGAACCCTTCCAAGCTGAGTCTTCGAGCAATGAGACCTGATTCTTTTATCAAGCTAACTCCACATTTTCTTAATTGATATCAATCAGGAGCTTGCAGTGGTGTTTGCAACAACTCAATAGTATTGTACGATAATAGTTTAATGGACCACTTCCCCGGTATTATTATTTTTTTGAATCTAAAATTTGAATCTAAAATACTGATTCCTTCAGTATTACCAAGTTTCCAACGCCAAAAGTTGTGATTGATACCAGGTATCTGTCCCTCATGCCTCACAAACTTTCATTGGTAAATAAAGTTGGATAGTGTATATGTACATATTTATATACAACTTTTATTTCGATTTTTTGCTCTTGATGTTGAGACATATTTTCATCAACCTCATCGGTATTATTCCATATATTATATGTATAATGTGAAAAAGTGCTTATGCGAGAAAATAGAGGCATATTAAGAATTTCTTTTTTTCATGGATTAATTAATAAATTAAAATAAAACAACAAATATTTGTAATGCTTTAAACTAAGGAAGAAAATTTATTTATTGACACAGTTTTAAGAACTGTGTCTGAATTTGTTTATAACTGATTTTAATGGTGTCCGTGGTGATCATCGTGATGTCCATGGTGGTCATCATGGTGTCCAGCATCGTGGTGTCCAGCATCGTGGTGACCAGCACCGTGGTGACCAGCATCGTGGTGACCGGCGCCGTGGTGTCCAGCATCGTGGTGACCAGCATCGTGGTGTCCGCCATGATGGCTATCATGGTGGCCATAGCTGCCAGCGTGCGCGAAAGCAATCATGAGGAAGAGGGCAAAAATAATCGTGAACTGTAGAAGAGAAGAATCGAATTAAAGGATATTCCCCATAGCTGTGGAAAGGATATATTTCTCACCTTCATATTTGAATTTTTGATTTGTAGAGATTTGCTACTGAAACACTTGATCTGCGCAACTGATGCATTTCTCGAGAATTTCTCTGCTTTTTATACAAAAATTTCGACTGAGGTCTTCGATAATTGTTTGTTTCTTTTAAAAGAAAACAATACAATAAAAAAAGTGATATGCTTTTAAATAATTGAAACAAGTAAACTTGTATTGGCTACGCCCCCAGATCATGGCCCGCTATAATCAAATACAACCGGATTCTACAACAACATCTTCATCAATACGATAACGACGTTATCAAAATATTAGTAAATAAATTTTGCCTCCCGTGTTGAAAGTTAAATGACCTACACGGCGACTAGACACTGATTTGCATACACCAGTTAATTTTTTTTTGACGTCAATTTAGTCAATAATTATCATTATTCATGAACGTTTTTGCTTAGAATCATATGACGAGGAAAATCGCGTAAGTTTTCTTTTCTTCAATTAAGAGGTTTGGTTGTCAAAATTAAGTGTACGAAATTTCCACGAACACTAAATAATTATACATTTCTACAATTGATAATATTTGACTATATTATATAGACGAATCCTCTTTAGTCATACAACTACAAACTTTTGATGAAATAACAGGTGAAAGGAATAAATTTAGCATACATTTGCGGACAGTGCTGCTAAGTGTCAAAAAAACGAAAAAATATATAACATTAATTCCGGATCTAATGTCCTTCCTCTTCTTCTGAAAAATTATTAATACGTATTGTGGTTCGTATTTCTTTTAAATTCATAATGTTTCTCTATCTTTGTAAGTAAGAATTTGCCTATATTTTCTTTAAAACTATTTTTATATTCTTTCAAAAATCAAAAATATCTTTTTACATTCGTATGTATGTTGGGCTATTCATGTATATCTGTGGCCATAAACCTTAACCACCTAACTCGAGTTAGGACAAAATGTAGTTTTTAATACCATCGTGTCAAGCGTGTTTAAATCTATTTGCTTGACTGTTAAAAATGTAAAAAAAAAAACTCATAGCTTTCAGAGTTTGAAACTTTAAACTGCTCTCCTGAAAACATATGTATATATGGGAATGCACTATATTCTTATTTTTATTTAAAGAAAATAATACTTTTTGATTCGTTTCCTACATACAGTGGCGAAGAAAACTATCATTATAAGATTCATTAGGGGTATTCAGATTATTATATTTTATTATTGTAGTCTAAATTAATAAAGAACAATTTATAGATAGATTTCTTTGGGCAAATGTTATGCTTTCCTATAAAAATAATAATGTAATCTGGTATAGATTTCTTGTTCCATATTGAGAACCTACGTGTGTTTTCGTGTAGAGATAAAAAAACGTTTTCGTGTAGAAAAAAAAAAACGTTTTCGGGAAAAAAATCAAAACGTTTTCGCGAAGAAAAATTGTTTGCGACAAAAAACACGTTTTCGCAGTGAAAAAACGTTTTGTCGCAAACGATATTTTCTTCTTGTTCGCGCAGATATATTGTTTTGTTCGCGACAAGTATTTTTATTTTCTCGATCAAAATAAAAAAATGTACTTGCGTAGAAAGAGGTTCTAGTACGCGATCGATGAGTATCTTTCATAATAAAAATATTTTTATATTCATAAATTCGACCGTGGAAAGAAACATTTTTTTGATAATAGTTTTTTTATGATGGAAAACGAAAAATTATCGTTTTTGAGAGATATTTTACGAACCCTGGTTTTACCCATATCCCTTAAAAACTTATTTTTTTTTTAATGCCTGAAACTAATAATTTTTTATTTATAAATTTTTTTGTTTTTTTTTACAAATTTCAATTCAATAGACACTATTGATTTCAATGATGGCCGTAGTGGCCGCCATGATGGCTGTCGCGGTGTCCGGAATCGTGGCCACCATTGGTGTCCAGCATCGTGTCCGTGGTGCCCGGCATCATGATGTCCGCCGTGATGGCTGTCGTGATGGCCGTGCGAGTTTCCATGACCTCCGGCATGCGCCAATGCGATCATAAGGAAGAGAGCGAAAAACATGAAGAACTGTGGAAAGTAAACAGATTAATAGTTAATCTCTCAAAGTATATTGCCAAAGATATGAACCTTCATTTTGAGATTTTTATTGGTATATTAATGACTTCTGAAATCACCAGATTACGACTGATGTATATTCAAAAATGTCGTTCGTTTATATAGCAAAAATTTTGAATAACGATTTCATCACGTATTTTATTATATTGTTTGTTTTTATTAAACACATGGCATTCTCACGGTCAAGGACACGCCTCTTTTTAACCGTCGAGATTGTTTCTGCAGTACACCTGTTTTGTATCTGCTTTTTACGTACATATCTTTAAAAATATGCATTTGCATATATTTAAAGTAATTCTAAATTTTTTATAACTGCTACAATTATTCAAACTGGTTTGGGACGAACTTATTAATTTGTGAAATGTTTTTGAGAATTCTTTAAATTATCCTTCTTACACGAGACATTAATGGTATTGACAATAATTTATAGTTGAAACTACTATACTAACAATAAGCAGAGGTCACACAATAAGAGACGCCCTTAAAATAAAGTTCTTACAATCATACAAATATTATTGTATTCTAATTTTTATTTAAACCTGGCCAGATGAGCTTGCATTTAAAAGCTTTCTATACTTAATTCTGTGGACTTTTGACAAAACAACTTATGTCTGATATTAAAATTCTTGAGGAGAGCGAATAATAAAAAATAAAGTGTACACTAATTTTTTTATTTAAATACAAGTAAAAATATTGTATTATAGTAAAAATGTGTCGCTTATTTTGATTTTTTTTCCAAATATTGTTATGTATTAAATTTTAATAATATAAATTAATATGATAAACAACATTTTGTAAATTATCTTATCTCGACTTAAGTTGTTTTGTCAAAAGTCCACAGAATTATTCATATCAAAAGACTCTGTACAGTACAACTCAGAAATATTCAGAGGTTTGAGACTTCGAAAAATGATGGCCGAAAGAAGAACAAGATTTAGAATTTGAATAAAAGCTTATCTAATTAGCTTAGAAGCTTTCTTAAAATTTTAGCACCAAAAAATAAAACTTTTTGGAAAGAACGTTTACAAAAAAAAAAAAATAATAAGTACGAAATTTTAATATTATCTCGCTCATGAGTCTGAATCATTCAAACCTGATTCAGTATTTATATTCCGATTTTAGAAACAATTACGGAACTTCAGATTCGTATATTAGAACTAGTTCAATAAAGACGACTTTCAGGTGCATCTTGTGAACTTGTTTTTGAAACAAGAATAGAGTAGATAGAAATAATAGAATACTATAGAAATTGCCCGTTTATAAAAGCGTACACTGATGCACTTCAAGTAGTAGTTTAAGACAAACGGTCCCGACTAGATTCAGCGATGAAGGTGAATTTAAATAACAATACTTTTTCGATATCGTTCAAATAAATTATATTCTCTATCTCATCTAGTTCCTGGTATTTCTTCTTTTGTTCATTGCATTGGCATTTGCCGATGTTTCGCATCTGCCCGAAGTGATTAACGCTAAAAAGAATCAGCAGCATTCCCAACAACATACGGGCCATCATGGTCAAACAGGAGCACCGGTACTTCATATTTGGAGTTATGAGCACGATGGTTAAATTTATGTGAACTTATTTGAATGAAAACAATGTGATCTGAAATCCATATAAGAAAACTTAAATAAACTTTTCGGATGATAAATGACACGAGGTAGCAAGCTTTTTACTCATTGTAGTTATTATGCAACGAATTTCAGTTAAATTTATCATAAACAATCGGTGTTAACATTCACATTTAATAAATAAAATTGTATTCCAAATCATATATTCAAATTATTGTTTCATTTATTTACATTTTCAAGGACTGCAATAAATTTTCAAATTTAAATCTGGTTCCTTCCTAATTATTAATATTTTTAATTCAGATTTTCAGATATTTTTTGCTTACCAGTTAGCTTTTTTCGGCAAAATATAATATATACACGATAATTTATTGATTTTTATCCACGTGTTCATTTTATATATTTTTGATTATATTCATAAAAAAATTGGTTTTACGTCACACCTTGTGGTGAATAATTTAAAATTTAGATTATAACTGTTATTAATTTCTGTTAATTTAAGCAGTATTCAGTAATTGATTCTCGAACACTGTATAAATGAGTTTCATGTATTGTAACTTTTCAAACGGTATTCCAGATAGTCCCTTAGATTTGAATACCCCAGCCAGAGTTCATAGAAAATAATTAGTTTACAAATTAAATATTATTTTATTCTAATGAGGTGCATGTAATATTTGTATACATATATTTTTGTTAGCCGTAGTGAGGATAGTCAAAATGTCCACCATAATGACCACCATGATGTCCGCTATAATGACCGCCGTGATGTCCGCCATAATGTCCACCATAATGTCCGCCAAAATGTCCACCCAGATGTCCGCCATGATGATGGCCATGATGATGTCGACCAAGGGCAGAGGCGATCATGAGGAATAGAGCAAGAACTCCCAGGAACTGTGAAAAAAAGAAGAAAAGTTCAATAAAATGTTATGATTATTAAATTATATCGTTGGTGTCAAATATTGAGAATTAATCGCTATTAATTCGTAATTCTCTATATTTATCTAATGATGATATATTTAATTATTGGGTATTTATTAATAATATTTGAAAAACAATTCGAAGAACTTACTTTCATTTTCTGTTATTGCTGTTGATGTTGCTTTCGACAACTGATGCTGGCTGTCAAAATTCCTTTCATTTAAATAGTAAACTCTTGGAGACAATAATTATATTCAATTGTATGCTATACGTTTATAGTTTTTGGTTGAACAGACAATACTTCAAAAACACATTTTGAAACATCGACTTCTTAGGAAATACGTCTCCTCAATTCCCCAAACTGCAAGGCAGAAATTCTACTACGCATGATCCAAACCAAAATAACTTTGGCTTCCGAGAGTTAAACGACCCACAATTTGATTAAAACGATTAATTTGCATAAATAATATTCCGCCGAACTGAGTACATATAATAAAAATCTCTACAATAAATCTCGTGCGATTGTAGACGACAGCGGTTGGAGTTGTTTTTATTTATTTCGATATTACACTTTCACATCACGTTGGCCGTTAAGTGGACGCCAACAAGTTGGGGGGCCAAAACAAGTGTTGTTTGTGAAGAAAACGTAGCGGAATTCATTTAATTAGGAGAGAGCTTTAACGGAGGCCACAAGCTAATTTTTTAGATAAACACTTGTGTTCTAAACTCGAGAACTTCTAACAATAACAACACCACGATCCGAAGTAATTTGACATGGACGATGAAGCGATCAAAGGCAAGTTAACTCGTCACGATCTCTCTTTTTCTCTCTAGTAGTAAATGACGAATAGCCGAATGCGACGCGTCACCCGCCGTAGACTCTCGACGCCGAAGCTGAGGAGGGCGCACGCGTGGCCACCGACGAGGATGAACCAGGCGAACTGAAAGTGCGGCTGGCCGAGTGGGCGTGGCCAGGGCAGATGCTCGAGACGGACCCGCAGTAGGCTGGCGGCGAACCCATCGGACACTGAGTCGCGGAACCACTTGTCGGTGAGGCCACAGGCGGCGGACCGCAGAATGAAGCGATTCAGGACCGACTCGAACTGCGAGTGCGAGGGCATGAGGAAGGCTACGGGGATCGTGGTGATGCACTCGCTGGCCACATGGAGTATCGGGCGCTCGAGGAAGTTCTGCTGCTGGAGCACAAAATCCAAGAGATCCTCGCGCACCGCGTACGCTCCCCGATTGGAGCGCAACTGCAGGAGCTCCTCCAGCCACGAGGCGGCGTCGCGCGGCACCAGCAACGAAGCGAAGCCCGAGGACAAGTCGTGATTGCGTAGAATGATGGGGATCTCGTAGTCGATGGCCTGGATCGGCAGTTGGCGGGCGATCATCGCGGCGATCGCGTTCAGCTGGGGCGCGAAGATGAACTTGGCCAGGAAACTGGTGAGTGAGGCCACGTACAGGTTGGACAACATGAAGCCGAGCAGCGCCAGCAGGACGAAGCCAAGGGCGTAGAGCGGCCGGAAGCGGTGGCCTATACGCGGCGTCGGCGCGGGCAGGAACACCAGCAGACGCAGCACGGTCAGGGCGACGCGGCCGAACTCGAAGCGGGGACGACTATGGCTGAGGTCCAACTGAAGAACATCGGCGAGGGCCTTCAGGGCGCTGACGTAGACGAGGCCGGCGAGACAGACCTGCCAGACGGCGGCCTGGAAGGGGCGCAGGAAGTAGGCGTAGGGCGGGATCTCGCCGCCGAAGGGCACGGCCACGCACCACTGCATCATCTTGATCGGGTAGCTGGTGCGCACCCCGAAGTAGCCGGGTATGTAGGGGTTCATCGTGAAGTCGATGTCGCCGTTGTTCAGCCGCTCGACGATGCCGGGCATGTCGTAGCGACTCGAGTTGCGCACCTGGACCACCTCGAGGCCGGCGTTGTGCTTGCGCAGGAAGGCGCGAAACATCCGGGCCGCGTAGCCGCGCAGCTGCCGCCTGCCCGTGCGACGATCGCGCAGCTCGAAGACGCGCGGTGGGTCGTGCTGGACAGGCGTGCGGATCCGATAGCCGCGAAGGTCGCCGAAGCGGTCTCCAAAATAGCGGACGCTGGTGGACGCACCTTGGTCGGCATTGGTTTCTCTTCCATAGGCCTTTTCTCCAAAGTTTTCGTCTTCCAACTTTGTTACGGTGAGGACGGGGAACCTCGTGTACGTGTAGACGTCGAAGTCGCGCCGCCTCGGCTCCTGGGTCGGCTCCACCAGGACGACCACGTTGGCGAAGCCCTTGCGCCAGCACCAGTCGAAGTGCTGCTCGAGATTCCACACGGTCCGACGCAGCGCCGCCTCCCGCGGCACCAGGAACACGCCACGCACGCTGCCCTGGATGCCGTCGAAGGCCCGGTTCAGGTGGTACATCAGCGTCTGGCGGCGCAGGCTGCCGACCACGATGAAGACGATGTGCCGATTGAAGCCGACGCCGTGGTTGTTGGCGGCACCGCCGGCAAAGTGCAGCTGGCCCAACGCTTCGCTGCTGATGATCCTCGGGGTGCCGGGCGTTGCGTGCAGTACGCCCTCAAGGTCGTCGATTTCGCCGAAAAACGCCAGCGTCTGGATATCGTTCGTCTGCGAGGCTTCGGCGAGGATTCTGTCGATGGCCCTCAGCTGCCATGTCCTGACGTCCGAGGGCCTGAGGTTGACCACCAGCTGGAGCAAGGCCAACGAGAGCGACGGAGGCGTCATCTCAAAGAAGTCTGAAGATGGACTAGCGAGGACATACGGAGCTTTGAGACTGGTGAGTGCGAAATTAGTCCGGTTTTCCAATTACTTTAATTGTAATTATCCTCAAGTCTTTCTCGTCCTTTGACATATTGGCTTTTGGCGATTTCTCCGAACACCTCGGGGACATCCTTGTGCCAGAGTTTCTTCCGCCAAGGGATAATTTCAACCCTGGGTCACTCCTACTTATGAGCTTTAGTACTTAGTTTGATTTGTTTGACTTTAGAAGGACGGCCGAGGTACGAAGAGGTTTTTAAGTACTTGAAGGAGTCACCCGGCAGCCAAGATAGAGGGGTGAAGAAACTTATTGAATGCCCTGAAGAAGACTAATGTGTGTTGCAAATTTGCATTTTGTTTTATTTTGATTTCTGTTATGTGTTATTTTGATTTGTCTTGTGTTATTTTATTTTCATTTGGATTGTGTTGTTTTACCCACTAAACTTGCGACAAATTGACGAGCAAACAAAGAGGGCGGAGGGAAAAATTCCACCCTTGGAATATTCTTCCAAACCAACCTTCGATGGAAATGGAAATGGGTGCGATGCCCGCTTCTTACGGTATTATTCAAATTCACATCCTGTCTCCCTCACTCACACACACGCCCTCCGACGTAGTCATGAATGAATCCACCAGAACAATGGCAGGCAGACCAACAACAACAACACCTAGAAAACAACACGATTTGTTTACAATTTTCCGCGCCTTTACGCCCATCCCACGTGACTTCGGCTCGCGCATGTCCTTTGGACACTTAGCCAGCTGACGGACACCTACCGCCCGACCATCTTCACTCCTCCCATCCAACGTCCCACCGATCGTCAGCTGGCGGCAAAACTGAATCCATCCGGCTCCCTCCGACCTGCGCCCGTCACTCCTCCCTCGTTGTCTTCCTCGTGCTCGCTGTCGGAGGCGCTGAGACGGGCTTTTCGCGCAATTTGCCTTTGGGTCCTTTCGGTCGGTCCTTCGGCCCAGTCAGTTGCATCGGAGCCATTTGTGTGGAAGTCAGCTTTTCCAGCAGAGCGCTTGTCGCACTCGTCCAATGTCGGTGGTCGTCGATGGGTCGCTCGCTCCCTCGGTCGGTTCGTTCCTCTGACTGTCGGCCCTCGAAGCTTACGTTTTTTCGGACTCTCGATTTCCGCATTAGTTTTCCCATCGAATGACGGATGAAGGACGAAAGGATAATTCCAGTGATAAGAGAATAAACCGAAATATTTCAAAAAAAGCGCTCTTAAGTGCTGGGGTTTTATGTAAATTATTCAAAAAAACCGACATATTTTTTAAATCAAAAGAAACTTATGAAATAATAAAAAAAATTAATTCAAAACCAAAATACAAAAATTAAGAATATAAAATAATAATTTTAATTCAAAAAAAATCTAATAATTGTATAAATTCAAAAGTCATAATTAATTTCAATTCAAAAATAAAAGACTTTAAATCGCATAATTTGATCGAATTAAAATTTATTCTTCGAAAATATGGTTCACTTAAAGCTGGTAATGGCATTTTGGAGGTAAGAAAAATATTCCTAACATTCCTATTAGGTATTTATGATGCAGATTTATCACCTCGTTAATTGATTCAAAATCGAACATAATATTCTGTTAATTTTCCGGCGAAACATTATAATTCATACCATAAATATAGATAGGTCTTTTAACGACTTCGATATTTTGAGGGATGCCTTCTTAAAATATTTTTAGGAGTTTCCTTGACTAAACCTAATGATGAACGATGGTTAATTGAAAAATTCAATTCTGGAAAGTACGAGTGTTTTTCAAAAAAGCTCATACAAATTATTAAAATTAAATTATTGATTAAAATTGATCTAGACAAGGTTAAAACTCCTTAAAATAATCTTTTAAAATTTTAATTTTGAATTTAATACTTTATGTTATCCCTTCTAGTAATACTTGCTCTTCCTTCCTTGCTCTTCTCCTTCCCTCGCACTGAGTTCAATTTTCTCCATAGTGAATTAGAACATTGCAACAATGGTTGATTCTTCATGTTGCCCTCTTGCACACACACACAAGCATTATATAGTCACACATATTTACACATGCATGTGCATATATGTCTGCCTAGTGCCAACAGCATGCGATATTTTCAAGCTACATCGATAAATTAATATTCGATAATTCAAAGTCTTGTGTGTGTCAAATGACGAGCAACAACAAAAACAACAACAACAGCTTCTGTAACAACTACATACAAGAAAAAATGGGTACAGCTGCCTCATTAGCATGTTGTTGACTGTTTCCGCCGAGACTGATGAAGGATTGAGAGGAAGAGGCAGGAGAGAAATCGGTGACGGAAAAAATATGCGAATTTAGCAGTATTTGTTGTCAATCCAAACACTTAGGGTGGGTAACCAAAAGCACTAAGGTTGAAAAGCACCGTAGGTCTGAAAATGTAAAAATCCAATTTTATTTATTTTTCATGTTTAATTCCATACATAAAAATTCTCTCCTATTGCTTTAAATCTTTGCATTACATACATTTTTGTACCGTACTGTTTGGGGTTTTAACTTTCCGTGCTTTTAGTATTTATCTTTTCTAATTGTTTCCTTTTATTAGTTCTTGTATTGAGTTGGGTGAATGGGAGAGTGAGGGGGCGATTGGCTTAACTCATCGTTGAAATCTTCGAAAGTTTCGACTCGATTTAATGCAGGTTTGCTTTCCCTGCTTCTCATACATTTACTATAGCCTTCTTGTTCTCGTTCTCCTTCTGCCATTATTGTTTCTATCTCTCTCTCGTCCTCACTCTCTCCATCATTCCCCTAAGTCCCATAGCGATTTCGTCGCATCGCACTCATGCGGAAGAAGGGGCTGATGGAATGAGGGCTAAGAGCCAAACCAATTATGCTGGCCATAACTGTTGCCACTTATTATCGTCCAAATCACGAGCATCCCATAGGACTAAAGGACTACCATGGCCAAGAGTCCGGGGTATGAGCAGAGGGATCAACGGTTGGGCGGACACTCATAAGGATGAATGGACAGACGGACAGAAAGATGGGAATCTTCCCTCATTGGAGAAGAGTCCTTTATTTACCATAAAAATGAAATAAAAACAAGGGCAAATCTTATATTTGAATTCCGATACAGACAGACAAATATTCACCCGGTTAGGGAGACGGACAGACCAACAGAGAGACCGACAGACGAAAGGAGGGACATCCAATCTGACGTTGAATCCATTGGCTCGAAATAGATTTGGAATGAAGTAAAAAATAGAAAAATTTAACAAATTCCTTAAATAAATTATAACACGTTGAGGGGATTTTATTCACATCGAATTAATACACCATAGTAAAGCACATAAGAATGGTCACAAATTCTACACAAGTATATAGATATAGATGGCGATTGAATTGGCACAACAGCTGCCGATAAAAGGACAGACATTTTCGACGATTTCGGACGCCTTGACCGATGGATTTCGGACTTCAGCACTTCCTGTGAACCCATGGGACAGAAATGGAGATTCCGTTTAATGTGGGATAATGGCACGGTCTTGACATTTGCGTCATTTGATGGCAGATCCTTGAATTCCAAGAGAATCTTTGATTTCCCAGGGAGTTTTCGAATTCCTGGAATCTTCATATGCAACAAATTTTTAAGCTCGAAAAAAGAGAAGAAAAACCGCAAACCTAAGCTTCAAATTCTCCACATTTTTTTACTCAGTCCAATGGTTGTCAGCTCGCAGCCCGAAGCGAACAGACAGTGAGATACGTGGACAGACAAGCGGTATCCCAAGGTAACACACAGACAGACTGATGGAAAGGCATAGTCAGAAACCCGACCCGCTGATCTGAAATTTCTGCCTCCTGGATGCACCTAGAGACGAACAGAGGAAGACATATGTCAAATATTTGGAGAATTGTAATGAGGGATTGGGATCCCATTTTTCCCACCTTCATGAAAAATATGGCCAGTGTGAAGAAGAGAAGAAGTGCGAATGTCCTCAATGAAGAAACAATACATTATTTTTCTGGTTGGATCTCCTCCAGTTATTTGCCCAATTGACTCCACCTCCTACGACTGCCATTCGGAGTCGATGGAGGGCTCGGGACGACATCGAATTCCACACACATCGAAGTCCCTTCGTGGGGCCATATGCCACAGTTGCGAATGTCCTTGCTTACGTATGCAGCAGGAAAGTGAGAAAGCTGAAAAAAGGGGCGTAATGAGAGAGGGAAAAGAAAGGTGCGACGCATCAATGAATGAAAGACTGAAGACGAAAATAGGGCAAGGGGAAAGAACATCATGTGTCTGTCAACAGCCACAGGCAGTGAACTTTGTGCTGGGTACAAGGGAAGGTTACGGGGACGGAGGGTAGGTGGACGGTAATAACGGAGAAATGGTGCTGAAGATGGGGAAGAAGTGAAGAAAATTATGTGGTAGCCTCAAAATAATGGAAAGTTTTCAAACATGAAATACAAATTTTATCCAAAATGTAATACACCTTAAAATTAAAGATACAATTTTTAAATAAAAGTTGGAAATAAAAATTTCAAATAACATTTTTAAATATAATTTTCAAATTAAACAAAACAATTAAAATGAAGGTCTTATAACTGGTGCTCAATAAAATTTGTAATATTGTGATTCATTCCTATCATTATTTATTGTATTAAATAAATAAATAAAAACATTAAATTGCATTGAAAAAATTATCTTATATAAAAAAATTTAACTGAAAAAATATATTTTCCGAATGGGCTGCCAAACAATACCTGATTTCCCCGAGATCAACAGGATACTTTAAAATTGTTTAAATAATTTTTTAACAAATTCAATAATTTAATAACATTAACCGCAGTGAAATCTCCCGTACCCGGACATCTAGCGTCTAGTACGATTTGGAATATAATTTGACATTTTAACAAAATTCCGAAAAACGTAAATAAACTCCTGGAATTCAGCGTCTTTATAAGATTTTCGCGATTTTTTGAGCTATTATACCTGGGTAGCCAGACAAACTGGCGCTGCGAAACAATCCCGGTGCTCTAGTTTTAAATAAAATTTGATATTTAAATTCAAACTTCAAATTATCAATTGTCTAACGCAAATTTGAAAAGATATTATAAAAAAAAGACAATATATAACAATATGTATTTATAGAAAAATAAAAATCAAAATTCAAGAACAAATTACACAATTAAAATAAAAAATTTAAACAAATGTATTGTAATATAAAAAAAATAAGATTCAATATTTAAACAACAACATGAGTCATTAATGATTTTTAGTATCAGTTACCGAATAATCATGATGGTAACACAAAAATTATGAACCTTGAACAAACCCAAAATTTTCAACCTTTCAAATTTCTTTGAGTAACCGACTCCGGAATATTCGTTATTTTTCAACGTTCCTCCAGTGTCCCAACTTTTCCCAACGATGCTTTCGCATGCTTTCTGAAAGAAACTTCGTAACCGCAGACATTTTCATAGAGAGCCCGAGCAACAACAACAATAACGAGACCACTAGCCGACCACTTCTGACCTCTGTATACTTGTGACTTCTCCCTCCGGCTGACTACCACAAAAATGCAGAATGTGAAAAAATGACTGCCAAACACTTGACTCATTTATTAGATTTTCTCCAACACACACTCATGTAGTGGACCCATTCCTACACAAGAGCATTGTTCGAAGAAAGTGGATAATTGCTGTACACTGAGAGAATAAAAAGTCAAGGATCATCGTCGGGCTTTGCAAGTGGTTTCCTCAAATTTCTGTTGTGTTTTTTTTTCTGTCTTTCTCCTTTGAATTGCGACTATCCACTTGTTTTTGTGTGCCAACGTGAATATACTCCACTACAATAATTTAAGTCAAGAGAAATCCCAAGAAAACGCCATCTCCGAACAAATTATGAGGAAACAAGAAATTATTTTAAATGCCGGAAAAACACACATGGATGTTTCCATACATACGTGTGAATGTGTGTATATAAGTAATTATGTGTGTCAATTATTCAAGATGACATCTCGTGTTCGGTACAAAACATTAGGTGAAAACCCAAGGTACTCAACCCACAATACTCATTTCGCTTCTGGTTTTTATCGTCCTTCCTTCACCTCGAGTCATTAACTTCATTAGTTTCGCATTTCTCGCACATGAGAAATAATCGGCGACGAAGACGAGTAGATAGGAAGAAGTTCTGTTAATAATGTAACCATTTTTGGGAGAGGGATTTTGGGGACTGATTGTTGAATTGCTAGGGTTTTAATCAACATTGCGACAATGTGTTTAATTTCGACACTCGATTTGGGGAAGATATTTCGACCCCTCGCCAGTATTTACAGCATTCCTCACCCTCGATCTGCATGGTTCGCCTTCCCCACTTCCCATGGCAGTCGTAAAGGTCACCACCCCACAAAGCCCAAGAGAATTTCGGCCACTGCTGACCACTCATTTACGATTTTATTTACTTTTCGCCCCCTCAGACAAATGAGAACCTATGGCCGAAGCACTTTCACATTTTTATGGTTCCAATGTGACTTGGGTTCCTTCTATTTCTAATGCACTTTGGCGCGATTTTCCACGCACACACACACACACTTTCATTTCATCTTACATATTGGGTTGACTGTCTTCATCTATTTTTCCTTCCACTTCCTCGGTGTCGAAATGATTTTTTCATTAGAAGCTGTCTGGGATGTGCTTCTTTTAGGAAATCGCCATCCTCATGTGCACGGTCTACACTTTCGTCCCCTCGTTAAACAGGGTTCTCTCTCATGTACTGAGTTCGTAGTTTTTCCCCTTTTTTCTTTCCTTCACTTTTGTCTTGGTATGAAAATTTGCTACTTTATCTCCCGATTCAATTTATACTCTCTCTATCTGTTTGACTAAGAGTGTCACACTCTATTGAGCAAAACGCGTCTCTTTCAGCCAATATTAGTTTAGACCATCGTGGAACGTGGTCACGTGTTGCGTGCTCTGATATTTGTCTGACCCATAATGAAGATTTGTCTGTGAAATGGAAGATTCCCTCAACGGTTTCATCGGATGCCTTGGTGTTGGATATAAACTTTTGTCAACCGTGATGAGTCCTTTTGGAGTCAACCAGACTTTTGGTGTTTTCCAACCGCTTCCTTCCATCGAAACAATCTCATTTGACCATCAGTTTCATATCTGTCTCCCTCTGTTTGGGCTTTGAGCTTATCGCCGGAATTGAGTTTGAGTTTAAATTAAAAGACCACTCGCTTCCTGGACACGACCGCACGCAAAACTTGCGTCGGTCTTCCGGGGAAACACCCTATAAGATGAAGAAGGAAGGAGAGAAGAGATGGAAGGGATTGGGGAGAACTTTTATGGGCTCAGAAACTAAATGTCTTAACTTGCAGCGGCCTCGTCTTGTGCGTCAGCCTGATGACAGGACAATGCCATGGAATACCGACCAACGCCACAATAACAACATTAGCAACAACAATAGCATATTCAACAGCAACAACAATAATGGCAACACCGACAACATCAACTACAAATACAAAGACAATAATGATGCCCACAATGCATACAAATAAAACTGAAAGGACTATCCTGCAAGAGGATAATGGAACGAGAACAACAACTGTTAAAAATGATGGATTTAATGCAAAGAATCCCATAAAAGTAGAAACTACAACAGTCACGGATCTTGGAGCAACACCCGTAACCGCAACAACAATCACCACAAGTGAGCATTTAAAACAACTGTCGACCCTGAACGAGTCCATCAACGTGACGTTCCTCAGTGTTCGGTAAGTGAATCTGAAGAATAGGACACATGCATAGAGTGACAAGAAATAGTGTGCAAAGAGAGAGAGCAAGAGATAACAAGGCAATGATACAAAACAATGGTCTTATCCTCTTCCTTTAGGAACTTCCCCACCAGAGAGAAGATGAGAGGAATGCATGGTGTGGAGAAAAAGGAGGAGAACGAGGACGAGGAAGAGAAAGGCCAACCAGGGAGTCGTCGAATCCTTTCTACTCCTGCCACGCCCCGCATCACGGCCGACATCAAGGCGTCCCGCATCTACGAATCCTTTCGCTCGACACCCGACGACAACAGTGACAGCTTTAATGATGACGAGGATTCGACGGATCCTCGCTCGTCGGCCCATCGATCGAATCGATACTCGGTGGCCGCCCACATGGAGGCGACCACGTATCGCGCCTTCACAAACGCCACTGAGCAACAGGGTGGTGGAGGCGTGGCCGGCAGGCGGCGGCTGCGAAAACGGACTGCATCGGCGGATATGTTAAGCCGCAACATCTCCATCATCCTGGAGAACCTGCTGAAGAGCTACGAGCAGTCGCAGCTGCCGACGCATGGAGAAGGTAAGACTACCGAAAACTTTTGGAAGCATCTAGAACCACTTGGACATCTATACAAGCATACCATGAAGCCACGTGAAGACCCCAAGTTATTACATCATTCCTTCTTTCACAGGAGTTCCGACGGTTGTGAGGACGAATATCCTAATCCGCAGCATGGGTCCCGTGTCCGAGCTGGACATGGACTACTCGATGGACTGTTATTTCCGTCAGTACTGGCGAGACAAACGCCTCAGCTTCCAGGGGCCCATCAAGAGTCTGTCGCTGAGCATCAAGGTTGGGAACATATTTCGAAAATATTTTACGTTCTTATTCATATAATTTCAACTCAACTCAGATGCTCGATAAGATATGGCGACCGGATACGTACTTCTACAACGGTAAACAGTCGCACATACACACGATAACGGTACCCAACAAGCTGCTGCGCCTCGATCAAAATGGCGGCATCCTCTACTCGATGAGGTTGTATTAGTTGAATATCATGAAATTCGTGTTTTTGGAAGTGATTTAAATTTTTTTACAATTTGATGAAAGGCTCACGATCAAGGCCACCTGCCCCATGGAACTGAAGAACTTTCCAATGGACCGACAGTCGTGTCCTCTGATTATCGGCAGCTGTGAGTGGTTTTAGTCTTCCTTCGTTTCCATGTAATTTATACTTATACTTTTTATACTCTTTCCCACTATCAGATGGCTACACGAGGGACCAACTTGTGTACGAGTGGATCAACCACGACAACCCCGTGTCCTTCGAGCCCGGCATGACCTTGAACCAGTTCGACCTGATCAACAAGAAGCACCGCAACTTCACTTACACGCGTCGCGAGGGCGAGTTCTCCGTGCTCCACGTGGCCTTCAACCTGAAGCGCCACACCGGCTATTTTCTCATCCAGGTGACGATGATCAACAACGGAATTAGATCAATCTACCATCCATCTCCATCTCTTTCTCTTTTCAGGTCTATGTACCGTGTATTCTGATCGTGGTCCTCTCGTGGGTCTCCTTCTGGATCCACCGGGAGGCCACCAGCGATCGCGTCGGCCTCTGCATCACCGCCGTCCTGACGCTCTCGACCATCAGCCTCGACTCGCGCACCGACCTGCCCAAGGTCAAGTATGCCACGGGCCTCGATTGGTTCCTGATGATGAGCTTCGTCTACTGCATCGCCACCTTGCTGGAGTTCGCCGGCGTCCACTATTTCACCAAGGTGTCATCTCATGATTCTCTATTTAAAACCAATTCTTCAACTTTTTCCATTTTCTTAGCTCGGAAGCGGCGAGATCCCCATCAGCGAGGACGAGTGGGAGGACGTGGGCGAGGAGTCGCACGAAGTCGTGCACGGCATCGAGGAGCGAGATGAGAACGAGGAGGGAGAGGAGGAGTCTCTGAATGGCGACGCCTCCTCCACAAGGCACAGCACGGAATCGATCGGTGAGCTGCCAGCCTCAGTGACCGTGAGCTTCCACAAGCGCAACGCTATGATCTGTCCCATATACAATGTGAGAGGAGGTTATTTTATTTTTACTGTATGATGATGAAAATCTCTTTATGTTAGGATCCCACTCACATCTTCCAGACGCCCTCCTCGCACGCCTCCACCATGGAGCGCACGACCCAAACTGAGCCGCCCATCATCTCCAAGTCGCGCCAGATGTGGCTCTGCTTCATCGGTGACGATAAGTTTCGCAAGCAGCGAGAACGCGACGCCGCCGCCATCAAAGGTTGTCGACTTTCTCTCGTCCAAACTGTTGCATAATAAATTGTCTAATTTTAATTTAATAATTCAAATTAATACCCCACTATTCACTCAGGTGCCCGTCATGTGAACAGCGTGTCCCTAATCGATCGAGTCGCCCGCATCGCGTTCCCCGCGTCCTTTGTCGTCTTCAACCTGCTCTACTGGCTGGCCTACGGCATGTACAAGAAGGAGTTCTCCTGGGCCACACTCAAGGGTTAAGAAGCTAAGAACTACATCGGGTGGTTCTCAAGCATTTAAAAGGATTTCATCCACAATCATCAAAGAATAATTTTCACATATCAACGCATATTTATTGTTAACATTTCCAACTCTTCCTCAAACCTAGCATAATATAAGTTAAAATTGTTGTAGAAAAGAGCTTTTCACAACTTTGTTCGTGTGTCAAAAATTATAAATTACAGAATAAATCGAATTTAATAAAAAGTTCAAATTAAATCAAAAAAATATGAATTATATATTTGATTGATTTTCATTTATCGATCTTTCGTCGGGAGAGGATTTTGTTTAAAAGGAATAAGGTTTTAAATAAATTTAAAGCTTAAAATGATCTCGTAAGAGGGAATTTAGTCGAAATTAAAAAACTCCGTTCAGAAGATTGATTAGGAAAAGATTTTTCCAATGTTTATCAACATATTTTTCTTTTGAGTAATCAATATATTCTGAAGTTCCCTCCAGCTTTCCTCTTGCGTATGATTAGTTTCACCAAAAGACTTCATCAGTGCAAAATCCGAGTTCCCTTCTCAAAGGCTTCGTTACTAGCGGAAGTAATATCTCAATACTGATTGAGCAACGTGAACAATCACTCGGATATCTGTGGAATATCTTTATTTCCAGTGAGATGTTGACGTCACCAGTCGAATAACTTTCCGTCGATGTATTAGCTAACAGAGGAATTCACCACACGCAGTCGATTGCAACGACGTGAATGCAACGAAAAGAATGAGACGGAAGACCTCTACGAGCTGTTGATTTCTTAGCCAACGATGAATTGATATCCGCCACACACGTTTCCTATTTTCTCACTATCCATCTCCGTATTCTCTTCCCCATCAACACTTCTCTATCTTAATCTTCCCCCTCAATCCCTCCCAAAAAAAGTGGAATTTCATTCAACACACATTTTTGCTGCCCGCGGGTGAAAGTTTCAGTCTGTTTGATCAGAGTATGGGACCCCCATCTTCAGTTCCACCTCCCCCCACTACCCAGGGGACAATTTTTCACTCTGCTACATTTCGAAAAGCATTCACGCATCTAATTTGAAGCTTTCGACCACGATAGAAGAAGAAGGAGCGAAAATAAAGTTCGTCACGTGCTTGTGAAAGCAAACTTATGAAGGAACACACTATTCCCCCTATCTCTCTCTCACCGTTGCTCATCTTCCCCTAGTATTGGATTAATTTTTATTCGAAAGTCAAACATACACCTTGAGCAGCGATCTATTGTGTTTATATGTATGTGTTTCACTACGTGTGTATATGTCAATGTCTTATGTACAGACAGATAGGTGTCTATCTCCATGCATATCCCATTCCATCTCACTCTCGCTTCTGTCTGGCAAGAACTTTGTTTTTCTTTTAAATTTCAATTGTTTATCGCGTTGATTTGATGCAAATATTTATGATAAAATTCAAGATTTTCGCTTTCCCTTTCTCTCCCTTGCTCTCTCTCATACACTGTCTACAATTGAATTGGTGTGAACAGACACATGTTTGTTGTGTTCTTATTAATCGTGTTTGTTTAGCTGTATTTCATACGCATTCCAATATTTATCCCGATAATTATGGGGCAAACATCCTCCTCCTTTTCTGCGTCCTCCACCCCAATTTGACTCAGCGAGACTTTCAATGAATACTCAATCAACAACAATGTGCATGACGCAAAAGGACAAACAAAAAATACCGGAAAATTATAAATACTTCCCCTGCATCGTTGGCGTCTACCCTTTGACCCAGAGTCCCCACTCTTTGGGAACTCTGAAGTGGCTCCAACGTGAAGTGTGACAAGTCTTGGAAATTGTCCAAAAAGCAATTTGGGTTCGATGTCTTTATGGAGAGAAATTTAACACGAAGTTAAGATATTTTACATTTCCAGATTGCTCAAAAGGCTCTTTTAAATATTATGAAATAACTGGAGGAGACAAAATTCAAAATTTTGAGAACAAATTCAATTCTATAGTCAATGTGGCACTATAAAGAATTCCTCAAGACGAAATTACAGACTATAATGTTTGACAATAGGGTAATATATAGTAATTTGAGTAATCTGACGAAAGCATTTAATTAAGGTTAATGCAAGAAAGAGTGATAAACTTCTAAGAAAATATTTAATTTATCCGATTAAATTGTAAAATAACTAGAAATTAATCAAATTATTTCGGAAATACTTCAAATATTTTACTTAACCCTCATCCTGTATTTTGGGTAAATTTTTGCCCAAACGCATGTTAGAGGTGCAATATTTCAGGTGTTTGCCCAAACTCATATTACATCAGTCAAAGTCTCTAATAAATATGTATATTCTCTCGTATTCGGTACATTTTCCTTCTAGTACCATTATTCTAAAAATTTATAGTTTCTTTTCCGAGCATATAGGATAATGTAACACATAGTCAGTTGTAGAAATAAAGTAGCCATATTTTAGAAATGAAAACGAGTTCTGAATTGCTATCGCTGTGTATTCTTAGCACATTGCACCATAACTCAAAAATACAAGATTACCGAATTACCCGATGATATTGAATATTCTAATCAAACAAGAGCTGGAGTAGACACACTGGACCAACTAATATGAGCTTATTCCTGCAAGCAGAAGACTAATAGATGACCAGTAACTACTTATATGCTTGAGATCTCTGCATCTAATGATTTTGTCATTTTCTTTGAATAAAAATGTCTTAAAAAGTCCTTTATAACCGTCAACATAATCAGAACGTAAATTTGTTAGTCTCAATCTGAGTTCGCCAAATGCCACCAGATGGCGTCGTCGTGACTACTGCTAGGTTTTCTGACAAATGTCAACAAAAATTGACAACGAGGGAGAGAAAGAATATTCAAGTGCATGAGAGTCGGAGAGAGAGGCAAAGCACATGCGCCAAAGAAGCTGTCAAATGAAAACTCTCAATTTTCCACACAAAAACCTGTCTCGATTCTACTCAATCCGCTCACCACGGAATCCGTCAGAGAGGATGCGATGCCACAGCATCCGAGGCATCCTATAGAGCTTCAAGGAAGTCTTTCGGTCATTTGTCAGATAGAAACGACCGTGTTGTTGACGTGAAAGGATAAAACTCTGCTCTCGGACTCGAAATTGGCAAAATAATTAGATTAGAGTTCAGGACAATTTCAGTGTTGTGTTCCTGCGTGTGTGTGCGTGTGCGAGTGTGAGAATAACAAAGGATATGGAAGAGAAGTCGGCATGAAGTGAACAAAAAGTCAGAAAAGAAAAGCTAAAGTGAAAACGAGGACGTCAAGTGAAATCGAAAGTGAAAATTGAGATCGAAAAAGGTTGAGTTCGGGAAAGGTGTAATAAAATTAAATCAAAAAAGAAAATATATAAAATAAATAAATCCAATAAATCAAATAAATAATGTCGGAGGACGAAACTTAAAAAAATCATCTCGAAAAAGTTGAAAATTTTCTCAGAATGAAAAAAGTTTAATAGCAACACAAGAAAGTGAAATCACTGCAAGTGACATATTTGTTGCTGTTGCTCTCTAGACCCACTTTCTCACTCACACACCCACTCATCCAGCGATGTCCACATGGAAAGACCCAACGACGAGATTCATAATCATATTCATGTGACTGTTTGTCTGTCTGTCCGATCGTCTTACAGCATGTGTGTCTCTTCTCTAACGAAACTTTCCATTCCTTTGCCTCCCTACTATCCTTCTTCTCGTCTATGTTTCCAATGATATCTATCCTCTCGCCAATTTCTCTCCTCTGTCTGTCTCTCTCTATCTCTCTTTATCGCTCGTTCTATCCTTTTTGCTCGTTGCCTTTCCCCACTTCAAACTATCTCTTCGCATGCACATCTGTCCGTGTGTTTATGCAAATGTTCGCATTGCCATGAATAATATCGAACACCATTTGTCGTCCGTGTCCTTCGAGTGGACTTTGAGGAGGAAAACTGCATAATCGTGGCTTCTCTTTCTAACGATATAAACACAGAAAAAAATATATCAGAAAAAATGGGTCAAAATTTTTACAGACGCAGAGACATCGACTGAGACTTCAGCAGAGACAACGACTGA
Source organism: Coelopa frigida (assembly GCA_017309665.1). Lineage (NCBI taxonomy): Eukaryota > Metazoa > Arthropoda > Insecta > Diptera > Coelopidae > Coelopa > Coelopa frigida. The sequence continues at coordinate 21,051,906 of CM029564.1, read as the reverse complement.
GACTGTGACTGAGGAGAGGCAGAGACACAGAAAGCGACAGATACGTTGACTAAGACTGCGGCAGAGACGCCGACTGCGACAGAGGCTGCCGCATTGCGCTTTCATTGAACGGCGTCGAGTGGCATTTTGTCTACGATGACGATTATGCTAATGACAATTATTTTTGTGTCGCCCACGAGGACAACGACGACGACCACAACGACGACATCGACGGCAGCAGCTGTAAAATTCTAACGGAAGACATTTAAATAATGGGTCCTTTGGAGCTGCTCCATATCCCCCTCACTCACGCGCCGGGTGCAAACGAGGCGTGGAGAGCGATAAAATCACGGCCTATTTTCAAATGGAAACGGCTTTATGAACTTATAATGGCTCTGGGGATGTCTCTAGCGAAGAGGGTGAAAACATTTACACTTTAACCACAGAGAAGACGTTTTGGAACCTTTTGGAAGGCCTTCTGATGGATTGATTACAGGAAATTATTCTAAGAACGACGAGACCCCAACTTCAGTCTACTTAAAAATCGTCAAAATTCTTCGAGATCTTCCAAAGATCCTGTTGGTTGCGTGGAAAATTTTCAAAATTGTTTTATATACATACTCTGAAATACGATTTATCGTCTTAAAGACAATTTTAATTTATTTGGAACCTCTTTCGATCCCATCTGAACATATTAAGAAAGTAACAGAACCTCTTCAGGGCACCTTTGCAAAAGAAAATTTATTGTGGACGTCGGCCTTATGCGATCTCAATAATGAAATAATGTTCCACAATTGCATCCTTGGCATCATTTGACATTCAAATTAAACGAATGCCTCGACTGACGCACAGATAGATATGTACAGACACATTGACACATTGTGATATATATGAACATTCACATGACACTAATTCAAGGAGCTTCAATAAGCTTCAAATAGCTTATACATATATGTATATCCTGCACACTCTCACGCATCCGGGCCACATTTGTTAAGACCACAAAGAGTCTGGAAAATAAATTGGAAAATTAAGAGACAAATAAACTAGAGAGAGAGAGAGAGACAAATATAAAAATGCCGTCGGCAAAATGTGCCACAAATGAAACAATGTTGAAGTATTGAGCAAGAGTCTCCTTGTGGATGTTTTAAAAAAGATTTCTCTAATTTTTCAATTCCAAATATATATATATTTATAATAACATGAAACTATAAAACAATTATCATAAAAAAACCTAATGATAATAAATTATGCATTATTATTAAAAATAAAAATATATAAAAATAAAGATATACAAAAATAAGGACTCTAACAAGAAATATCGACATTTCTCGGTTTGACAAATATTTTATTTATATAGCACGGTTTTAATTCCACTGATGGAAATCCTGAACATCATGAATAAACCTCTTAAATTTTCAGAAAAAAATAATGCACTAATTACACAACGTCAATTTGGATAATAGGAAATTACAAATAGCTGAAGTGAAGTGAAAATAAAATCATAATAAAATAATAATAAAATAAAATAATCCCTCGCCGAGTTCTAATTGAATCGAATTGTGGTCGCCAATCGTTCGGAATCACAATGTATCAATTCGGCTGAGTAATAAATCGAGCTGAAGAAATTTAATTGCTTGCGGTTTGAAAATGGATTCGCAGGGAGAGACAGAGACATCGGATTGGAAATTCTAACAGGAGAGTTGGCGAGAAAAACGACGTAAGTCCCGTGGGGCGGGGGGAAAACGTCAATTTTAGAATGCATTTGGGAGAGGTTTTAAGCTAATGGAAGTTCAAAAATGTGGCAAATCAGATTATTGCACTTCGAATTCTCGTGAATTCTCTTGGAATAACCTGCAGAAAATATTCCGTGAGGATTTTTCTTTTACAAACGTCATCTGCTGCAGAGATCTCGACTCATTGCCAGAGATTAATCTTCACGGACAGCCATCAGACATGAGTGGTGTGGACAGGACTGCAAAAGAAAATGAAGAGCATAATCCAAATAATCGGATTTCATTCAGGTATCCTTTAAGATGCACCATTAAAAAAAACACAAAGAACGGAAAATTCTGAAAATTTAAAATCTTTGAATAGATCTTGGAATTGCGGATATTTTTTTAATTTAATATGAAATTTTGCTTATTTATAATATAAATATAATTTTATAACATTTTGAAAAAATGTTTAAGATTAAAAAAATGTCAAAATAATTTTCTATTTAAATCTAGTAGTTTTTGACTGAAAATCTTTTTATTAAAAAATTTGCAATAAAATAATTTATACTCCTTCAAAAATAAAACATTTCTGATGTAAAACTTTCTCCTTACGAATTCTAATCACAACTTAATTTCACGCCGGAAAACGAAAAATGATAACATAAAAATATCAACGCTTTTAAATGAACCCCACAAACCTCCAAAGAAACTAAAAACTAGGTCCGACCCCTGCCCTTGAATATCCTCTGACCACGTCGCAGAACGTGATGTCGTTCTTTTTAATGGCATCCTCCGCCTACAAAACGTGATTCCGTCCTTTCACACTAAATACTGACCTATGGTTTCTGCGACTTGTGGCTGACCCACAATGGGGCGGGGTGTTGAAAATCTCATGACGTGATTCACAATTAAAAGGAAGTGAATTTAATAAAAAAGAACTGGAATTTCATTGAAGTTAAGTTTAATTAAACGAAAGTGAATTTCATTAATCGAAGTTGAATTTCATAAACGATGTTGAATTTCATAATCGAGGTTCGATTTAATTTCACAAATATAAATTTTCTAAATGCCTCGGAAATTATTAAAAAAAAGTTAAAATACAATTGTTTAAACATATATACACACACAAATAATCTCGAGTGCTTAAAATGTCATAAAATGGCGCCTACCGGAAGTGGTTTCCCTGCCATTCTCGTGATTATTGTTGCTTCAGATGCTGGTTCTACACCTTTTGCTGCTGATACTTTTGTTTCTGCACATACATAGCTTCTTACACTCTCTCTATACTTTATATAAATCTCTTCCAGGCACGCCTCTTCCTCTCGCTCACTGTGGTTGTCTTTGTCTTACTTTTGCTGCAATTAAACACTTCTTTGAAGGATTTTCTTTGAAGCTCTTTTCTTTCGACCGTTTTGTATTTATTCACCGAATGTTTAAATGAAAAGTTGAATAAAATCATTGTGGTTGTAGAAATATATTATACAAGTTTTATTTTTCTTCCAGCATTTGATACGAAATTCATCGCCTTCGAGGTCGTAGTCATCGTCTCACATTCGCCACTATTCAGTATTGTATTCCCCATCGACTACACCATTGTCTCCATAATCATCTTCAACAACAACTTTTCGTCATCGTCATTGATCTACGCGAAGCTTAATTCGATGCTCATCCGATCTGCAGCTGCTTCCCGAGGAGTCCACAAGCACTTCCATGACTGACTCCATCGTAGGGATTTTCACTACAACAACAACGAGCCTAGCAACAGTAATCAAACGAAGAGATATAACCACGAAAACCACAACACCCTTGGAGCAACATGATGAGACCAGTGGTGAACTCGTGTTTGATCTGCATTTTGATGATCCTGTTGTTGGTGATGTTCGTCCCCACTGTGAGGTGAGTTCAATCGGAAGAGGGTGGGGGAGAATCCGGTGGAAGGATTCACTATTACACACGTAGTGGATGACACACTCACATACATAGTCTCACTTATGCAAATGAACGAAAGCCAAACTCATCGAAGAACTCGTTAAGAACATGAATAATGAAGGCGCGATAAGAGGCCAAAGCTCGAAGTAGGAAAATGATGCAGAAGTGGGAGCAGAGTGTGTAAGTACAAGAGAGAGTGAGTGAGAAAGGGAGAACATTCCAGCCTGCTCATGCCAAAAACAAACGGCAAACAGGAGTCGCTGAAGTGGGTGCGAAGAACACAAAGTGAGGATGGTGAAAAGTTCTATGAGAAAGAAACCGAAAGAAGAAACTTTCAGCAGAAAAATCTCTTCAAAATAATAAAAGTTTCAGCAACTTCTCTTCTTCTACTTCACTTTACATGACCTTCATCTTTATGATATTGGTGTTGTTGTGTGTTTACAGATGCAAACGAAAAGAAATGGCCGCCGGTCGTCTGGAGAACGTCACACAAACGATATCCAAGATACTCCAAGGTTATGATATCCGACTGCGACCCAACTTTGGTGGTGAGTATTTCGAGTTTTCCGAGGATTAGGAATTAGGAGGTGTTTTATTAGTTGTTGTTTCTATTCTTTGTGTTGTTTTTCCTTTTCACAGGAGACCCTCTGCGTGTGGGCATGGATCTAACGATAGCCAGCTTCGATGCCATTTCGGAAGTCAACATGGTAAGCGCTTGTGTAAACCCCCATCATTGTGGTCGTCGCTCGGCCTCTCCCTCGCCTCCAAATCCTTCTCTAATCGTCTTGATTAAAGCATCACAGTATGTCTATCTCTCTCACACGATAGCCTTCGTCAATTGTTTGGAATTAAAATCTACTACTACTCTACTAAATCTCTACCTTCAGCCCTAAATTCTGGTACAAATTTGAGAAAAATCCATTTGAAAAAAAAAAAATTATAGAAAACAGGTTTATAGAAATAATGTTATGCATACATAAAAAAAAATTCTCAAAAACATGAAATATTAAAATCAAAAATTAAACCCTAAAGAAAATTTGATTTACTTTTATTTTTCTTATATCTCAATTTGAAGGAAAACTAAGAATATTATATTTTGTCCCTTAATATTTCATTAATTAATTTCATGTAAGTTTTAAAAATTCTTAATCCTCGTATTAGATCTCATAATTTACTAAAAACTCGATTTTTGTTTACAAATTTTTGTTGAAAAAAAGATTTGCACAAATTCACACAAGTGCTGTTCATGCCATGATAAATGGAGCTTTGTCCTCGCGGCAAAGCACAAAATTAGCAGTAATTTATACACACATACACCCACATACGCGAGGACATTAATGTGCGCGAGTGTGGAGCACTTCCCAGGGAAGCCGAATTTCCATAGAAAAGCCATTAAATCAAAGCGATCATCATCAGCTGTGTGGTCATTATCGCATATATGGGGGTTGGGGGGTAGTGGAAAGGGAGAGTGAGAGTTATGGAGAGGAAGAAAAGAGATGAGAATCCCACAAAAACAACTATGGTTTTGCGAATTAGCAGACTATTTGAAGCGACGAAGAGCAGCACATTTACAATAATCATTTTCGTTCCATGTCCTTTCGCATGTCGGGCTCTGTAGGACTACACGATCACAATGTACTTAAACCAGTACTGGCGGGATGAGCGGTTGGCCTTCAACGCCTACGGGCCCTACTACGACGACGACGCGGACGACGACGGCGTGAACGACGTCCTGACGCTGTCCGGCGACTTCGCCGAGAAGATCTGGGTGCCGGACACGTTCTTTGCCAACGACAAGAACAGCTTCCTGCACGACGTCACCGAACGCAACAAACTGGTCCGGCTGGGCGGCGACGGGGCCGTGACCTACGGGATGCGCTTCACCACGACCCTGGCGTGCATGATGGACCTGCACTATTATCCGCTGGACTCGCAGAACTGCACCGTCGAAATCGAGAGCTGTAAGAGTTCTCCCTTCCCTTGGTCTCTCAATACCCTTCTTCCTTCACGATCAATCATTCTCTTCTTCAGATGGCTACACCGTCAGCGATGTGGTGATGTACTGGAAGCCGACCCCAGTGCGCGGTGTCGAGGATGCCGAGCTGCCACAGTTCACGATCATCGGCTACGAGACGAACGATCGGAAGGAGCGTCTCGCCACCGGCATTTACCAGAGGCTTTCGTTGTCGTTCAAGCTGCAGCGCAACATCGGCTACTTTATATTCCAGACATATCTGCCAAGCATCCTGATTGTGATGCTCTCGTGGGTCTCCTTCTGGATCAATCACGAGGCGACGAGTGCACGCGTCGCTCTGGGTGAGTCCACTGTATCGTCATCAACACGATTATAATCAAGTGTCATCTTCAACCATTCCATTCACATTGAATATTATCATAAACACAATCATAACTTCAATCATGATCTTTCATACTATGATAATCATAACCGCAATCATATCAATTGTCTTCTCTCTTGTTAGGCATCACCACGGTGCTCACCATGACCACCATCAGCACTGGGGTACGTAGTTCCTTGCCCAGGATATCCTATGTGAAGGCCATCGATATTTATTTGGTGATGTGCTTCGTGTTCGTGTTCGCCGCTCTGCTCGAGTATGCGGCCGTCAATTACACCTACTGGGGCAAGCGGGCCAAGAAGAAGGTGAAAAAGGGCAAAGATGGCGACACGAAGAAGTCAGGTGAGCACCATCACTGCATCTGCTGCTTTTATTACCTTGCTATTTCCATGTTGTTTGCTATATTTATTTCGGCTGCTATTTTACGTCGCCTGTATTTTTTATTTCACCTGCTATTTTTATTTTGAAGCTATTTTTGTTTTGTTTGCTATTTATTTCGTTTGGTATATTTATTTTGTCCACTATTTTTATATTATTGGCTATATATTTTTTCGTATCTATTTTTTTCTCTTTCGATTTATATTTCTACTTCGATACATGTTTCACTTTCTATTTAATTTTCGGATTATATTTATTTATTCCTTTCTACTTCCCTTTCTATTTACGTTTGAGTTTCCATGTATTTCCTTTTTCCCACTTCCGCTTCTTGATTCACACTCATTATCCGCGGTGACTGGGTTGTTAGGTAAAAACGATAAATCCGAGACGTGTTCAACAGCCGAGAACATCATCGAACTGCAGGAAGTGCGCATGAGTCCGATACCGTCGCTGCGCAAGGCCAACTACAACAGCACCTTGGGCGCGATAGGCACCGAGACACTGGACTTCGCCAAGTTCCCGCCCAGCTTTCGCATCACGCGCAACTACGGAACGAACCGGAGTAATTTGCGGTATCGTGGACAGCGTGGTGAGTGTTCACCTTCCACTCAACCAACCACTTTATGACATCGTCTTTCTCATTCTCTCTGTGTGTCCTTCAGGTGCATCTGGGAAGCCGCGCATGCTGCACGCCATCAAGAAGGGAGCCTCGGCCATCAAGGCGACGATACCGAAAATCAAGGATGTCAACATCATCGACAAGTACTCGCGCATGATATTCCCGATCAGCTTCTTGGCCTTCAATCTTGGCTACTGGCTGTTCTACATTTTCGAATGATAGCAGCTGTCGACACTTCACGCCAAATAGGAGAATCAACCGAAACCCTTATAGTGTGTAGTGTTCAAGCCCAAAGACCTCAAGAACAAACCCAGAACAAGCAAACCAACGCAACTTAACCAACCAGAACAACCAAAACAACCAAGGCAAATGACAAAAAAATAATTAACCACGGCACGATCCAGAGACTCAGACCACAACCAGAACCAACCCCATTGGAGCTCCAGGGTAAACACCACAAGTAATTGGAAAACACTTAGAAAAGGACTCGCAGGACTCGAGTCGCCGACGGAAGCGAGTCGCGACCACAAACCTACTAATCGAATGGTTTGTTAGGTCCGAATGATGAAATGTTTTACCGACATGGAAATTGAAATTAAAAAACCAAAAAGTAATATTAGAATAATAATAGAATAGTGAATGGAAGCTTAGTTTAGTTTAGTCGTAAGCTTTACATACAAAAGTATCGAAAACCAATACAAATTTAAATTTAAAAATGCCGTAAACACACATATAAAATAAAATCAAATTTAAAATGGATGAGAGATGAATAAAAAAATAAATCAAAAATTCCAATGAAACCTTATCAAAATATCCCAGAAAATCCATTGAAATAAAAAACAAAAACGTTTGCCAACTTCTTGCTGTTAGAGTCCATGAGTTTAACTAGAAAAAGAACAAATATATAGAGAACACAATGTAAAAGTTTATAAATCGTTGAAATTAAGCAGATTCCTAAAAGAGAATAATGAGAATTTAAATGAAATCAGATTTTAAGCAAATGTTGAAATTCAAAGAAAACTATTTATAGACAAATTGATCATGATTTTTATGTATTCATGCCAATTAGCTACCACAACAAAAAATTGGGCCACCTCTGTAAAAGACACCTAAACTAATTAGAATTGTTGAATGATATAATATAAAAAAAAAACAAAAATACTAAAACTTGTACTTGGGAAAAGAAGAGAAAACAATATATGAAAATTATTGAAAATTTAATCATTATTTTATTACCAAGCTCATAAAATACTAAAAATCCTTCCAAAGTTCGACTTCAAAGAGTCGAAGGGACGAACTATAGGTTCCAATGTGTTCCAAAAATATTTCCTCAGGCCAATGCAATCCACAACGAAAGCTCAGCGATGCAGACATCCACTTGTAGGCATTGAAAGCTTATTATTGCAGACATGACCTGCACACGACTCCATATATAATATTGAAATTTTTTATTTTCAAAAATAACCCTAATTAATTTTAATTAGAAAGCTAGGTAATTCTATTCTAAGCATTGCTATTTATGATTCTACAGACAAAGGATGGAATTTATAGAAGCTAAAATTGTGAGTTGAAATGAACATAAGTAAAATGAATTCAATAACTTATATTAGAGATTATCAAAGTCTGAGTCTGATAAGCAAAATTAATTTAACTGAAAATTTCATCTAGAGTTATCCTTATCATGATTGTGAAACCAACCCACTAGGTAAGATTTTCTCAGAAATCAATTCCATGCACATCTTTCACAAAAAAACATGAAGACCAAGACTAACAGCAAACTAAAAATAGTCCACCTTCGACTGCCCTCGGTTGGTGGCCCTGTGTGGAAATTTACGCATAATCGCTCGAACCGCTCCCCTGACCACGATAACAAACAAAAAATTAAGAGTTCTTGTCTGTGACTCCGGAGGACGAAGGTGGAAGAAAAAAATAAAATACACGAAAATAAAAAGCTTTCCACAAAAGCAGTCCGCGAACGGATGAATGAATGAATGAAACGAAACGAACGGAACGGAACGGGCTACAGAGAAGTGAAGAAGTGAAAGCAGAGATATTAAGAAAATAGAGAGAACAGAAACAGAGTGAGTGGGAGTTGGAGAGGGAGGGCGAGGTGGAGAAGGGAAGCTTTCGAAGGATGCTGCTGTTTTCAAGAGAGAACAGCAAACGTGGGCGACAAGGATGCGAAAGCTTCGTAAGAAAAAGACAAGCAGAGAGAGACAGAGAGAAAGCGAGAGCGAAGCTTACAAGCCCGAAGGACGAGAGATCCTGATGAACTGGACGGGGAGAGTGAAGGAAGGAGCAGTGTCCAAACCGTGAACTCCGAACTGAGAGCTGTCAAACGGCCCACACAGGACTCCTACTGCACAGACTCCGAGCGAACGTCAAACTCAGAGACAGAGAGAGAGAGCGCAGCTGGTCCAGGAGGAGTCTGGAGTCTGTGGAGCTTTCGCTAAGCACAGGACGAGGACGAGAGCTTTCACTGGCGATGGCTTGGCAATGATTGGGGATCTGTATCTACAAGAAGATTTTCGCCAGCGAGCAATCGAAATGTACGACGCGTTTCTCGAGGACGTTTCACACAAATCCGACGCTGGCTGCAAAAATTCTGAAACCAGAACAAATTTTGCAAAATCTAACTAGAAACCAAACGGAAAATCTATACGAAATCGGAGTGAAAAGGAATATTCAATAATTTAAATATAAATCTATAGTGAGAAGATTTCAAGAGTGAAATATATGTATATATAAAATATATATGTAGTTAGGTGGGAAGTGACAAACATTCTGAGAAAACCCTGCCTTAATTACATAAAAAAACGTGCGAAAGGAAAGTGTTCGTGTTTTTCGTGTGCGAGAAAAACGGCGAAAGGTTTTTTTTCGAACCGTTCATTTCAAGGCAAAAGCAAACAGCTGCTCCTTTTTCCTCGTCGCCCAACCAGCCGACCGTCGGACGACGACAACGACGGCCCCTCGGCCCACTGCACGCACCCGCCCCGACCCAGGCTCGACCCACTGTGGGAGTTTTCGGGTCTCCACTCGCTTCGGTTCGGTGTGTATTCGAGGTTTGGCCTCAGTAGCATCGTCGCCGCCGCCTTCAAAGTCGCAGCCTCCCGTCGAGTGTCGTCGCAGAGCGAAAAAAACCCAGGACTAATTTTTGAAAAATCGAAAAACTCTGGAGAAAATTTGACCTCGAGTGAAGCCTACGAATCGGGCTTCTGAGGGACCTGCTTCGGTCGGTCAGTCGTTCGGACGGACGGACGGGATTCGGCTTACTCGGTCGGCTCCCTCGGTTGTTCGTCAGCAAACGCCCAAAATATACAACAACAAACGGCAGTAGAAGACTACTAAGAGGAAGAGGAAAAGGCGCAGAGGAATCGCTTGCAGATATATCCAAATATATAGATATATCGGGAGCTATATCCTAGGTGGAGCTCTATTGAATTAGGGGAGTAGTGGAAAGTGCAGGAAAGAGATAGAGAGAGCAATAGGAAGAGAGAAAAAAATGTCAATTGCTTGTGAGATGGTGCGAGTCGATTTCGCGATACGATGAAACGTGGCTATAAAAGAAGACATAAAGGGTTTTGGCCGATTTCGCGCTGAATCGGCGAACCCGAACAAAAATATAATTCGAAAAATACAAATATTCCATATCCGCTGAAACCTTATAAAAGAAGAAAATATATATTCTGTGACAACAAAAAAAATTCTGGGAGAGAAAAATTTAAAACTTTTTCAAACAAAATAAAAAAGTTAAGTTCAAAATCCCAGCAAAATGTGGCAAAAAATAAAATGTACAATAAATTCAACAACAACAATTAAATAAGGAACCTCTGATCGGATCATTCAACAACAAAATCCCGAGGAGTTTTTCGGCCCGAAACGAGATCTCGCCCGAACGAACGAATGAATAAAGGCTGCGACAACAACTAGAACAACATAAGCAACATCTACAGCAACAATAACACTAAAAACAAAAAGGACACCTACGAGGAAGACGATAACGGCGACCACGACGAGGACGAATTTCGCTTAGACGAACGCACGCCCACTCACACACACACATACACACAGAGACTGACAGACACACACTCACTGACAACCACGAGCACACTCACACAAAGCCAGAGACAGCTTCGCCTTCTTCTCGCCAACCGCCCACACGCACCGAGCGAACACGCAACGAACTGAACCGAGTAACGACGACCGTCGCACGAGTATCGAAGGCACACAAACACACGCATACACAGGACGACCGCCCCACTTCGGACCATGCATATTTCTCTAGTGTTGTTGCTTTTCGTGCGCTTTGGTAAGTGTAAAAAGTGTATATTCAAGTCAATTCAAAGAAAATAATTTTCAAAAACTCAAAAATTATTTTCGAAAATCTTGTCAAGGGAATATTCGTTCCTCTGGGAACGAATGCTTCAATTGGTGTTCCTGGGCTGGCTGGCGATGCCACCTGTTACTTTTTCGTCCTGAAATATCTATGCCGCATAATCTTCTATGAAGGTGTAGAGACAAATCTCAGGTCACTGTAACTCCCAGAAGATTTTACAAACATTCGCTGTTCTAATTTCGTTATTTTTTATAAATTTTTTTATTTAAATGAAAATATGTAGAAGTTGACTCATCACTGAATTAATCGGAGATGGGGAATAGTGTGTCGTGTGTAATTTTACTGAAAAGAAAATAAAAATCAATCCATATTAGAGTAAGAGTATTTTTTATTTAAATGTATAGAAATAATATCAGAATGCATACGTTTAAATACTATTTATTTATTCATAATTCTTGAGCACAAGGCTTAATTAGCTGACAGACAAACAACTGTATGAATGTATATGAAATTAAAATTAGAGCAATGATAATACCCTAAAGGTGCCAAGAAGATTCCAAGGAATAATTCATAATAAAAGACTCAAAAAAATAAGAGAGAATGAATTTTGTCAATAAAATGATTTTTTGGAGACTTTAAAAAATTTCTAATTTTTTTAAAACAAAATTTTAAAAAACTCGTATTTAATTCCAAAAATAAATGTTGGAAAATTATGCCAGCGAACCTCATGCACTAATGGTTTAATAAGAGTATGTATCGAATGTATCGAACAAATTTTCTTCATTCTCACCACATACTATTCTTAAACGTCTTCTTATTCAATAATCAAATTAATTTTTTAATTTATAATTAATATTGTTAGTTATTGAGTTAAAGGTAAATTGATGAAAATAGTTTCCTTTTATGTTTTAATTTTAATAGGATTTTTTTTTTTTTCAATTCAGTTTTATATAAACCCATAATTATTTCCCACTCAGTTGAATGAAAGGTTAAGGCATGAAAAACTCGGGTCAGAACCCTATCAAGTAATTTGAGCTACCTTTAAATCGGAAATTTAACTTCAGTCTCAATGGATGAAATTCCGCCATAGACACTCGACAGTCAAAGGTTGTACGAGATCGGTTTATATATATTCGACAGCTATTATACATGTCAAGCACGCACACACAACCAATTCATACTTTGTAGTTATGCCAGCAGGTATTAAATAAAGGTTCATAATAAAATGTCCCAAAATAGATTTTCACACAAAAACAAATTTTAATGAAATTATTCAGAATTTTCGTGTGTAGGAGTCGGTAATGAAGGAGTAGAACAAAATGCTTATACAGAGATTGCAATGAAGGAAAATAAAGAGAGCGAAAAAGAGATAAGTAGATGGACAGACAACAACTAAAAAAAATGATATGTTCGGTTAAGTTTAAAAGAGGAAGTAATATGGAATTTTAAACATTTTCTTGACCATTCTAATTTCGAGTCGATTTCATTTTCTGCGTTTTATTCGATGATCTGAAGGAGTCCAACGAGTTCCGCCCATGGTTGAGTTCGTTTATTTCTGTGAGACCAACAACAAGAAAAGCACATACACACCAACAACAAGAGCAACAAAAACGAGAACAATTGCAACAACGACGCACCAAATGCGAAACGTACGCAGAAGATATTGCAGGACTTTAAAGCCCAAAGCTTTCACTATCTCTTTCTCTCTCTCTCTTTCGTTTTTTAATAGTCGACTTTACGGTAAAATCAGGACATTTGGTACACAGCATCCGTCTTCCTCTCCCATCGCGAATGTGCGCGAATTTGTGAATCGAGAGCTTTCTCTTTCAGCAAAAGCGATCAAAAAAACCACAGTCGTATCCTTGTCCTTGCCATTTGCTCTGACACTTTCTCCCACTATCTCTCTTGCTTTCTCCGTCTCTCTTGCTCTTACTCTCGCCATCTCCCTCCCTCACTCACTGTCTCTCTTGCTCTCGATTCTACGCATCTTATTAATTAAACTTTGCCTGATTCGAATGAAAATTGAAAACGATGAGAGCAACAGAAGTAGCTTTGAAAAGCTTGAGTCCCAGAGAGGGACGGACGGACAGACAAACAGACAGACAGAGATTGAGAGAGATGGAGAAAAAATTACAGTTAAAGAGAGAATATCAGCAAGGACCTTGGCTTGGAAACTTTATCTCTTTCAGCTTCACTGAGGTTAGTAACATGTGAGAATGAATATATTCTATATGTAAGAACTCGTCTTTCATGTCCTTTCCAACTGTCTAGAGGTGCCATCTGTCCGTCTGTCTGGCCGTAGACGACGACTGTCTGTCTGGTTGGTCCCATTGAATGCGTGTTTGAGTCAGTGGTCTGTATACATTAACACAATGCTGAGTTTTCACAAAAATCTTCGATACATGTCACGTAGAGAGTTTTTTCACTGGTCGATGATTTATTGGAATCTTTTAAGGATTTACTCGAACATTGTGATGATTTATTGAATTCATTGATTAATTTATAGACCTATTGAAACAAAGAATTATATTCTTGAAGTCTCTAAAATATAATTTTCTCCTTAGAAATTATAGAGAATCTATTAAGGATGAAATATGAAAAGTATATACATTTTGAGAACTTCTATAGAACCTCATCAATATCTACAAAACCTCTCATAAACCCATAAGACCTCAGAAACACTTTGTAAATCCCTAGTCCGATGATGTACTACCGACGACCTTGACGACGAATTGAAGCAATGAATGCAATAAATTTAAACTGAAAACAACTAAAAATGAAATGTTATCATGTGACGATCCTCCTCCTGGGAGTGTGATTCTATAATGTCGAATTTAAAATATATATATTCATCAGAAAATCAACAATCTCCAACATTGTCGAAACCGAACAGAGGACAGCGAAAAGTGAAAGTTGACAAAATTTTTAACGCATGCGCATCCTGCAAACTCCACTCGAGAGGGTGTGAGAGGGGGGCATCGCTTGAGATCAATGGGATTAATGAAGTTCTTCGGGGTGGGGCGGGGAGGCGTAGCCGTTTGAGGAAATCATTGTTATTTGTTTTTGCCACACGGGACTCGAAGATAAAAGCTCAGGTTCATTCATTAAAATTACTTTGAGCAAAGCTGCAAAGGGAGAAAGCGAAAGAATACCCAAGTAATGGGCAGAGAGAGAGGGAAATTAAGCGGAGAAAAAAACGAGGGAGAGAAGGAGAGAGCGAAAGTTAAAGAGAGCAAGCGAAGAAAACATTCAAGAGAGAGCTTTCGCTTGAGAATTCAGTTTCATTCAATTCAAGGAATTTTCACAACGCAGCATCACTTGTTGTATTTTTTGTTCTTTCCTATTGAAATTGTTGTTGTAGTTGTTCTTGTTATTATTGTTTTTCTTGTTGATATTGTTGTTGTCTGGGTTGTCGCCAATATTTAAGGAGTCATAGTTGTTGCTATCGTCCGCACAAAGGTAGGATGACAGAAAGAAAGCTGAAACAGAACAAGAAGTGGGCTGCTTCTGGCAAAATGCGAGCCGACCTCGTTGATGATCAAAAATTTTCCATGAATGAAGAAAATTTCCACCACATATATTTCTCTCCTTTCCCTCTCTTTCTTTATAACTTCCTCTCTATACTCCTCTCGGTTTCTATTTTTCATGTTAAAAACTTGATGCCTTGAACGTTGTTTATGACGATATGATAATATTCTTGGTATCTCTTTCAGCTGTTGGCGATAACGATGACGAGTCGACGTCTTCCTGGCCCGGTCTGCCCACCGGGGTCTACGGCACCGTGAAGCAGGGATCCGCCAGACAATTCCTCGGTTCGTCCTACGTGCGCGAAAACGAGAACGGATTCCACCAACAGGAGCATGAACAGTTACAGCAGCCGCAACTGCGCTACGGCGGCATGACGCGGAACCGCGCACAAAAGCAGCCGCAGCAGCAACAACAACAACCATATCGGACGCGTCAGCAACAACAACAACAACAGCATGCAGAAGACGATCTACTGCTAAACACCTCCGACTTCCCGCCGCTGGAGCACGATCTTCATGATCATGACCACGATCATGAGCACGACGATATTGACGATCTCGACTACGAGATCCCGAACTTCGCCCAGATCTACACGACGGAGCCGCCGGTGGCCGCCGGAGGCAAACAGGGCGGAGGAGGAGGCGGCGGCGGCTTCGAGTTGTCGCCTCGTTATCGCGACATCGGGGCGCGCAGCGGCAGCCGCACCGACCTCTACGGCGTTCGCGAGTCCGGCGACAGACGCGACGCGACCCGCGGCCGCGACAGCATCATCAACATGCTGCACCACAAGGACAAGGGCTTCAGGCCGCACGTGGCCTTCGTGCCCGAGGAGTCGCGCCTCCTCAGCCCGAACGACGGCGCCGGCCACGAGTGCCCGAACATCTGCGGCGAGTTCCAGTGGCAGTGCGTCGGCTCCTGCCTGTGCATCGATCACACCGAGCGCTGCGACAAGGAGCCCCAGTGCGACGACGGGTCGGACGAGTACGACTGCGACGCCGTGGGCGACATGATGTCGAAGCTGCAGAAGGAGTGCGAGCAGACGGGGGTGCACGTGATGTGTCCCAAGACGTATCGGTGCATCAACAAGGACTGGCTGTGCGACGGCGACGACGACTGCGGCGACTACTCGGACGAGACGCACTGCGGGGCGCGGACGAACTGCACCGAGGATCAGTTCGAGTGCCAGAACGGATTCTGCATCCCGCGGCAGTGGGTCTGCGACGGGGAGAACGACTGCAAGGACTTCTCCGACGAAGCCAACTGCAGCAAGATCACGTGAGTGGCCACCATTGGGATCTTTCAATAATTATTTGAATTCATTTTTTGAACTCATCACTTGCACACAATATTTTAACACATTATGTCAACTTATTATTTGATTATTTAGAACTCTTTTATTATTTATGTATTTAACAAAGATCATTATATAAATTATAAGCTAAAAGAAAAGAAAAGAGTACTAGCAGCAAGGCCTTCGGCTCATTAGAACTCATCATTTGAACTAATTATTTGACCTATTTATTTGAAATATTTATTTGAACGGATTTTTAATACCTCTGCCTCTCTCTAGCTGCTCCCCGGATCACTTCACCTGCCGCAACGGGTACTGCGTTGCTCTGGCCTTCCGCTGCGACGGCGAGCCCGACTGCCCCGACAGCGATGACGAGATCGAGTGCAAGCGCGTCACCAACAGCTGTCCCGAGGGCGAGTTCAAGTGTCGCGGCGGCCTCGGTGGAGCCGGCGGCCCCAGCGGCCACTGCGTCCTGAATCGCTTTCGCTGCGACGGCGACAACGACTGCGGCGACTGGAGCGACGAGGAGAACTGCGTGAAGAAGCCGGACAAGTGCACGTCCAGCGAGTACAAGTGCGGCGACGGAACCTGCATCCCGCGGCGGTGGAAGTGCGACAAGGAGCAGGACTGCGATGGGGGTGAGGACGAGAAGGAGTGCGGCGACATGAACCTGAGTCGCCCGGCCACGTGCGGACCCGACGAATTCACTTGCTTGAACGGACGGTGCATCCTGGTGAGGTTTCAGTCTTGAGGATGTGCAAGGATTTCCACTAAAGCATGATCTCTTTCTGAACAGCGAACCTGGCTCTGCGACGGATACCCGGACTGCTCCTCCTCCGAGGACGAGGTCGACTGCCATCTGCAGTGCGACCCGGGCCAGTTCCTTTGCCCGGCCAAGAAGAACGTGACCAATCTGAAGTGGGTTCACAGCTTTCACTCTTCCTCTGTGATTTCAAGTCTCTCTTCGCTTTTGCAGGATCTGCGTCCACCAGAAGCACGTGTGCGACGGCCAAAACGACTGCCCGCTGGGCGAGGACGAGATGAACTGTCCGCGGGCGCGGGAGTGCGAGGGGAACTCGCGATGCGAGCAGATGTGCATCACGACGGCGCGCGGACACGAGGAGTGCGCCTGCCGCCTGGGCTTCCTGATGCACGAGAACCGACAGAAGTGAGTGAAGGAAACTTCTTCCTTGGCGAAGTCCTTTAACAATCACGCTATCGTCCTTTCAGTTGCACGGACATCGACGAGTGCCAGTACCTGACGAGTCCCGTGTGCTCGCAGAAGTGCCAGAACACGCACGGCTCATTCATCTGCTCCTGCGAGCTCGGCTACATCCTGCGTCCCGATCTGCGCACGTGCAAAGCTCTCGGTGGAGCGATGCAGCTGCTGGTCGCCAATCGCTGGGACATCCGACGCGTCTTCCTCAGCAACAACCGGTACACGGCGATCGTGAAAGGACTGCACAACGCGATTGCCCTGGACTTCAATTACCGCAAGAGTCTGCTCTTCTGGTCCGACGTCTCGACGGACGTCATCAAGATGGCCTACATCAATGGGACGCGGGTGCGCGACGTCATCAAGTGGGGTCTCGAGTCGCCCGGCGGCATCGCCGTCGACTGGATCCACGATCTGCTCTTCTGGACCGACTCGGGCACGCGGCGCGTCGAGGTCTCCAACTTCCAGGGCAACCTGCGGGTCGTAATCGCGGCGAACGACTTGGACAAGCCGAGGGCGATTGTCGTCCATCCGGGCGAGGCCACCGTCTTCTGGAGCGACTGGGGTGAGTTGGGTCGTTGAGTGGGTGAGAGAAATTCAGAGTAATGATTTACTCGATTACAGGTCCCAACCCGAAGATCGAGCGCTCGTTCATGGACGGCTCACAGCGGAAGATCATCATCTCGAACGGCGTGACCTGGCCCAATGGCCTGGCCATCGATTACCCCAGCAGCAAGCTGTACTGGGCCGACGCGAAGCAACACGCGATCGAGTGCTCGAACCTCGACGGCTCCGGGCGCGTGAAGATCCTCAGCACCCACCTGCCGCATCCCTTCGCGCTGACCATCTTCGAGGACACCATGTACTGGACCGATTGGAACACGAAGACCGTCTCGGCGGCCAACAAAATCACCGGCAAAGGCTTCCGCTCGGTCCACGAGAACTTCCACTTCCCGATGGACGTGCACGCCTTCCACCCGGCCCGGCAGCCGGACTACACCGATCGCTGCCAGAAGGACCGCCGGGGGCTGCGCGGCGGCTGCTCCCACCTGTGTCTGCCCAACATGAACTCGCGACGCTGCGGCTGCCCCGTGGGTCTGACCCTCAAGGAGGATGGGTGAGTTGGATTTCTACATATAAAAATCATAACTGAATTGATTGTTTCCATGTAGAAAAACCTGCAACAACGCCCCGGATGAGCTCGTCCTGCTCGCCCGACGCAAGGACATTCGCGTGATGCAGCTGCACCCGAAGTCGACGACGTCGGCCAACGACATCGACATGATCATCCCCCTGGACAACCTGAAGCAGGCGGTCGCCCTGGACTGGTGCAGCGAGACCGACTTCATCTACTGGACCGACATGGAGCGCAGCTCGATCAACAAGGCCCACCTGAACGGCAGCTACCAGCAGAAAGTGGTCAGCACGAATCTTATCTCGCCGGCGGGCCTCGCCCTCGACTGGATCACCGACAAGTTGTACTGGACCGACTCGGGCACGGATCGCATCGAGGTGGCCACCTCGAATGGCAAGATGCGGGCGACTCTCATCTGGCAGAAGCTGGAGAAGCCCCGGGACATCGTCGTCAATCCAATTGGTTGGTAGTTGTGAAGGATTCTTGGTACTTGAACTCAACGGAATTTTCCCTCCTTGCAGATGGTTTGATGTTTTGGACCGACTGGGGCGAGCAGGCGATGATCGAGCGTGCCGGGATGGACGGGAAGAGTCGGATGGTTGTGACAGCCAGGAACCTCAAGTGGCCCAATGGCCTGGCCATCGACTACGACCAGCAGAAGCTGTACTTCGTCGACGGCGGCACCAAGACGCTCGAGAACATCAACTTTGACGGAAGTTCACGGAAATTGATCCTAGGTGAGTTTAATTGAGTCAACCAAAAAAGAATGTTCTCTTATATTTATCCCTTCAACTACAGGTACTGGCCTTGGACATCCATTCGGGCTGGACGTGAACAACAATCGCGTCTTCTGGACCGATTGGGACACGTTGAGCGCGCACAGTGCGGACAAATTGACCGGGAAGGAAATCACCACGATCATCGCCAACAGCAGCAACCTGATGGACATCCGCGTCTTCCATCGCTCCCGGAGGCGTGCACACAACGCGTGCGGCGTCGCGAACGGCGACTGCTCCCACCTGTGTCTGCTGAACGAGCAGAGCTACTCGTGCGCCTGCCCCATCGGCATCCAACTGAAGGTGACGATAATCCAAATCAAATCGTAGTTATTTTATTCAAAGGGTTTCTTTATCCCAATTCCTTACCCACTAAAGGACGATCAACGAACCTGCTCCGAGGCTCCCAGTCACTACATCCTCTTCGCCCATCGCATGGACATCCGCCAGATTTCGCTGGACTTCGATCATCTGATCGACGTGGTTCTGCCGCTGCCTCCGATCTCGAACGCCGTCGCCCTGGATGTCGACCAGCAGGAGGGCGTCATCTACTGGGCCGACTCCACCGAGGACGTGATCATGAGATCGACCCTGAACGGGCTCGACGTGCACCAGGTGATCGGCGAGAATCTGGACAACCCCGATGGCCTGGTCGTCGACTCGGTGGGAAGAAAGGTGAGTGAATTATAGAGTACTGTTGATGGCGATGATCCGATTATGGTTGTGAATTTGTCAGATCTACTGGGTCGATTCGGGTCGCCACACGATCGAGGTGGCGAATCTCGATGGAACGTATCGACATGTGATCGCCTGGAAGGATCTGGACTCGCCGCGTGGTCTAGCCTTGGACTACGAGTATGGGTTTATATTCTGGACCGACTGGGGCTACAATCGGAAGATCGATCGTGCCGACGCCGATGGCGAGAATCGCGAGCACATCATCACGGCGAACCTCGGCTGGCCTAACGGACTGACGTTGGATCTGAAGGCGAAGCGCATCTACTGGGTCGACGCCCAACTGAAGACCATCGATTCGTGTGATTATACGGGCAATCAACGCCAGATGATCATGTCGTCGCTGCACCATCCCTACGCCTTGGCTCTCACCGATGACTTCATCTACTGGACCGACTGGAAGTCGAAGGCCTTGCACAGGGCCGAGCGGCGTAACATCTCGGCGAAGATCGATGTCATTCAGAACATCGACGGTCTGATGGACATTAAGGTGGTGACGGTAGGTGTCAAATTCTTTCCAGTTTTCTATAGAATTTTAATACGATCACCTTTGCAGACGAATGTGTCTCTTATGGAGAATGTCTGCGGTCGAAACAACGGCGGCTGCTCCCACCTCTGCCTCCGCAACCCCAACGGCTACTCGTGCAAATGTCCCATCGGCCTAAATCTGCGCATGGGCAGCAAAACCGAGTGCCAAGCCATACCAAACGTAGGATCTCAGCACTCTATATCAAACCCACAAACAAGTTTCACATGCATATCTCTCTCCAATTTGCAGGACTATTTGTTGATCGCCTTGCGTTCGGGCATCGGAATGATTTCGCTGAACATCGGCTTCGACGATTACATGGACGTAGTTCTGCCCATCTCGGGAGTTCACGGGGCGGTCGTGCTCGACTTCCACTATCGCAAGAATTGGCTCTTCTTCGCCGACGTCAATTTGGACGTCATACGGCGTGTGAATCTGCTCAACTACACCGATAGCAAGATCATCGTCAACTCGGATCTGCTGACGCCGAATGGCATCTGTGTCGATTGGATTGCGGACAATCTCTACTGGTCCGATACGGATCGAAAGGTCATCGAGGTCTCACGTTTGGATGGCAGCTCTCGCAAACGATTGATCACCGAAGATCTCAGCGATCCTCGGTCGATGATTGTTCATCCAAAGAAAGGGTATATGAATATATATTTGCTTTTTTGAATAGTTTCCATAATTTAGATATTCCTTCAGTTATATCTTCTGGGCCGATTGGGGCGCCCCACCGCGCATCGAACGCACTCTGCTCGATGGGTCGAATCGCAGTCAGATCGTCAACACCAAGCTGGGCTTCCCCACGGGTCTCACCATCGACTTCAAGTGAGTCTCTCCCCATCTCTCTATTTCTCTATGTAGCATAACACTTTTATCTCCTTGCAGCAACCGTCGCCTCTTGTGGGCTGATGCCCTGGACGACTGCATCAACCAGGTGGACTTCAGCGGCAACCGACGTACCACGATCGTCCTGCAGGCTCCCCATCCTTTCGGGCTGACCATGGTGAGCACTCCCTTTCGACTCATTCATGAGATTCTCTTCTTACCGATGATTTATTTCTCGGTTCTTCAGTTCGGAAAGACTTACTTCTGGACCGACTGGTACAACAAGACTGTCTACCAAGCATATCCGACGAATCGTGGCGTCAGCCAGCCGAGCGTCGTCCGTCGATCCCTGATCGGAGCCCTCGACATACGGGCCGTGTCCGCGAAGCGCCAGCCGCAGGAGTGGAATCAGTGCGCCCAGGAGAACGGCGGATGCAGCCATTTGTGTCTGTATCGGGGCTACGACTACGTTTGCGCCTGCCCCGATCGTCCCGACGGGCGTGAGTGCAAACTGACGCCGAAATTCATGGTGCCGCGACGAACGGACGACGCGACCGCCGAGTACTTGGACGAGGCATCTCTCGACACGAACCGCGACGGCAAGGGCAACAGCAATGATGACGACGATGATGACAGGGGCTACAACAAGAGTGATGTGGCATCGCGCGAGGCTTTCGTACTGATCGCCAGCGGCGTTGTCACCGTCATGCTGATCCTCATCATCGTGGCCATTCTATGTGAGTGTGAATTGCATGATACCAAAGGGGATCGACTGATTGTTCTCTGTTTCTTCTCGCAGTGCTGATGTTCAACTCGAAGCGAAACAAGACGAAGCGACACTCGCGCGGCTCCAGCCGTTCCGTGCTGACCTTCTCCAATCCCAACTACAATGTGGACGGCACCCCCATGGAGCCGAAGACAAACATCTGGAAGCGCTTCAAGTACGACAAGTCCCAGGTGAGTACAGCGAATCCGTTAGGGTGAGCGATTGATGGCTAAACATGAACCTCTCTGTCGCGGTGTTTAGGAACGCGTTTACGAGGAGCGCAGCCTGACCACTGAGACCGCCTCCTCCAGCCTGTTCGTCCCGACGCCATCGCCCATGGCTTCGCCCTCGACCAAGAACATGCAGCTCTCGACGCTGGCCACCATCACGTAAAAAGTTCGTCTCCTTCGACGAGACATTCGACAAAGAACCCATAGAGAAAACCAAAATTTGAAATGGAATTTAATTTTTGTAAAGTTTTTCAAAGTGTACAGCAAACAAAACACAATAAGGATGTCAAATCAGAACAAAACACAAAAAAAAAACGATTTGCATTTTGATGTAAATTTGTTCTTTTTTTTAAATTAATACTAAACAAAACAACATTTTACTAAATGTTTTTCAAATGACATGCAATGATATCTCAGTGTAAATTAAGTGCAGAACTAAGAAGAAAAAGCTAAAATCGAAGCCAAATTTGTATTATATAATTGAAAATATTTGAAATGAAAAATGCACGGTTGTTTCTAATACGATGAATAATATAGAAAGAAGAAGTAGAGGTTGACTTGATAAAGCCAACCACCTATACAGAGAACCGAATAGAAAGCGTAGACATTACCAAAGGAAAATTCAAAATTTAAGCCAAGAAAACACAAAGGAGATTTTAATCTCACTACAGACTTGACGTTAAAGTTTCCAAAAAATAAACAAATATAGCGTAAATCCAATTAGTTAATTAATATAGTTACAAGTGAAAGATTAAAGCAAACAAAATAAATTCCAAGAGAAAACTTAGTGAAAGAAATCATCAGAATAAACGGAATGGAGAGCAGGATGTATTTTTATACAGAAAGGATTTGTTTTGCAAAAAGTAAAAGAATAAAGTTTTTAAATAGTTGTAGTTTATGAAACGAAAATGATTTTACAAGGTTTTCTACTCGATTTTTGTTTAAAGAAACATAATCAAAAATTTTTAAAAACGGTAAATTACATACAACAAATCCATGATTTTCCAAGCGAAACCTATACTATACTATATGGGTTAAATTGAGACAGAAAATAAATACTTAGGTTGAGAAAATTTATATTTGTAAATTCTTAAATCAAGTTATATTTGTGTGACAAAATTAGAATTTAATTTTGTTGTAAATAGGAAACAATATTTTTTGTAAATTTTAAAAAAATTTCACTTTTTCTTCTAAAGTAATCGTAAGTTCAACAGAAATGTTATAAAAATATACATATATAACTGGCAAATCTCCCCAGAACAACTACACAAATGTACTGTATTGTATATAGTTTCAAGAGTCAAAATTTAATAAGTTTCAAGTAAATAAACCCATGATAATGTATTTAGTGGTTAGGAAAAGTTCATACGAGTGCTTAGCCCCTTCCGGCCGACTCGGACTATAGTTCGTAAGAATCTGTGAATTACAGCAGTGCCAAAAAAATAGGCTTAGACAAGATTAGAAACTGAGAACATGGCGAAAACAAACGCAGCAATTGTAAAAATAAAAGTTCTCACAATACTATATACTAATTCATTATACTATTCCATAAGACTCTTAGTATTTGAATTGGAAGAAGAGAGACTCGATCAGCAGCGAACTATGGGATAGAGGAAGAGTATTAAGTCAACACAAATACGAGGCTGATCGGTTAATGTATCCCCAGGTCAATCCAAATCTTAGGAGTTCCTAACGATATATGAAGGTTTTAAGAGTTATTAGTTTATTCATGTAAATATTTGATGGACGTTGAACAGTTATGATAAAAATCTAAAACTTTATTGTGAGGAATTTTGGCTCCAAATATTTTCCTTACAATTTAAGTATATTTGTGGTTTTTACAAATGATATTTATCTACGTTTGTTTGAAGTGCACAAGTGACAATTTCTAAAATATTAACTGAGATATTTCAGACTGATTGCATTTTCTGGATAGAAATCGAATTAAAGGAGATTTTAGTGAGAAATCAAATAAGGGGCATAAACCAGAATACAGAAGCGCTTCTGGCCGGCAAGTTTTGGGCTCAATTAAGGAAACTTGTTCGCAAAGATGTTCTTCTGTTTACCAATGAAAGTGCAATCACTGCTTGAAATCGAATTGATTGGTAAGCGTTTTCGTTTTCTTTGTTAAGAATACTACTTGTATTAAATGGAAACTACAGATGAATTATACGATTTTAGGTGTAATCTATTTGTCAAATGTAAATGTTTTAATTTAAATCAAAATACTGAAAGATGGTTGTAAAACTAAAATGAAACCTATTCAACTTTATGACAACTGAAAACCAAACCGAAAACATTAAATAAAATAAGAAAATATAAAAATGAACCAACCCAGAAATGTTTATATAGATAAATAGATACGAATATTAAGCACAGGCAACGGAATGTTTTAAATATACAATTTTAGATTTATCAACGCGAAATCAGGGCGTAGCAGGAATTGTACGGGATGTTTTTTTTTTGGTTCTAAGAAAATGAATAAATCATTGAACATACGAATCGAGCAACAAACAAATAGTTGACTTATTATTTGAAACACATATCCCTCCAGATGTGAAAAAGAAGTAAAGACACTAGAAACAAAACACGAACTTAAACTGGCAACTATGAGTTTTTGAACCAACTATACGAAACTGCAACTAATATACTAACAAAGAGCAGATATAAAAATAATTATATCAATGATTTATTAAATGTTTCCTAAATTCATCCGAATTCTTGAGTCGAAAACCCAACAGGTGATCTCGAACCAGTATTTAACGACTTTCGATACCTACTATTACTTTCGCTCCAAACTACTTCTTTTGTTTGTTGACTCTTTAAACGTTTTGGCATAAAAAAGACTGATTAATTACAAAAATAATAAATTTTGCTATGATTTCTCTTAAGTTTCCAAAAATATATTAATTTCAATTTTTTGAAATTTTTCGGAGTGAAAACTAAAATGATTTTAAAATGTTATAAATGTAAATATTTTGTACTCTTCAAGGTGTTAACTTTCAGTCATGAATTTAGATTTATAGAAAAAAAAAAACAAAAAAGAAAAGAAAAAACAATTTAATTGTTCATTTATATTTATTATAGAAATTATCTAAATTCTTTTTAAAAACAGAAAAAAACTACAAATATTTTTATTAAAGAAAATTAATTAAAAAGGAAAATTAAAAACAAACAAAAATATTATAACCGTAAATTTGACAATATA
Source organism: Coelopa frigida (assembly GCA_017309665.1). Classification (NCBI taxonomy): domain Eukaryota; kingdom Metazoa; phylum Arthropoda; class Insecta; order Diptera; family Coelopidae; genus Coelopa; species Coelopa frigida. Next base: position 21,026,345 of record CM029564.1, on the reverse strand, counting down.
GCAGGCAAACTAAGATAAAACCCATTAAGAACCTAATTTTTTAATTAAAAAGAAATCTACAGTTAAAACAATTTATAAATAAGAAACACAATAAGTTATTAAATAGTTATAATCATATATATTAAGGCAAGGTGAAAAGAGAAACTGAATTGTTTTAAAAATTCAATGAAGGAGCATGTTCGCAAATTCTGACTAAAAGTGAAATTTAGAAACAAATGTTTCAATATTCCTATATTCTACTAAAACAAGCAGTCGATTTTTCACGAAAACTTATTTACAAATCGATGTTTTCTTCTATTATACATTTCTTTAGTTTTATATCTTTTTTGTAAATTGTGATTAAATATTTACGGATTAGGTGCACGTTGTAGTGGAATTAATTTGTAAATATTTGCAAATAAACACTCACAAAAACTCATTCATGCTCACCAATTAACGAAAACCTCATTTGATTAAACATAGTCGATGACGAATAAGTTTTGTACATTTTATAATTTTTCAACAGAAAAAATATAAAAACAAAAACCTATAAAAGGTAACAAAAGCAAAGCTAGGAAAATCTTCAAATGATAGAAGAATTAAATATTATTTTAAGCAAGAGAAAAATATGAAGAATCAAGAATTTTTATTAGCGTGAATTGTTGAATTAAATACATTGAATTTTAAAATGTAAAACCAAACCAAACAATACAATAATTACAACAAAATGGCTTCCAACGAATTATGCCTCCATTAAACGTGGAGCCTTTTTGTGAATCATTACAAAAGTCGTTGATAATAGAATAACTTTTAGTTACTAAACAAAAAATAAAACCTAGGCTACAATACAAAAAAAACGATGTTCATAAGAAGAAAATAAATTAAATTGAATTATTATTATTAAAAGAATCGAAGTGAAACCATGAAACGATGTAAGCTTAGCTACAAAAGAAAAGCAAACTAACAAAAATTAGGTAACTAAAAGACAAACAATTATTTCTAAACTTCAGATCCAATTTGTTGTACAAAAAATAAATAAAAGCAACCAAACTTAAAAAAAATATGTATATTAAATAAAGAAAAATCAGAAGCTAAGAAAAATATTGGAAATTGAAAAGCGAAGAAGAATTTCAGAAACGTGAAAAATAAATGTATTTTAAATGTTGATAAAAAAAACACCTCAGAAGACTTTTACTTGAACCTGAACAATATAAAAGTAAGCCTAAAATTATGCTACGTTTTGATTCATTTAGTAGCAGGAATGGAAACAAGTGAGGAATTAGAGAAATCGAAGTAGGTGGTAAGGCTAGATAATTGTTCGGAAGGATACTGAGAACAAAAGGCGTCGATTCAAGGATTTCCGATGTAATGGGCACCATCGAGCGTAGAAAGACTTTATGAAGACCCAAGGAAGTGATAATGGTGATAAAGATGAGAAATTATTATGATGCCGAGTAATAAAAGAAAATGCCGAAAAAATAATATAAGCCATAAAGATGGATGAAATTTGGAAAAATACTCATAAAATTATATACTGAATTCTGAAGAAGTGCTTTTAAAAAATAATAAAAATGATATAAAACGAAAAAAATATTATGGTTGGAGTATTTAGTGAATGTGAAATTCAATTTACTTGAATATTTCAGAATAATTATTAAAATTTCATAATTTAGTAACAAATGGTATACAACAAAATTAATAGGTCTGAATCTTCTTCTATAAAATTTGTTTTAGAATAAACTCAACTTAGTTTTCTTACACTACCTTTCAAGCAGACTACGGTATCCTTGCTAAAGGACTCCAAGGGGAGTTTCGCACAAACCACACGCACGCAATCAATCCCTCGTATCGATGTTCTGAGAACTTCTGAGAACACGAGGTCGAAACGTCGTCATGCCCACAGGATTCGCACGACATGTTTTCAAGAAAAACAATGACATCCTGCTGGGGCGAAGAAATGAACTCATAAACCATTCGATCAATTGTCCACGGTACATGTTCGACGGACGAGGCTCAAAGTCAAGTGGACTCGAGCTCGGATTCGGTACAGGTCGACGAAAACTCCAGATGATTTACGATCGAAAAAAAGGCAGCTGGACAGAAATGGGAAATGGAAACGACGCTGCGATGCCTTCCTTCCTCGTTGCACCTGTTGAGGTAGAAAACACGGGAACAACAACAATGAAAACCGACCAACAGAAGCCGAGGGTCAGGAACTGGTGCGCGACTCAAAGATGGGGAGAACTCCTTGAGGAAAAGGATACCCACATGCAATGTGGATCAGGACACGAAGGGAAGCAGATAAAGATGAGACAATGAGGCGGGGAAATGAAGAAGCGAAGCGAAGGTAAATGGAGACGATGAGGGGAAGAAACCACGGAGAGGAGAAGTGAAAGAGATCGCGGTTGTGAGAAGACGGGGACAAAGACGAGGCTAGGGATCGAGGAACCTGCAGGAAACGAAAGGCAACAATTAAGAAACGCCTCTGGCGGCCGTTGGAAAGCCAGTGGGAATTGTTGTTGTTGATGGCCCTTCTTATTGTTGCTGTTGTTGTTTCTGAACACCCGTATTATTGTTGTAGTTGTCGTTGACCCGTGTTACAACTGCTGTTGCACCTGTTGCCCTCAACCATCACGACTCGTTCGAAGCAGTCAATTGGATAGTTAGTCCTGATGGTAGGGATTGGAATTCTACTCATCGCAGTTGGATACGAAAATGTGCTCACTTTTCCCTACTTCCACCGAAAAAATACAAGTGAACCACGTGAAGCACTTTTCAATCATTCGCACTTCCATTGACGACTCCGACATCATCACGATCGTCATGGTTATCATCATGATCAACCTTTAACGATCGTGGCACGATCTCTCGTCGATCGCTCTCCCTCCTTTCAAACCTGAACCTCACGCAGGAGCCGATGACCAGATCTCAATGCGTCTGCTCCAAGCATTAACCTCAGCTGCCGTCGTCTGCCATCGATCGACTGGGATGCTATTGGTATGGCAGTATGGTAAACTTTAACCTCTCGTGTAGCTGCTTCTACTTCTGTGCTCGTGTTCCATGAATCGAGGGAGCGTCTGTCGGACGATCGTTTTGATGCGAGGTGCGTTTCATTGGCTTTTGTTGGGCGCATGGTACCAACTGATTGCAATAATGCGCCACTTATGGATCGATCTATTGGTAACAACAACAACAACAATTACAACAATAAGTTCAACAACAAAACGCATGATCGTTCGGTCGATCGATGTCGATGGCGAACTACTCCATGGTCATGCGTATTTTTGCAAATAATTCGGAGCGCTGATTGCTCGATTCCTATTATTTGCGTATCGGTTGTACACCTCATCCATCCTGTCCGTTCGCCTTCCTCTATCTCAATCTGTCTGTCCTTCTCTTGCCGCCCTATGTCTGTCGTTCCTTTCGCCTCATTTTTGAACGATCGCGCGTTCCGTTTTATGTTCCGATTGAACGTTATGCGATCACCTTCATCATCATCCTCATCTTCATGGACGTCGTCGTTGTTGGCGTCGGCGGACGAGGCTTCGTTCGCTGATGATGGCGCTGCCTCTGCAGCTTCTGCCGCTGCCCCGACCTCTCTCCACAGACCACCCCCGCCAAGCTCCAGTCTGGATCGTCGTCTCTTAAGTGACCACCATCGATTATTCAACCGAACGACGACTACGTCCCACGGCACTGGCGGCGGTGGCGGTGCTCATCAAGGTGTCTGAATCTTCACTGTTGTTGTTATTGCTTCGCCATCCCGATCACGACTAGTCCAGAGCCAACCTCCCTTCGGCCTGCTCCAAAAAGCAACGACGTGCGAAAGCAGGCAACTGGCGAACGGACAGACCAACATAAAGACGGTCGGACGGACATACAGACAGAAAATGGGACAGACTTACAGACGGTCTGACAGATTCGTCGACGTAACGAGGCATCGAGGTTCAGGTAAAGAGAACCACCGCACGAAGCCTTCGACAACGATCGAACGAGATCGATTTTCGGAATCAAGTTGGGAAATATTTTCGATAACAAAAATAGTAGTTGTTTTTTTTTTTTTCATGCGTATTTTTTATAAATATTTTTCATTAATCCCTCTTCAAGGATCCAGGATCCACATCGAAATTCTACTTCGAGGCGAAATTGTCATCCTCTGCATAGATTGTTGGAGCATGTGAACGAACTTTTCTTCAAGGCGATAAAAATCTCTTCGCTCTTCGATCGCCAAGAAGACGCCTTGAAGGGTCCGTGCTCTCGCAGCCAGGGCGCAGGACATCAAAGAGCTGCTCGAAAAGCACTTTGTTCTCTTTGTGGTTGTTGTTGTCGTTGGGCCCGAAACCAGACGTCGAGTGGTCGCAAACAATTTGCATGCTGTGCGACAGGGACGAGAACAAGAGCGGACGAAGACGAAGAGAGTTGACCGGAAAGAAAGGAGAGTGGGAGCATGCCGAAAAGAAGTTGCCATATTTTGATAGAAACTTATTTTTTTTTTTAAATTTATTTCAGTAAAACATGAGAAAAAAATTATTTTTTCAAATATTCATCAACATTTTTCTTCGTTTTATACGAAATTGGAATTTGTAAAATTGTTATAACTACATTCTTTTTATTTTTACTGATTAGTTAAAATATTTTATACATTGTTCAAATGTTTCGGATAAAATATTTCCCGCAGCTTGTGGCAACGCCGAGCGATTCGAGGGCCGGACGATTAAAACTGAATCAAAACAGCAGAATTCGCGAAATTCCTGGAACCATTCAACGGTTATGAATGAAGTGAGTTACGTTTGAAAGCGGATTTTTTTGCTTCAATTTGCGATGTTTTTGGTTTTATTGCTTTCAAGTTGTTCTTATTATTGTTGTTGTAGCTGTTAGTAAATTTTGGAGCCCGTTTGGGTTCATGTTAACAATGACGTTGTTGTTGATGATGTTATTGCTGTTGTTGATCATGATGTTGTTGTATATGTATTGTGTATTTTGTGCTTTTATTTTTTATTAAGATTTTTTGTTGTTTTCGTATATTTGTTGTTGTTATCATGGAATTCTTACAATGCGAGGATCTGGTTTTTTTCGCCGTCTCTGTATTTGAAGGTATTCATTTGTTGTTGTTATTGCACGGGTCTCTGCGGATCGGTTTTCGATCGAATCCCCTGCTAATCACGGTGGCTCGCCGAGGGACCCGCTGATTATCGGTGCGTCTAAAAATTATATGTGCATCCATGAAATTGGATCCGAATGTGGATCACGTTCCAAAAAGCCGGCAGCAGGAAACACGATGGAGCTTTTTAATTTTATTTTTTCAATTTTTTTGAGATTTTTAAAATTGGTCTTTGTTTATATTTTTTATTTTATTATATTTTTTTATTTTTTATATTTTTATTTCTTTTTATTGTTTTTTGTCCGAATTATTTTCATGTCCTTGTGTATTTTGGAAGAATTTGCTTCTGCAATTTTTAAGTTTACGAAAATTTGGCATGAAATTGAAAAGTTTCAACTTCGTTCGATTGGCGCGAAAATCACTTTCTGCTTCCGCCGCAGATTCTTGAGGTAGGATTTTCATTGAACAGCCAGAGGAATACATTCTGGATCCTTTGTACATTGACTATCGAGCGCAGGAGGCCGAAATCACAAAAAAGTCGGACCACCAGAGTCCAGACTAGGATGGGATGGCCGACAAAAGAGAAAAAGAGACAAAAGGGAAAAGGGGACGGACAGCTCGACAGGCGGCCAGTACCAAGAATGAGAGCCTCGGGCCCTTTAAAAGGAGCCGGCGATCGAAAGAAGAAGACGAGTGGGATGGTCCAGAGGGAGAGGCGAAGGGAATGCAACGCCAGAGCGTAATTATTTGGTCATTGCTTCATAAAACAAGAACAGAAAAAATAACCACCAAAAGAACGCCGATCGATGATGGAGGCTGATGGATCCCCTCCTACAACGATTGCTTCAAATCAGAGTCAGTCAGAGGCACACATACAAATACATGCACACATACACACGTACACACTTATTGGTCGTCGAGATCCTGCTGATCATTTGCCATTTAATCACAAGGTGTCGAGTGCCGAAAGTTTCACCCTCAACGATCGTTGGCATCTTCGTTACGAACAACATCATCATCATCGCCATCACATTCATCATCATTGCCATCACAATCATCATAATTTCCATCAGCATGTCCACCGCCACCAGATCGACTGCGATCCTCGCCATTGTCGGCTGCTGGACGCATGCGTAAAATCAAAAATTGCTTCTTCCGGAGTTCGGATGTTGCTGATGTTCACAGCGTTGTTGTTATTATGGTCGGCATTGTTCTTGTTGTATGGCATACGGCTTCCTTTAACAAGTTGCTGATTATAGTCTCGAAATTCATCCGAAATCATTCTGAATTATTTTTGTTAATATGTTCTCCCATTGTCGACCAAAATAAAATGAAATCAAAAACTATCCAATGATTGTTGCCGTTGGAGAAAAATAAATCGGTCAAATCGAAATTCGTTCGGATATTTTGATTCAACGCCAACAAAGTCCGTACACAATATATACATACATAGATATAGTGTATTCAGACTCACCTACTTTTTAGCAATGTATTAAAACAGCAGCGACGAAAAATACTCACCGCCAACGTGCGTAATGAAGCATGCATTATTTACGAATTTTACATTATGTTTCGGAGTCAATGATTTTAATTAGCATTTTCTTTACCTCCCCTTTTCGTCTTTCTTTGCCTCTGAGAACAAACAAACAACAAAAAAACAAAAGACAACAGTGAAAGCAAAGTCCAATCGAAATTAGATCAAAGTTTCCTATGTAGCGAAAGGAAAATACTCTGAAATGTTTTCCATAACTTAGTTTGAAAATTTAAAATAAATCAAATTCAAAGGCATAACTCAAAAAATATCGCCAGGTAGCACATAGCCTTCATTTCACATTGAAGTCAAATAGCACATAAAATCATATTATTACCATCCCCTTATCCATCGTAAGAAAAATGCATGTTTTTGGTTTTCATTTTTTTGCTTTAATTTTCATGAATCAGTTTTTTTTATTTTTAGTTATTTTTGTTTTTAATGTTTCATTTATAGTTATTATTCATAAAAATAATATTTATTAATAATAAAAATAATAGTATTTATTAATAATAAAAATAATAGTATTTATTAATAATAAAAATAATAATGATAGTATTATATAATTATTAATCCACTATATATTCAACCGAATATAGTTAGCTCTATAGGTGTAGATTTCGGGGAGTTTTGGGCGTGGCGTACATGGTTACAAAAGTAATAATATTAATAATTAATATAATTAGAATAATATTACAAGGGGTTTAAATAACAACTAACGAAACTCCGAAGCTTCATTAATCCATTATTAATGTAGAACCACATAACTATATAAACATATGCATGTATTCATTTATGCATATGTAACTGTAACTTACACACCTAGGAAAAATTAACTTAACGAAACGACTAAATAGTTTAACATCACCTAAAGCCTAACTAAAGTCTAACTCCTTCAACTGCATTAACATTTTATTTAATTAATCAATTTTTATAATTCCTTGAATCATCAACTAGTTAATTAATGCCATATTTATTATTTAACAATGTTTTCTTATTTTTTTTTTTGTCGATATTTTACAGTGTTGATCCATTAATGCTATAACTAGAAATGTTTATATATATAAGTGTATATATATTTCACATGCGTTGGTATGTACGATTTTTCCTATTTTTCTTGTGGTACTTCACTTTTTATATATTTTTTTTATTCAATGTGAAAATGAAATATGCTCAAATTAAAAAAATAAAATAAAAATAAAAGGACTTTTATATAAAATATAAGCGTATGTATGGGTGTGTGTATGAATTTAGCTTAATTAATTACAGCATTCAAAATAAGTATGCATATATATATATATTTGTTTATATTTTATTACATTTACAGCATTTATTATAAACCTATCCTATGACTTATAGTAAACTCCACTGTATTTAAAACTAAGTTGAGTTTCGGTCACAAACTTTCGTAGCGAAGGATCCAAAAATATATATTTATATATATTAATATAGACTTTAGTTGCATTGTTTTTGTGTTTCTTCTATTTTTCATAATTATTTCATGAGCTTTTTGAGGTTAGTTTATATGTTAATTAATTATTTTTTTATATAGTTTGTGCGATTTTTTTAGCTGAGGTTTGACTGTAGTTTGCATTGCTATTGCTTGGTATTGATCGTGTTATACTTGAGTTGGCTTGACTAAAGACTTGTTTGCGACTTGAAAGTATTTGCCGTTAATTTATTTATTTTCGGCTGGTATTAATTATTAAAAAACAACACCGAAAAACAATGACATTTATTGATATCATTATTTCTGTTATTTTGTTGTTTACATTGTTCTGATTTTTAATTGAGGTAATTCCCGTTCTTTGGTGCACTGTAGTTGTTGTTTTTTTAATTGATTTATTGGAAAGTCAAGTCTTTAGAATTTTAAAGCAAACAATAAATATTTTTAATTTAAAAAAGGATTCAATGGATTCAATTAATAATAATAATAAGATTTAATTTTAGAGGATAACAAAATAAAAAATTGTTGTAGAGATTGGTGTGGATGGATACAATGTGGAGCTAAATAATAATTCAAGTATAACACATTTTTATTTTTTTTTTAAATTTCGTTTAGTTTTTATAAGTAACTCACATCTAATAATATTAAGTGATATTCTACATTCGCAGCCAGTTTAATTCATTTTCCTGTTCATTCCTATCTCAATTAATTTCTATATAATTCTCCTTACATTTTATTTCCTTGCATTTCTCTTTTCATTAGACATTCATTGTTCTCTTCACTTCAATTTCATATTAATTTACAGTTTTTATGTTCTTATTAGATTGTTGGTATTTCATTCTCTCTCTCATATACAATTTTCTTATAACATTTCACCTTTCCTTTTACAGTTCATTTCATTTCATTTCTGTGTGTCGCATTTCATTTCGTTTCACATTTGTTTTACAATTCGTTTTCAAGCGTAGCTAAATGCCTTCCCCTTAGGTTTCTAGGATTGCATTGCCTCTCTTTTCACTTCCTCCAATACAAGACCGAAGACAAAAATGAAGAGCCCCAGCAACAACAACAAATTCGTTCGTTGATCGCTCTTTCACTCTGGTCTGAGTGAAAAGAAAGAAAGGAAATCAAAACAATTCAAATTACTTCTCTCTGTGTATTGTGTCGCTCTGTTTAGTTGTGTGTGTGCGTGTATTTGTGTCTGTCTGAGTGTTGTTGTTGTCAGTGTGATTAGGTTGTTGTTGGCTTTCCCTTTTTCGCAAAGCTTCTACTTTTACATAACTTAAATCATTAGAGCTTTTTACATATTTCGCCAAATCAATGGCATTCGTTAGCGAGGATTTCAAGTTCCATATATAATATTTTTGTATTTTGTTTTTCGTGTACTTTTAAGATTATTTACTTTGTTGTAACAATTCATTTAAGGAAAGAAGGAAAACTTTAGAAGAAATTTATCTTATAAGGCTATAATAATGAGGTTTGTTTTTCGCTTAAAACTAACCGCAAATATGTTGAGTTGATACAGTTTAATTTTGAAATTAAGAAAAATAAAATAGATAATCAATTAGAAATGAAACAAAATCTGTTTAAAAAATATGCCGAATAATGACGTTGAAACTTAAATATCGAAAAATATCAAAAATTAACTCAAACTTAATTGGCAATAAATGGAAAAGAAAATTAAATTGATCGAAATTTTAATATAAATGCATGCATGAATAATTTTCTTTTCAACTTGCTTAAAATTTATTAAACTTAACAGCTGGTTTCTTTTTCGTGTCACACATTTTCAACAGATATTATAATTTAAATTTAAGGCAGTTATTTGTGAAGAATAAGTTGTATGTTGCGAAAATATCACTGGAAAATGCATGTTTTAGCCTTGTATTGAATTAATTTTTTGAAGTTATTTAAGGAAATATTTTTGTATACGTTTTTTTAAACACGTTTGTATGTACAAGATGTTGCTCGAATTTAGGCAGCAGTTGGTTTTTTTTAGCTTTTCAACAATAAATGCAATTTTGATTTCTTTTGGTTTATCATTTCAAAGAAAACAAAAATGTTAATATTTTAGTGTTTCGATTTTGTTTTTTTTTTAGAAAAATAATATACTATTTATTTCATTAATAAGCGTTTATGAAATGTTCAGTCTATTTTGTTTTTGTTTTTATTGTGGATTCTAGTTTCTCACGTTAAATAGATTTATTTTTCGTTTCACATATATAGGATTACTTCATAGCAAAATATACATATAAATCGTTCATATAAAGTATATAATTCAATTTTCAAAAATTTTAATTTCATGTATATATGTATGTTGTTAGTTGATAAAGATGTAAGGGTGAATGTGTGTGTGTAACTAGAGTAGTACAAACGACTTAGGGTTTAAATATTTATCTAATAAGTTTGGATACAAAATTATGTAAGATATATGATAAGAGAAATATATACGGGCTATATATAGATATATATATATATATTTATATAGAGTGAAGAATCCTTGGATCACATTCAAGTAGGATTTCCTTACAATTCAACTATTTCCTTCAGAATTTTGTGTGCATAATAGAATTGCAATCTATGAATGGTAAACGTGTGTGTGTATATGGGTGTGTTGGTGCTTTGTTTTTACATTTATACATAAGACTGTATATAGCGCAGAATTTTGTGCGATTTTCAATCATTAATCATTACTAATTAATTTAGTAAGCTTTTAGTTTTAAAATTAAAAAATAAAAAAGACGAAAAATATACAATTTCGCTGGAAATTCAATTCTATCAATTAAGCCGAAACGCGAAAAAATTAAACTTAATCGATTCTAGTTCAAGAGCACCAAAAATACTTAATTTTTTATAGTTGATTTCAAAAATTACCTAAATTTTACAGAATTTAGTTCGAATTGGAAACTATTATTAATTTTAAATTTTTTGAATTTAGTTTTCAAAGTATTTCGATTTGTTTGTTTTGCTTGTTTTCTTTAAAAATAATTCGCTGAATATTTATGTATATAGAAATATACATATATATGTGTAAACGTAAATTATACGAAAAAACTTAAAAAAATACAACGCTTCAAAGAAAAGCTTATTACGAGGGAAGCTTCTGATTAGGAGGAAAGCTTCTTCCTAACTAGAGAACTGTATGTATATATAACTTTATATATGTGTATATATATGTAGGTGTGTGGATAAATATATATATATATATATATGTATATATATTAAAACGACTTAGAATTTGATATCTTGGATATCCTTCTGCGTATTCGCCTGCATCTTGCACGTTTGCGTCAGATCAGGCAGCATGGAGTTTGGAATCGTGTTGCCACCATGGCTACTACTGTTGCTGCGATGGTGGTGATGATGATGGTGGTGGTGGAGATGCTGCTGCTGCTGCTGTTGTTGTTGTTGTTGTTGCTGCTGCTGCTGTTGCTGCGCACTCTCAATGCTCACCAAGTACGGCTGCAAGTTGCGGCTGTGCTCCTCGAAGATGGACTCCATCCGCATCATACAGTCGTGGAGGTAGTCCTGGAAAAGAACGGGGTCCATTTAGCAAGTGGATCGGTAACGGGAGGGTGAAGGAGAAAGATTGATGAAGACATGGTGATGAGGAAAGAAGAAAGTTTAGAAAGAGAAATAAGGAAGATCGTAAAGAATATCATGAGGAAGATCATAAGAATGAACACAAGGAAGATCATTCGAGTTGGATCGAGTTCATCGCTGAGAAAGTCGAATGCGAGAAGTCGTCTCTCCAATGATGTCATCTCGCTGGGTCTCCTCGAGTCTAGCTTCCAGCCGATGTTGCCTCTATTTTGACAGGCCCTTGATTTATGCTGCGGCGGCCAACAACAAACAGAACTTTTTACTATTTCATTCGGATACTCGCCAACCAACCGAATGAACGAACGAACGAACGAATGTTTCGAAATGTTTGCATTTTTCTCATAACGAAATCAACGTGGATAAAAACGCACGAAAAACAACAACAACGCGGAGAGCACAACAAATCAGAAGCAACGGAAAAAACCACGAGCATGGAGCATGAAAGCTCAACTTGGGATCGTGATTAATATTCAGAAGGCGGCGACGTCAACGTCCACGGCGATCGTAAAAGTTGTAAATAATAAAAATAATAATTTCCATGTTGGGAATTTCAATTTCAACTTTTTCGGGATTCATTTCGCACACTTTTCGCAATCGAACCCCACAACGGAGCGACAATGACATGTTGACCTCTCTGGGCTTTCTCACATGAATAAAAGGAGTCGATTAAAAATCAATAAACCGCATTTATCGCTTCCGTTCGCCAGCGTCGACCGGAAGAGACCCCAGCAACGAAGGTCCTTTGTTTGCGGGCGATGATCGATTGAATATTCATCGAATGCAAAAGTGAGCGTTTGGACTGCCATCGGGCAGCGATGCCAGACTTCCTTCCTTCCTGCGACAATCGTTCGTTAGTCGGTCGTTGGCGACAGTTGACAATTGAAATGAACTTGAAAAGTGACCCGACTTCAATTAATTTGCAAATTAACAAAGTCATAAAAATTAATTAAAAACGCAAATTTATCCTGTGGGAACATTTCTCCATTTCCATTTATCAGGGGGAGAGAATACAAAAAACAGCACAACAACAAATCCTATCGGAATATAATATATAAATTCCGAACTCACCGACGTCATCCGGATCGAGATCGAAGTCAAGCAGTCGTGGTCGTTGTTCTTCTTCCCATTGTCGTTGTTGGGGACGAGGTCTTGTAAAATACTTTCAAGTCGTCATCATAGCCGTTGTTGTTGTTGTTGTGATACTTTTTTGGTGATTCGCCTCATCATCCATGGCATACACTGGGATACAACAAATGTACGCGAATAATTTAAATTATCTTAATTACAACAACAACCACAATAGCAATAACAACAATAATAACAACAACACGCCCACAATTCGCCCTAAACACGACGGATGGCGGGCGGGCGAGAGTCGAGCGTTTTTCGTATCCGAGGCGACTGTTGTATCGCGGTATCTGCACACCGCACCGCAATATATCTCAGATCGTTCGAATCCCTTGGATGCAATTCAAAAATTATCTCTTAATGCGGCAGCGGCGGCGGTGGCGGCCACGCTGGAGACGTCGGCGACGACCACGGCGACGATGGATGGATTTTAATAAAATTTCATTTGAAGCTTTTATTCGCTCCGCTCAGATACAGACACATTTTGGCAGCGGATACGAAGTGATTTCAGATAAAGAATTTTGGCAGATACGAAGATACTCGAAATGAAACAACTCATGGGAGAGAGACGATGATGGAGATATATTTACCAATGTGGAATATGGAGAAGGAGACAACGCATAGAGAAAGCATTCTCGATACAACAGAAAAAGAGAGAGATTTCTCTTAGATGGGACAGAGATTCCGGATTTTTGCAGATAGTAAGAATGAAAGAGTGAGTGAGAGAGAGAGACGTAAGCTTACCTGTTCGATGCTGGTCAGATCCGTCAGCCGATTCAGCAGGTAACGCAAATTGAGACCGGTCCGTAGATGCCAATTCAGCCCGCTGAGGGCAGCTGCAATACTCGAGGCGGCGATGGTGCTGGCGGAATACATTGAAAAGTAATGCTCTGCAAGAACACACAAAAAGAAGAAACAAACAATTGATTAAATAACAAATACAAATAGCAAAAATCACAAAAAGATTTATCAAAATAAAAGAAGCGAAGGAAACGGTTTAAAAAGCGTAAACATCGAGCAACAATCACTGAATTAACCATGATAAAGAAGTTCAGCAAATTGAACAGAAGACTTGAGGGACCGCCGAGGAGAAGGGACAGGTAAGAAATAGAGCGTACAAAGGACAAGACAAAGGAAAATGCGAAAATTTCGCAAAAAGGAAGCAGGAACTAAACAAAAGAGAAAAAAGCAACAAAGGGGAAAATGGAAGTAGTGATCGTTGAAAGAACGAACGAAAAGAACAACCACGGGAAAGTAGGGAGAGAACAAGAGATTTCTAGGATGCAGCTCTATAAGGGGAAAGCGCAAAAGACTCGAAGACTCGAATGAAGGCAGAAGAGGAGGAGACCACGGAAGGACAGATTAATAAAGGTCATTGAAAGATGGGTAGTAGGAAGAGGAGGAGGAAGGCCATGCAGGAAGGATTACATGCCACGAGGCTTGACATGAGCCCGCATATACCGTTCGGTTGAAAGGGTCCGTTAGGTAGAAACAGGATTAGCTGGAGTTAGTTAAATAGGATCCGGGTCCAAGGCTTCCTGCACCAATGGGCGATCCTCTATTATTGCTGTCAAAATTTTGACAAACAACTGTTTTTCTCGCCGTATCGTTTTAATTGGAATTTAAAACTCAGACATGTGCGAAATTTTCGACCACAGCGGAAGTGGGCATGATAGAGTAAGAGAGAAGATCACGATCACCCACATGAATAGCAGAGATCGTGTGGAAATTTAGCAATTTCAATTAAACATTAAAATATGGACTGATGGAGTCAGAGAAGGGATGTAAGGAATTTGGCACGGAACATAAATTTCGATTACAACCCGATAGGAATCGGAGATGGCGCCGGCCACAACAACATCAACTCCTATTGCAATAACAACCGTGATGATCATCTGTGTTCGAGGTCTAGATTCGAGTGATCTTTCGCACGGACAACAAAGACTAGAGGTCGATTCGGATTGTTCGGGAGGCGGAGGATCGTTACACGAATTACGATCGTTTAGAAAAGGTACAGGAAAGGCGTGGAAAATGATCCTCATGATCGCAATTGAAGGGTAGCAGATGATGATAACGATGTTCTTGTGCAACGAGATGATCATAAATATAATTGCGATTGAATTGAATTACACGGATCTCATCCGTCCTCCCCTCGCATCATCAGATGATCAACATCTGCTGCATCGATCTGAGGCGTTGGAACGGGTCGAATTGTGTTTGGTCTGGGTCCCAGATCTCGATATCGTCGAGAATTTGAAGAAACAACCGGAAAGAGGCGTGCAAATTGCAGAACGAGGCAGACTTTTAACACTTTTTGTCGCCGTCTTTCTCTCGTTTCTCTCTCTCACTCTTTCACTAAAAGTCTTGCGACTGCGTCTGGTTGGCGTCTGGCGGAGTGAAGTGGAGTGGAAGGAGGTGGGAACGTCTGCTCCACGCCTGCGTGCGTTACAGTTTCAATTAGCATCATCGTCTGTCCGTCCATCCGTTCGTCAGTGAGCTGAGTCATCGCTGACGGCGGTAATTATGCATGGAGGGGACAGGGGGTGTGAGCAAGGGGCATGTGTTACGGTTTATGGTTCGAACATGCTCTGCATATCCTTGAAATGTGTTAAATTCTCGAGCAATTACAATGTAGTGTGAATTCTTGCGGCCGAGCGAGAGGAAGAGAGAAATGCAACATGTTAACGGAACCCTTTTTCTACCAAGAGAACGCTACCATACCATGAAACCAATAGTTAAGTTCAATGGACAAATGAACTAAGAAAAATAAGAAAACCCATTTAAAATGGGTTGAGAGAAAAACTGAAAGTTTAAAATGAAGCTTTAAAACCAATCATCCCTGCGGTTGTTGGTGGACTAGAGATCGAATATCTGTCAAAATAGAGAGAATTTGAAAATCGAAAAGCCATGTTTGTGCAAATGCACCATTGACCAACCATATGAAGAAACAATAATAAAACAACACGACTATCCATGAAAAACCACGAAACCTTCCAAAAACTTCATCCACGAAAGTCACGAAAAAATAACAACCAAATACACGAACAGGAAAAAACCCTTCATCGTGTGACATGCAACACGTGGCCACTATAATCAACAACAACAATATTAGAAGTACCAACAATAACAATACTGACCCTCACAACAACAGTAGCCGGTTCAAATGAAAGAAAAACAAAAGTTAGTAGAGACAAAAAATCTCACTGAAAGTAACAACAAAACCCAAATAAAACAGTGGAAAATGAAACCAATTTTCGGCTTTAGGAAAAGAGTGGGAAAGAGAGAGAAAATTCCCTAAAAGGTCGGATGGCGTTCGAATTAAACCTTTTTTCACTCGAGGGCGCACGTACGACAAAATGATAGAACAAAACCAAAATAAAACAGGAAAAAAGATCAAAATAAAAACGAAAATCAAGAAGGAGAAAAACTAAAAAATAATAGAAAACGAGTTTAAAACAATAACAGGCAAAAGAAAAATACATATCACATAGAAAAATGGGGAGAGGGAAATTAATGATAATATCGAAAATTAGCTCTACACAAATTATAGGGTTCGCGGTCGCCTACCAACAACAACGATACCAACAAAAACAATTCCAAACTCTCGGCTGACCTCCAATAAACACTTTCCTCATCGTCGACGTAACTTTTTGTGTGGTGGCGTTGTTGTAATGGTTATGGTGGACTTGGCCTAAAGGCACTTTAAACGTTGTTGTAATCTTGAAATGATCGTCACATCAGTTGGATATCGAAGCAGTAAGTTTTTGAAAACCCATAAAAAAACCCTCTAAGGATAAAATAACAACAAAATCAAAACAGTCATAATTCACGCATGGAAACTCTATCCACCAACACCTAATGTTGATTCTAATGATGCTGCGAGTGATGGTTATTCGATGTTGTTTTTGTTGGCGCTTTTCTGTTTGTAATTAAATCCACTGATTCTCGCCTCCCGACCCGCCTCCTCCAACCAACTCTACCGCCCTCCACCCCGATTTCATGCACCTCCATCGCTAATGATTTATTACCATTTAAGAGGCTTAAATTACAACTACCTCATATTGGTCGATCGATCCACAGGCCAAGAGCAGAACGATTATTGGTGATGGCGATGGTGGTGTCGCTTGATGATATTGTTGTGAACGACACCTCAGGCCAATGGCCGTAGGTGGACGTCGCAGTTTATCATGGCCCGAACGCCAAAGGGAGCCTTGAGTAGGAAATGACTGGCGAGAAATTCAACAAATCGACAGACAGACAAATAGGAAGAAATACTTTTGCGCAGTTTCCTACCATCAACAATAGTTTATATTGTGGTCCCAAAGAACGATCGGTAATTCAGTTTAATACCAATATTTCACGCCTTTTTCCTACTACTCTGATTTTGTATGCTCCCACAACCCGCCATTAATGACCGAAATTTGTCAACCCAACCTTCGATACGACTTCTGTTCATAGGATATGTCAAACAAATTAAAACTGAATGAATATCTCGAGGAGCAGCATGAGAGTGCTAGAAATAAGTATAATGAATGAAGACAAACATGCGAAAGGATAGAATGTCGAAATATATGCTTAAATTTAGAGCTCAGAATGAAAACCCTTTGCGAGAAGATAAACAAGAAGAGATACAGAAAAAAAGTGTATATATCAGAAGAAGAACCTCCAAAAAGAAACCAACGACGAGCTCGAGAACAAATCTCAGGTTACAAGTTTTAGTGGTTAGGTTTTGGTGCGAGTGTCGAAAATATTTTTGGCAACGCAGACGTGGCGCTTGGATCGACGGAGTGAGTCCATCCACTTAATTGTGCGACCACAACGACGCGACGCGGAGACGACGCATGGCCACGACGGAGGCAGACACCTGAGAAGTGTGTGAGAGAACCGCCAACACCTCCTTCACCCCAACCCTCCGCACATCAAAGGGAACGAATAACGAGCTTCCAAGGAAGCAACAGGGGACCGTTTTCTGTGCCATTCAGAGGTTTCTGTGGAGAACTAACGAGATACCTATAGAGAGGAGAACGGACAGAGAGACAAAGATAGTGAGAGCGTGATAGTTAGCGAAGTGAAATGCATGAAGATGGCGATTTAATTTCTTAATTAAGTGTCCTCGGCAGCGATCAGCAAACGATCTGACGACGGGTCGCCCAACGACCGCCGATCGTCGACGCCGCCTCCTCCGCCGCCCGCGTCCCTCCGGCAGTCCATTTGCATAAAGTCGACTCTTTATTGTTTCGCCATCGTGGTGGCGTTATTTCGGTAACCGGTTGTATGTCGGTCGTGATGGTCCCGCTCCCGCCCATCAATGGACCCTCACTCAAGGAGTATCTGGTCGAACCTCTCCTCATTCAAATAAATTCTTCATTTTTAATTTCCTTTCGCTTAACGAGGCTTCTGCTTAAAATGTTAAATAATTCAATGAGATGGGAACACGACGGGATCAGAGGGAGGGAGGGGCTCGATCGACCACGTACCAGAGACCAACCATGGACCACCTATCGTAAGCACGACTCCGCTGTTGTTGTCCTGTGGAACGCAGGATTCGTAAAGCAGGAAATTCAGCACAAACCAAAACAAACAAAAAGAGCTTTGAAAAAACCGCCGAAGACGTCGACGAGACGGTAAGGAATTTGTAATAATTGGTTTATTTAGAGACCAGGAACCTCTTGTTCGACAAACCTTGCTTTGAGAAGCCCACCGAGCACGTTGTTGTTGCTGGTGGTGTTGCCTTTGATATCGATTACAAATTTGTTATTAATATTTTGATTTTTGCATGTACTTCAATTTTATAAAGATTATTTTTGAACATTTTTTCGGCTGATTTTTTTCTACACTTCTTATTTTGGAATTTGTATAAAGATTATTTTCGAACTTTCTTTTTGAGTACAATTTTTTCTTTTATATTTATTTTCATTGATATTGTTTTTTTTAATACTGTTCTTATATTTATTTTTATTTTCAGCTTTTAAATTTGTTGTATATATTTCGTTTTTTTGTGTGAATTTTTTGTTTATATTTTTAACCTAAAGCCTTTGATATTTTTACTTTTAGTATGACTTGTTGTGGTTTTTTTTAAACCAACCAGTTCTGGAAGCAATTGTTAATGAATAAGTTGTTTTTGTTTTTATTGGAAATACCTAATGAAACGCGATGTTGTTATTTTTGTCCTTCTTGTTTTGTTGATGTTCTCGAAGATATTCCGAAATTCAATAACTCCGTCGATGGACGGAGGGTCGGGGGATCACGTTTTAAGGCTTCCGAAAAGGCATTCAAATATTGAATGAAGTTGTGATTTAATTAGCGATCTCAATCAACCTGATAGTCAATGAGTGGCAACAAAAGGGGAATATGGGTGAGGGGAGAGAGAGTGAAAAAAGGTGAGGGTGTTTTTGTTGTTGTTGCCGGTAATTGTAGACGCTGCGAGGCGAAACGTGTGCCTGCCTGCTGCGAATAGTTGGGGATTGGTTACAAAGGAGTTGAATTTCAAGGCGAGGTGGAGGTGAAGGGCAGAGGTCAGTCGAAGGGTTTGGTGTATTTAGTTTCATAGTTCACTCAGCTTCTACGCTCCAAACTAAGTGGATGGTAACTAAAAATACTCCAATGGGATCTTTAAAAATCGAAGTGACCTTGTGGAAGCAAATGCTTGGAGAATCCATTTAAGGATCTAAATTTAAATGCACAGCAACATAAAAATAGCAGCAGCATCAGCGTGAACCGAAACAACTTTTTTTACTTCCACAACATCATCGACATTTTGTTTTCCAATTTTTATTTTTGTTATTTCCTCAAAGGGCTGACCATGAATTTCTCACGAAATTGTTAACAAACATAGCTCGTTGGAGAACAACAACAACAATGAAGCCAGCAGCAGCCACTGGCAATTGCAATTTCATTCATACACCGATCGAGCCACAACAACAACAACTATAACACCGGGAGAAAAAAGGAAGAAGGCGCGAACAAGTTGATTTCGCTACATGAGGGAGCGAGAGCGAGATGGAGAAACCATTAAAAGGAGGCTTTCAAAATTAACCAAGCCTCGGCAGGAATTCGCGAAAATAGACAATAACAAAAGACCACAAGCATGGATGGAGTGTGGGAGAGAGGAAGTGCTAAGAGAGAGGCAGAAATAAAGTTGAAGCGACGCACACAGTTAAACGAGGAGAAATAAATCAGATGACCATCGCCGTGTCACTAGTTTGGGGGTCCCCGGAGGAGGATGGGGCAGGGGTCGAATCGGAACGGATGAACCTCGCCCTGGACCAACATCCATGACGAGGACCAACACACAGACAACCAGACAGAGAGAAGGACAGACAGACGGACAGACAGACAGATACAGACAGGATCGTGATGATGCTGTAAAGACAAACGCAGATAAGAAGACCATGGAGGACGATCAAGAGGAACTCCACGTCACGAGAGGTCAAGAAGAGTGGAGAGAAGTGAAGAGAAGGGAGGAGTGGAACAGGGAAGAAGAGACAGAGGAAGAAGGATGTGGAAGGATGTGTGGAAGAGGGAGGGGAAACTGGTGCCGAGGGTACGATGAGGAGATGAGGTGAATGCTGTTGTTGGAGGTCGCCGACGAAGACGATGACGACGACTTTGTGTGGGATGAAGTTTCGAAGAGCGAGGAGCTTCTCAGAAGAAAAAAAGAGGGCATACGGAGAGCAGAAGAAGAAGAGGCTACAAGAGCGAAAATACTTTCGTAGAGCTCAGAAGCCGAAACCATAACATAACGAGAGGAAAACAAAAATCCTACAAAGGAAATGGTAAAAATAAAAGTGACCCAAGGGTCGTGGCCAAGGATCGCCCCACGGACGACCGCAGGAGGAGGATCCGGGAGCGAAACCTAGACGAGGGGGGAGAGTGTAGGAGGAAGGCAAGAAGAAGTAGACGAAGTAACAACAACACCGCGTGTCGGAGTGTGAAAACGAGACCAAAGGGTTGCCGAACGAGGACCGGACTCGACGGTGATGAGCGTGAAAAAGGCAGTGAAAATGTATGATTGCGTTGCGAGCGAGGAAACCGCAGAAGGAAATAAAAATCACAGCAACAACAATAACAACGACAACAATGAGTTGAATGAAGAAACCGAAAGCATAAATGAAAATACCAAGAACAACAATATCAATCAAACCAGCAACAACATCTACTCAATAAATCGCATGCAAAACTATTGCGAAAAATTAAGATTTCGCAATTAACATGCGAAGAGGCGAACGAGATGAAGATGAGGATGAGGACGAGGACGGGTGGAGGCTTCAGAAAATAGGCTCCTCCTGACCACGTCACGACCGCGACGACGGCCACATCAGCGAAACATCGCGTGGAACATCATGAATGAAACCATCCCGAGACGCAGCTTCGAAGGAGCAGATCCAAAGCCGGCGAAATTCCACAACGGCTACAAAAATGTTCAGCGACGACGACGACGGCCGACCGCAACGTGGCTAGGAGTGGGGGAGGGAGGAGGAGGACGAGCGGACCAACGGAGGATGGAAGGCTGCGCATGCGCAGCATACTTTTATGCTCTGAATGGAAACTTGTCGGAACGATGTGAAACGGACGACCAGCAGACAACTCAGGGCGACAGCGAGAGAGCGAGATCAGTGCAACTTTTGCTTTTCATTACTCTTCGCCCGCCTGGCCGAGGACGGTGGAGAAACTCGGCTTCCTGCCTGCCTTCGTGGCATGGGCACCTTCGGCTTCGACATCGACTTCGGCCACGACTGCGGCTCTGGCTGCGATTGCGTCTGCGGCCACCCTCGCCCTCTCCTGATCCTCGTCCCGCCGCTGCGCCAGCAAAGTGAACCAAGTCAGGATGCCAATTGGAGGCGTTTGGCGGAGCATGTGAAACAAGTGATGTTCGTTTCCCGTTTCGCGAACGACGAAAGGACAGAACGACGAAGATGGCGTTGAAGTTGCCGCAAACTCAGACGCAGACGACGATGTTGAGAGGATTGGAATTTTTATGTTGAATTTAATGTTTATTGTTGCTGGCGATGTTGTTGTTGATGGAGATGTTTTTGTAGCTGTTGTTGCTGGTGATGTTGTTGGCGATGGAGATGTTTTTCTTGTTGTTGAAGGTTTTTTTTGTTTTGGTTCTTGTTATTGTTGGTGGATAGCTAAACTTGTTGATTTGTTTGCGTTGTAAAGCGCTTTGTAAGGATAGTCAAGTTGTTGTTATTATTGCTGTTGTTGCTGTGGATGAGGATTTCTCTGGGAGGCGATTCAAAGTGTTTGCACACAGTTTCAATGCCTTCATTGCCGATTTATTTCAATGACTCCTCATCGTCTACAAAGAGGTCGTTTAATATGTCATACATATATTTTGTGTGGTTTATCCGAACTACCTGGTGAGAAATTTTGATCACCTTTTTTAATGAAAATTTAAACTTAGCCAAACATCAGATTGCATTCAAAGTTATTAAAATACGATTCGACATATACCTTTGGGTTATTTTCACATTTAAAACGTATTTGAGTGTTTTATTTGTTATCCGTGCGTCGGACATTACCAAGAAGAAGATTCCACACTCCCACCACCGATAATTTAAATATTTCAAGTTCAACACCTTCGCCTCCATCACATTCCGAGTTATTCTTGTACTCATGGTTGAGGTTGCCGTATTGCCGGATAAAGGAAAACAAAGTCAACAAATGCTAATGAGTTCGTGATGTGGATACATGGAATTTCCTTTATCCAGTCTGCGAAGTTAAACGGCGACAAAGGCATGAACAGCAAGAGCGAGAGAAGAGAAAAAGAGACAGAGCGAAATATTTAATCTGTTGACTTTGTTGCGGCGATGGCGATTTAGAGCCGTTGCCCGTTTTCATAACTCAAGAGGACCTGATCGTCCTGATCGGCAACTTCGTCGAATCCAACCTAACCTGGTCTAAAGTGGTCGCATTCAAGTCTTGATAATGATGATGTAGTATTTTGCACCGATTGCCATTGGCATTGGGGTAGATTGGGGTACTTTCTGGATAACATCCAGGTGTTCATAACATAAAATGCTTGTGAAATATTTGGAGAACTTACCTTTGGCGGCTAGTGAAATAAATGCTTGCGCATGTTGTCTAACTTTATCTACATTTAAATCTGGACATTTGGTACTTGTAATTGGCAGGCGTATCAGGAGTAATTCTAGAAAATCTAATGGCGTCACAGACGATAGATCCCAACCCAGTCGACTCAGGACATACAGTTCCCATTGCTAAAATAAAAGGAACGAAAAGAACAAAAATTGAATTAAAATCAAATTTAACAAATTTAATATAAATTACAAAATAAATACAATTACAAATAGAAAATTTATAATATCAAAATAATTACAATTAAGGAAATTATCAAAAAAAGAGAATACCAAAACACAAAAATTTCTAAAAGAAACTTACAAAACCCTGACAATTTAATAACAGAGTAGGAAGAGAGAAAGAAGAGGGTTTTGTGTTTGTGTAATGAGCAGATAATTAAACTGACCCTTGTTGGCGACCTTTTTTCGCATCGCAGCCCATTTTCGGTAACCTGTTTTGTGTGCGCCCGATGGCCCCAACCCCGGTGGTGTATGTATGTGTGTGGAGAAATAGAACTTCGCTGAAGGGAGCTCGTTCAATTGGTCAAGGGTTTTGAAAGTGGTAATTCGGAGTACACGAGGCGCACATGTAAATAGTTCGTTGACTTGGTTTCGAATTTGATTTTCATTTTAACATTAAATTGGACAACGCCAAAAAATCAAACAAAAAACCTGTTCAATTCTAATAAAGTTGTGCTTGTGCACCGGGAGAATCAGTGAAATACAATTGTATTGAGGGTATTTTTGTAACTCGCAGTTGGAATCGGGGTTATTTCCGACGGTTCGCTCCATGGAAATTATACCACCGAGAAGTATAATTATTTGCAGGCTGACGATGATGACATTTTAAAGCCACGTAATTTTTATTTAATTTGCCGAAAAGTTGGTCAGGTGTCAGGGAACATTTAATACGGGAAATGGCAATTATTATTATAGTAATTTTTAATATTTGAAAATATATATTTTTCTAATTTTAAATTATTTTTTTTTTCTATTTTTCTTTTTAAATGTTTTATAATTATTTTTTTTGTTGAACTTTTTTGCAGCAAATACAATTATAGGTAATTGTTTCGCAATTGGCACAATTGTGTTTCTTCTTATCGACGACCTCAAACTGAACATGTTGCCAAAGAGTGGATGGCGATGATAGAATTTCTGGAATTCACCGAGCATCGGAGGTCTCTGAACGAGAAGCTCTTGATGGGGTTGGGGAGTGGAAATCGCCGCTAACTACAATAACATGCGTAATAAATGCAATTAACGCAGCGACAACAATTACGATCGCAGCGGCAACGACAACCAACAACGGTAATGGTGATAATGATGTTGCTGGTGCTACAAGCGCCATGCGGTTTTAATGAGATTGTTGATAACAACAAGTAAAAACAACAATTCGCAATATAAAAACATTAAAATACAAAACTTTGTGTTGGCAAAAAACACACAATAACAACGAGTACGAAAAACTGTTGATAGTGATCGACAAGGGGAAACAGCAACATGTCAGAGTTTCATTTTCATATTGTTGGCAAAAAGAGAATGAGTGCAGCAACAAACACAACAACAACAATAAAAATAATAATAACAACAACTGTAACAACTTAATGAATGAAAATGCGGGTGGTGCAGCATTAAAATTGCAACTATGTTGTTGTTGGTAGCGATGGTGGCGGTGGAAATTATGATTATTACTACCATAACTGCGTTGATAATTAGTCCGTCCATATCTGGGGCAGTGACTTCATAGGGGAGCCAACCAGTGTTGTCTCCCCCAAAGGGCAGGCATTCGCAGTACCGCACAAAGTAAAGGATAAAAATGCAAATGCTGGGAAACGTCAGCCTGGCGAAAACTGGGTCAATTACGTGGCAGCCAACGACGCGTGACTCCCACTGAAGACAGGACAAGGATCCACAACAAAACTCGAGAGATTACTTCATCGGTGGTAGCAAATATTGCGCAGCAATTATCCGGAAGAGTTTCAATGAGCTGGATAAGCAGAGAAGAATTATCCTTCCGCGCATAACTTAGCTTATGAAAATAATCGAACACAACCAGGAAAATAAAGAAAAAAGAAGTAAAGGAATAAATAAAACACGTACCAGGAGGAATTAGTTTGAAACCACAGGTCATAAAACATAGGGGAAAAGACGAAAGAATACAATGTGGACAGAAGGATAAACAAAGCGACAAAGTGTCGACATATTTCAAATCCAGGCAATAAAGAATTTATGACGATGTTAAATGGATTTGAACATAGGAAAATAGCTTACAATGCAAGTGGGGAAGGTGATAACAGATTGTTTACAACGGACTGAAACAATTTCATCAACAATGCAACGAAGCTCGGAGTCTAACGGATAAAACGGTTAAGGAATAAACGGCTTGAACAGGCTGGAGTCGACCGGTTCCGATGGTCACCGAGGGGTCCGAAGGAAAGAAAAAGTGAACCAAGATTCCGAACGATTGAAATAGACGATTTATGTCACTGTTGATAAAAGAAAAGAAAGAAAAGCAAACGACCAAAACAAAGAAAGAGAGAAAGAAAGACATACATAGTTATAATTAAAAGGGGGAATTTTGAACAGTAAATAACAATAACAATAAATATTTGGCGGATTGCGACGACGGACCGGGTGGTTGAGGTTGCCTGATTATGGCAATCGTTTGGGGCCTCCATGGGCTACACCATGTTTTCGTATCGTTTCCTCCTTTCTACGCAATCCGAATAAGCGAAGACGAGACCCCAGACAGATTTGAGACATAGATTAGAGTTGAGAATTATTTTTAATTAGTGAATAATTTACAAACAAAACGAAAAATATAAGGAGCAAGTACAAAAAAGTTGATATCCAAAAGAGAATGGGGAAAGAGAGAGGAGTCAAAACTAGTAGTACACGATAGAGGGAGACGGACGAGCGAGTGAAGCTATCGAGCGAGTGACCACAAAATTAGAAGCTTTTAAGTGTTTTAAATTGTGATTTAACACATACATGTTCGGCATTAAGAGTTCATTGGCATGCAAAATTCGAGCGACGATGGATACAAAGAGAAGCTTTGAGGAGTTATTTCGTTGCTTTTATTGTTGTCGATGATGGTCGACTTGTTGTCGATGATGTTCGTTTTGTTGTTTAATTTTCGCAAGCCATAAAACATTTTCAGAATCCATACACGATACCAAGAAATCGATCAACCCCAAACCCAGCGATTGTCAAATGTTGATCCAAACCATAGACGTTTCATGCGTATTCCAGGAACCTGCCTCTAAACTATTTTCAAACACGAGGGTTCCAAATTCCCGGTAGCCAGGTAGGGGTTGTAGAGAGACTCATATGGGCCCCATATATACTCTTATCAGTGCAAACTGCGAGACGGTGCACAAATTGTTTAAATAATACTGAAGAAAATAACATGAAATATATAGTACAGACATATAAAACCATTCAAATGTCAACATCAACGTGCAAAAGTATAATTTCTGCTTCTATGTCAATATGTCTATGACGGTCTATCTGTTGCCGCCGACTGGCGCCAGCCTTATTTCTATACAAATTAAATGTCGTCGTATAATGACGGAGCTCAACGCAAACAGTGGAAGGGGCAGAGGGGGAAGGACAGCAGAAGTTAATATTCTGTTGAAATTTGAGTAGAAACTCTATTGAAGATCTCGACCTAAGGGAGTCGAACAATTGGTAGTAAAGAATCTCTGATCAAGAAAGTGTGATCCTGGATATTCATCCAAATCCTACAATTCGAATTTTTTCAAACTGTGGGTCGATTTGTGAACCTCTGATATATATTTTCTGGAATGTCTAGCGTTTGACTGTGTACACGAGTTTCTCCTCACGCACGACGACCTTAATATTCTGAACCCATAGACAATAAAATATATAACACTTGAGAACACAATAATTGTTTTGAGTTTGGTTTTTTTATCGTTTTTAATATTATTGCCTGAGGCTTTTGTTGCAACAAATTGTATGTTTCTTTCGTTTTTGTCGAGGAGAATATTTCAAACAAACGACGGCGGCGGCGGCGACGACGACAATATTTACAGAAAAATACTTTGTTGCGCATTATCTCGATTTTTTGCGCCATTTTGTAGTCATTAATTCATGTTAACGTTTCCAGAGTCGCCTTGAAAACGTGGGCAAAACGTATGAGGGTGGGGCAAACAAACTGAGAAAGAGACAGGTTCTTGGGGACAAGGGAGTGAACTGGGGTGGAACTGCAATGAGAAGGAGCCATGTAGGGAATTCCGTAATCAATAACGATAACCTAGTTATCGACAACGACGGCGTCGTCTGCGAGAGATGATGTAACTTTGTGCAGGGTCTGCAAAGCAAGGTAAGGAATAGTTCTATACCTGCCATCATAGAAGCCCAACCGATAAAATCTCGGTGATTATCTTCGGTCCCTCTCACATCGGGGCGGCAGATCTAGAGGCAGATTTAACTGATCGGGGGTTTTACTACCTCAACGTGGCTGGAACGATGACCGCAGTACACGAACCCATAAAGCATCATCGGCAACTGCGCCCGCCGTAAAATATGCAACCAAGTAGACAGAGAGAGAAACAGAACGTGAGAGAGGGAGACAAAAACATTACAGAAAATCATTTCACTTTCTATGGAAACGCATAAAAAGACATTCTTGCGGCTTTTCACAATATGAAAGACAGACAGACGAGAAGATGGATGAACAGAAGACAGACAGGACGACGGACAGACATCGAGGCAGACAGAAGGAACGATGAAGAGCTTCGTGTATGTCGGAGAAGACACTCATTCATCAGTTGACGGTTGCGCCGATAGTTAGCGAGTCGTTGTCTGTCTGTCCGGACATATGTCATTCTGTCTGGCGGTTGTTCGCTCCGTCTGTCCATCAGGTCCCTTCATAATTTTCAACATTTACTCATTCAATCAATTGCATGCGTGCGTCCGTCCGCCCGTCCTTCCGTCCCTCCCTCTGTCTGCCCCAATGGGACCGTCCGCTTGTCCCACTGTGTGGTTAGTTGTCTGTCCATTTGCTGTCTGTCCTTCTTTCAGTATGTATGTCTGTCGTTCAGTATTTCTGCGTGAGCGCTGCAGGGCTTTTCCTTTCTTTTGCTCGATCGTTGGTTTTGTTTTGTCATTTTTGTTCGCCTCTTGCTGTAGGTTATCTTAACGGGTGAGGATTTTCTCAGCTTAACATCCTATGGAGCCAACAACAACAACCACATTGAAGACGGCGGCGGCGACGACGCATGAAAATGAATTTAGGAGCCTTTGCGCATGTGCAACGACGACATCGACAACGACAACGGCGAAGACGACATGAGAACGGATCGCAAAAATATGCGCAATGACAAAGGATTGCGGCCTGAGTCCTCAAGGGCTGACGAGGAGGAGGAGACGATGAGAAGAACACACAGACAGACAGACAAACAGATGACAACAACAGCAACAAGTGGAAAAGACAGAAAACCAAGAGAAGGAGGATGAAAAAAAACACATGTTGATTTGCTTTTGACGACTTGTTGTTGTGCAGATTATTTCTGAAGTTGTTGTTGCTTACTGATTCTTCTTATTGTGTTACTGTTGTTGTTCTTGCTGCTGCATGTTGGTGGTTGCAGATTATTATTGTTGTTGTCATTGTTCAATGTTAAATGTTTAGTAAAATAAATGATGATCATGATGATGAGTCGGCGCAACAACAACAATAATAATAAAATCCACCAAATCCACATGTTGCTGTAAATGACATTTACACAGCAATAACAGCAACAACAACACTAAACAACGACAAACGTCGACAACAATTTGTGAGGGAAAAAAGGAGAAGAACAAATCAGAGAGAAAAAAGATTTCCATCCAAAGTTCAGGCTGAGGATGTAGTTGTTCTTGTTATTCATATGGTTCTTGTTTCTGCAGTTGGTCGTTGTTCTTGTCAATGGTCGCCACATCACACAATTCATTCATAAAAATATTTTCGTTAAAATTTGCGCACATTTCGATTAAAAATTCTCAGCACATATACGCTCAAACACACACACACACAGAGACACTTGTCGACGACCCATGCGAACAGATGATGTGCCGAACTCTCGACCGATCGGTTGCTGCGCATGTGCAACAGATCGTTGTTCCTTTTTTTTGTTATTTTTTTGGTTTTTGTTCCATTTGCAAAGCCCGGAGGAGTTGGAATGCAAATGTGTCACTGTGCGGTGGATGCGATGGACGTCGGTGGATCGTTGGGAGTTGCGTTTATTGCGATTTAATTGCTGGCAGCGACCGAGGCAAAAAACGTTGCCGCCGCCACAATCGATCGTTGGGGCTCCCGGAGCGACGGATTTTTTTCTCTGCCCATTGCTGCTGACAGACAAGGACATTCGTACGACATGTGAAACAAAAAACAAGTCAAAGAGTTAAAAAAAAAACAACGAAAATTAAATAAAATAAAATATTGAAGAAGGAAAATAATTTCTCAATTTCGTATGCAACGACGACCACGACGACGAAGTTCTTTGGAGCTGTTGCTGCTGCTCATTTCCGCTCAGAAATGTTTATGACACAACAAGAAGAAGAACAACCACCACCAACAACAACAAGAACCATTCAATGCTGAAGGATGTGTGCTGGGAATTAATCAGGAAGAGGGAAGAAAGAGGAAGAAGAAGACCGTGCGACAAGTGAACTTCAATTGGATTTCGGTTTCTGGAATAAATACTCCGTCCATCGATCCAGGTTCACACATAAACCATTGGAGGAAAGGAGAGAAAGAGAGCAAGGAAGAATGAGAAGGAACACATTTGACCATTAAAGTTGCCTCCCTCCAACCTCGGTGATTTTTCGAAGAGTTCAGCTCAGTTGTATTTTAGTAAATAGAGGATGATAAAAAAAAACCGATTGCGGAGAGAAAAATAAAATACCACTCACGTGCTTGGTCGATTTTTAAAGTTCCATTAAATGTGATTTTTATAGTTCGGACCTTTTCTGGGTTTTGAATTTCTCGAATCGGGTGGGAAAGAATCCGAAGCGTAACCTGGGAGTGCATTCATGATAGGGCGGAGTGGGAGGATCCTCCAATTCCATTTCAGTGGGAAAATAAAATGAATACAAGAAGTTCCAACGATAAGCAAGTGAATGAGAAGTCAATGAGAACAATCACATTGATTGGAAAATCAATTGCTTTGCTTTTGCTAGCGATAAGTTGATTAATTTTTAAATTCCACTATGGAGTCGAGATCCCCGACATCCATTCATACATCTTCACACAGCAATCTTCGCAGTGCACAATTTATATATAGACATATAGAAATGTATGTCTGTCGCAATGAATGAAAAGCAATTAATATACAAAATCCATAAATTTTAATTGTCAACATCCTTTTCCGAAGTCTGCAACATACTGCAGAGACAACAACAACAACGGCACAAACAACAAAAATATGAAGAAGAGTAATGAACATTGTCATCTCAGGGTCAGTAGTTTAATTTTTTTCGCACGCATCGAACACAAACACACTCATATTTTCAAGTGTGGATATGGGGATATATAGGCAAGTGACTCTCGTCTCCCGGAGACTGGGAAGGCGGAGTCTCTGTGGGAGGAAGAAAGCACTACATAATCCACGCACATCGATTTGCCTTCCTGCGAATTTGAACTCTTGCATTGAACCTTGCGATGGAAGTGGAAGAGAAGGAGATGGATATTTGCATATTCCATCCCATTCACAGAACTGTATAATTCTATCAATGAAGTCCAAGTTCGAGCCCAAGACGACGAGGGGAGAAGATGTGGTGAGAACTACATAGAAAGGCAACACTTCCGGCGCTCAAAGTACAATCTCGTGTTGTCGATAGCACGAGGAGATTCGAACAATGTTGCAACATGTTTATTGTGGAGGAGGAATCGATATCGATAGCATGCGATTCGGAGAATTTGACATGAACGACGAAATAATTTCTCCGATCACTTCGATCAAATTTGAATCTATCGATAAAAATCTGAAAAATGATGGAAGATTTAATCAACAACCACAAAAAATAAATAATAATAATTGCCATTGAAATCGTGATAATGATAGTGACATAAATATCGATAGTTAGTCGATTGTTGACTAGTAATTAAATTGTTGGAAGATTGCACTTGAGTTGGAGAAAACCTTGTTCTGTGACTTGAACTAAGAAAAAATGACTCGATGTATAGAAGCGAATGGAATATAGAAAAGTACCAGTAAGAGCCATGGACGATCAGACCTAAGACCTCATATTACAGCGACAATGGTAATCAGTATAGCAACAAAATTGTATACAAAAAGCAGTACAACATAAATTCAGCAATATAACAACAATAATAACAATAGCAAGCACGTCCCATCATCATCACCATCAGCCGGGTTGTTGATTCAAGAGAACAATTCAAGGAAAACAGCTGCGGCAACAGCATCGGAATCACCTCGACATCGGGTATTAAAATCGAAAATGCAATTCATAAGGCGTTAATCTGAGCTCGAGGGGGGCACTAAATTCAAAATACAACAACAACTCCAGCAGAATCGAAAAAATTGTATTTCGCGAAGAGACCCACGGTGCAGACTACGACGGACGGACGGCAATCGATCGACGAAGGAACGCTCGACGGTGGGAGGGAAGACGATGGAGGGCAAAAAAATAGAGAGGGAGTGAGAAGGTGGAGCCACCATGGAGGCCCCACACAGAAAATCAGAAAATGTTTTAAATAAAAAAAACCTCCGGCTGAGGAATGGACATCGACAGGATCGTATTCGGGAGCAGGGGAAGAAAGAGACGGGAAGCTGTCGCGAATCGAAGAGTGGGAGGAGACGGTGAAAAGCAATAGAAATTTATGGAGGAAGTGGAGGAGAGGACGAAATGGAATTGGGAACAAAAGAGAAAGGGGAAGAAGGAGTAGAATGAGAAGAAGAGGAGTGGGAAGAGAGAGGATGAAGGGGATGACGATGTAGAAGGAAACCGTTTTGGAAAATTGCAGGCGGAGAAGAATGCAGAAGGCAAAGGGAGGGACGTCAATCCTTATCGACAGTCAGAAGGACAGACGGACTGTCAATACGGCAAACGAACGATCAAGTGAATTGAAGGAAGACGAAATCAAAGCCGATGCTGAAGTCGTTCTCGAAGTCGATGCTGGTGTCAAAGGAATTGAAGTTGGACTCGAGGGAACATGACCAAGAAAGCAAATACAAGCCATCCGAGTCCGAGAGTTCGAGACCAAGTATATTTATGATTTTTTATGAATGAAACCGCGCGAAGAAACATTTGCGAACATAGCGTAAAACAACAACTATACTAACAATACCAATACAACTACAGAAACAACACCAAGTGTCTGGACACAATGTGAATTCAAATTGATGAAGTGAGAGATGGAAGAAGGCGGGAGGTGGGGAAGAAAAAACTGTTGCGTCTACGCTTTCTTGAAAACTTGAGTCTCGTAAAAAACAACGACAACGATAATATTACCAGAAACCATTGAGGGACAGAAAAATGAAGCCAGAGTTGGTGAGAAGGATACAAATATGGATCAGAGGAGAAGCTGGGTTGGAAGGAGGGGAAGAGTTAAAGAGTTAAAAAAAAGAAAAGATCAATGGGAGACGAAGCATGATCAAGAAGCATCCAAAGTCCAGACTGAGCGTAAAAAAGCAACAAAATAAAAAACCTCTGCCGCACAAGTTACGATCGTTATGACTAAAAAAAACAACAAAAGAAAAAGAGTAAAAACGGGCGCCATCCACACTAAATAAAGAATGAAGAGAAGAGAGGAAAAACAAAATTAAAAAAAAACAATTCGCGAAGACCCCACAAAAAGTGTGAAGCTCAGACTCAACCGTGGATCGATGGAAGGGCTCCGTCAGCCAGAGGTGAAACGAGGTGAGGCGAGATGGGATGAACTCCAACAAGAACAACAAATCCATGCGCACACGTTTGCAAGATCGACGCCGGGAGTCGTATAACAACAACAAGAAGGACAACAACAGGAGAAAAAACAAGAATGAAAACAAGTTAAACGCCAAAGCGACAGAAAGAAGCTCAAGAGCGAGAAGGAAACTGCTCACAGAGCGCGAGAGGGAAGCTCAGAGAGCAAGATGGAAAACTGAAGGGACGTCTCGAGTGAATGAAATAATTGTAGGAAAAAGTTAGGATTAATCCTAAAGAAGATCCTAAGAAGGAAAAGAAGAGGACGAAGAAAAATACGCAAACGAAGGTAGTAATTAAACATTTTTAACCACGACGTTGGCACGTTCTCTTCATCTTCTTCGACGATCATCGGCGGTCCCAACAGCATCCTCATCCAGAATACCGTCCGTCCGACCGATCGACAGATAGAGCAAGCAAGGTGATGAGATTAGGGATGGGCTCAAGCGACGAGGTGAGCTCGAGTCTGGTGGGGGGCTGGCATGCGTATGGACTGATGACAATTTTAATGAAGATGGAAATGAACAGAGAAACAGAGGGAGAGTGGAATCACTCCTCGCACAGGTTCAGGAATTCGCTAGAGTAAATAGTGGTTGGAAGACCGATGGACAGACCAACAAATGTCCGCGGACTGCGGGAAGGAAGAAGATTAATGAGTGCAGACGCCTTGGAAGGGATTGATAGGAAGCGATGAAAGAAAATGTGCATTTGGTCTATGGGAAGATAGATGTGGTAATTAGGTCAGTAACAGGATTATACAGAGGTATAAAAAAATACTCTAGGATAATGGGATGCGAATTAGAAGAGAGTGGTAGACAAAAAGATAAATATAGACCAAGGCAGAGGAGATTCCAAGGAAAGAATTAACCGAGTGGGGTTTTTCCCTCTGAAGAGAAAAAAAAGCGATCTTCTAATATTCATTAGACACGGATGAGTTGAAGGGGAAACGTGAAGAATGCCAAAAATTCTTCGATTATGCAAATGAATAGCCGAAAGTAGACTTCAAGCCTACCGAAATACAAATAGCAAAAACCACGTAATTTTGACCACGACGATGAAGGAGATGAAGAAGAAACATATGGCAAAAAATTTGAGAAAAATGTTCATTAGCGATAATTATATGTATACATATTTACATATATTTATATGATATATTTCCAACTAAAAATATAACGAAAAACGCCCCAGGAGATTCACATGGCTAAAATAAATCGAAGGAAAGGAGCAAAAACCGAGCAAAAGAAGAAGAATTAAGAGAAAAAAATGGTAAAAAATTAACACAACAATTAAAAAGTATTTAAAATAAGAAGTCAAGTTCAAAAGAAATAAAATAAAATATGGGAAAATATGCCACAAGTGCAATCGTGGATGAGAATATTTCGCTTTTAAGAGTCTGCAGATGAATTGATGGGTTGTGACTGGGAACTGAAGAATTTAAGAAGAACAGATTGCTTGGGTTTCGTTGGGTTCAGTTCGCCCTGGTGGGGCTGACAGACAGAGAGATATATGGATGAAACACAAAGAGGGAAGGAATAGTACTTGCGGCGATCATGAAAATACTTTTTGCTGAACCACAACAACCGAAATAAAAACATAAAAAAAATTCAAGACGCACAAGAAGCAGATCAAGGCGGAAAACGAAAAACAAAATATAAAACTTCAAAATAATAAAAACATAAAAAGGAAAGGCAAAATATTGGCAATTTGGTATTTTTGGAATTTTTGCAGCAGCATGATATAATTTTGAAAAACAACAAAGGCAAGAAGAACAAAAGACTAATGAGAGCAGGGCAAACACAGCTCTAGGGCAGCAGACTAGGGAAAAGATCGATAGGTTTACACCGAGACTTAAGTCGTCTTCAAAAGCTTCATCAACAGTCGATGGGAAGCGAGAACTTTTGAAGACGTCTTCGCGAAGAATGAACCAAAATTGGGACCGACGCACAGTGGCACTTTTGTTCAATCTAGGCGCGCAAAATTATTTATATGGTGAAAAGTGAATATATATCGTTCAAACTGAGTTTAAATGTTAATGTTGTACTTCTGAATATTACTACAATAATTTATATGTATCATCCAATGGCCACACCCCCTATTGCGGTTCATTACAAACATTGGGCATTGAAACAAACACTGAAAGTAACAATATGTATTTGTTGAAAACAACAAAATAAAATTTATTTGCTTCAATCTAATGGTATGGAAAAGTTGAAAAACAATTAATTTTCCGAGTGGAAAGACCATGGGTAAGGAGGAGAGAGATTTGGGGTTGTTATGATGCATTTCTGTTTGCGTGTAAATGAGTGAGGGGGATCCAGTGAGCCCCTGATTGAAATCTTAACAAATTGTAACCAATATTATGCAAATTGAATTATTTTGCAAATTGGCAGGAAAATTATATTGAATTATATTTAATAAAGATACCACTTTGTTAAAATCCAAAAATGGTAGTAGTTGAACGCGGTTCAAACTTTTGGCATCCTTTTCTTTTCACATATATTTTATGCGAAAAAAGGATACATATAAATCAAGTCATTTCATTGCAACGAAAAAGCCTAACCAACTTTTAAACACATGTAAACAATTATAGTTACATGTAAGTTCCAAATAAACCAAAAATATTTGTGTTTTTTTTTTGTTAAAAACAATAAATTTTTGATTTAAAAGTAAATTCATATCATTTCCCGTTTCAAAATTTTTCAAAAACTTTCGAAATAACACATTTTGCAAGCTGATTTCTCAGCGAAACAAATTTTTTTTTAAATAATGGAATTTGTTTATTTTTTTATTTTTTATTTTTATTATTTTTTTTAAAATTTTGCGCGCCTAGATTGAACAAAAGTGCCACTGTGCGACGGTACCCAATGGGACAAGAAGGCAAGACGAAGGAGTTCGACGAAAGCTCGTTAATTTAAAAAAAAAGTTCGCACAAGATTCTTATGGACCAGACCGGGTTCAAGATCAACTGCAAAAGGCTTCCGAGGGGCATATGAATCTTTTATTAAAAGGGATGTAGGATGGATGGAAGGTTGGAGAGATAGATGAGGAGAAAGAGAGGGATCCATCCGGAGCAAGAAACCTTCGCGCAATGAGCTTCACGTTCTGTTGTCGATTCTTATCAGCGGACCGCGCAGAAACAGACAGAGACAGCGAGCGATGCAGACAGATAGAGCGAGCGGGAGAGATGGATGTGAAGTTGACTGCGAAATAAATGAACTTAAAAAGCATCACGAACGAAATGAGCCGAAAAAACCCCAAGAGGACGATGAGGAGGGGAAGATGAAGAGGAAACCTCTTGAACGAGCTTACAATGAACCGAAGACGAAACGAAACGAGGCGAGCAGGAGGTCGATCGGTCGGTTCTGCGAATGAACAGTGGGACGGACAGACGTATGGATGGACAGAACGAACGAACGGCCGAATGAAGGTATCTTATTGCTTACACTCGAAATACATTAAGCTTTTTGCTGTTATTTTTCAAAAAACAAACGCCGACAATTTATACAAAAATACATACATACACGCACGACGAGAGATAGTCGAAAAGACAGACAGATACAGGAACAGCCAACAAGAGGCTGACGGACAGACGGACGGACGGAAAGATCAGTCCACTGGAGATGAACGTGTGCAGCAGCAGCATCAGTCGCCTCATCTCAAGTTCCTCCCCGAAGTTGCTTAACAAAGAGCTTAGCGACAGACGGACGGACGTAAATTCGTGTGTGTACGAGTGTTTGAGTGTTCGTGCACTACAAGATATGCGAAAATTTCGTTTAGTTTTCAGTCGGTCACCAAAGTTGGTCGGACGGACGGAAGCATGAACAGGATGGTTGAATGGCGGAACAGACCATTGGACAGAAGATCCGCCGGTCGGTTTGTCCAAGAGCAAAAACAACGAGTGAGTTCCAGGAATTCGATCATCTTTGGCGAAGCAATCTGATGTGTCTTCCCTACCTACAGAGACCGAGCCCGCCCTCGCCTCACCATCCAGGCAAATCCTCTTTGTGTCCGTCTCTATCGCTCTTTGCCTGTTCCTTGTCTTCTCGTGCGACGAACGATAAGAGACGAGCGGGCATTAAATGAATGGACAAATAGACGGACGCACAGTGGGACGAAAACCCACAAATAACTTAACGACAGCCATACAGACGGTTATTTGCATATAGAATTCCTTCGATGGAGCAAGAAAAAGCACATTTGCAACAAAATTAATTAAAAATTAGCAACAATCAACGACAAGAAAATAAAATATGTTATTAAAAATAACAACAACATGTGATGTTACGGGTAGTGACGTTACAGTTAACAGTAAAATATTATATGCAATCAAATATTATGTAGATTATTTTATTTATTTATTATGTTTGATCCATTTAAAAGTCTAGGAAATCATCTCAACCTGTTGTTAGTGTTTGAATGTTTGTAATGCATTTTTGCATCAAAATTATAAATAAATAAAATATTTCAATATATTGTCAATTTAGTCGGTACCTTCAAATTATTTGTAACAATTAGTCGATTCGAAAAATAATCGTTTATCGTGCCATTTACTCGAGTATATGAGTATTTTTACTAGTACTTGGACGAACACTAGTTACGGGAGATGAAGAGGACCAGGAAATGGAGGAGGGAGTGAAACTGTGGATGATGTCAATATCTAGATACATCTCTCTTGCTGCTGCTGCTGGTGCAAAGTCGGCGTCAACAACATGCAAAAATGTTCGGCAGGATTTATTGGTAGAATCCCTGGTAAGACGAGATGGAAAGACCAAAACAGAAGAGGGAGAGAGAAATCTCAACAACAACCATATTAACAACAAACATCGAAGAACAACAACAACAAACAAAGCGCCATGCGGTGCAATGCAAAGGATTCCATAACAACGACTGCAACAACAAAATACACGCAGGCAAACATCCGGACCGACACCGACACAGACAAAGGCAATGGCGAAAATTAAGGTGCGCAAAAGAAAACACGCATAATCACTAAAAGATGCTAAAAATTCGACAACCACTACAATAACATAACATAACCAACAACAACAGCAAACCTGCCAGAACAACAATAATGGAACAAAAATGCATCGAAAAAATTAATTGAAAGAACCTTATGGATGCATATTGGGAAAGATATTAATTTACAAGATGAATGCGAAGAGGAAGAGAAAAAGAAGGAGGTGGGTCTCGAAAACGACGATAATCATGATGATGATGAAGAGATGATGAAGAAGAGGTTGAAAATAAATAAAAATAAGGCAAAATTCACAATGATGAAGAAAAAGACTGAGATTGAGAAGGAAACATTAAAGAAGAAAATGAGAAACATAAAAATGATTATATTAAGGAATGATATGATATTAACGAAAAGAACGATGATGATAACGAAATAGTTATTAATGATGATTATGATTGAATTGATGGAAATCATAACTAAGAAGGAGACTGATGAAGGAAAGTTAAGAATTAACAAATATCGATGAAACAGAAAATCCTATAACTATAAACAATAAATATATGATGATTATGAACGAGATTATGAACAAAATTAGTATAATAGTAAAAAATATAAAACCGGGAAAATTTTTAAGAAGCTGGATATACTAAGAATAGTGCCAAGGATAATAACTGATGAAGTAAGTAAGAAATGGATTATTGACTAAATGATGAGGATTCAGATTAGACTGATGAGATAAAATCGATCGATAGAGATAATATATAATGGCAAGAGAAGATGGCGCCAAATAAACACCATGATAATGGTTTTATTATGGAATTGACCTCTTTGATTGGTTTCAAACTATCTGCGGAAGGTGAAGAGATCGAACAAAAGCAATTTTCGAATGGAGGTTAACAACCAATAAGAAACACAAATAAAAGCTCAAATTGATCACCCACGAGAACGACCAAGAAGAAGAGGATGTGAAGGATGCTGGATGCCTGCTTCCCAAAAAGGATTCTCTTTCAACAACACCGATATATTATTATACTCAGACATTATATTGAATATTTATAATGCGAAAATATGGCAAACATTTCAAAACAGAGCAACCAGCAATTTTGTAGAAATGCAGACAGACTGAACAAAAGACAGACAGAAAAGAGAATGGAATCAGACGAAAAGGATGTCATTCTGGACATCACCAGGGGGCAGAGGAGGGCGAAACAATACCGAGGTTTCTCATTCCCAGACGGATTCCCGTGAAACAGGCACAAAGACAATGAAACCACGAGTATAAAAGTCCGTCCCGAAAATAATTTTCAACTCAAGACAGACGGACAAACAGACGGCGGGGCAGACAGCATAACTTTGGAGCCCAAAAAAGGACATTTATCGCGGGCACGAATCCAGGAGTCGACGATCGAGATTCGAGTACGAGTTCAATTACAAGTTTGAGTTCGAAAAATTTCGTCGATTGTGAGTCAAAAAAAAACAAAAAATAATAATAATAACATTTGAGAAGCGAGGGAAGAAGCGAGATAAAAGAGGATACACGGAAAAATATGCCATGATAAAAGGACTTCGATGAGAGACAGCTACAACAACATGTGTGGAACCAGACGAAGCACAGCAAAAAAAACATCACCGTACGAAAACTTGCCGCGAAACCACTTGAAGAAAAATTCCAAAAAATAAAAATCAAAACCTAAATGAATAAAATCAAAAAATTAACCATGGACGAAGGAGTTGGCGTGGCGTGGGGGAGGAGAGGGAGGTGGTTCCTGCAGAAAACACCGCCAACAAGTTGGAGACTATCATCGTCATCGTCGTTGTCGAGAGTGAGTCTGGGAAAAAGCGTTGATGCCACATAAAACATATTTAAGAGCCTCCATGCACACGCACACACACCAACAGTCGAACGAACACATACAGTGAGACAACGACATATGCTCAGAGGAGGAAGGAAGGTGATCAACAGAATCCAATGAAACGAAGCAAGGACAGACGGGTGGACTCAGATAGAGGATTCGAAGGGACACTGGGACAGACATAGGATCCGGACAGACAGAGGGTCTGGGACACACAGAGGGTCTGAGACAGAGAAACAGTCAGCCAGCCAGCTCGACGGACGAATGGACGGACAATCACAGGTCGCAGATTCGAGAATGAAATCTAAATTTTTTCACGAGCTCCTCTTAAACGTTTACAGACATTGGCATCTTAAGTAGACGCAGGGGGGAATCGACTGACACCAGCACGGCACGGACTCGTCTGACTTGGCCTGGCCCCAACAGCGCCAAAGAAACGTGTGTGTGTATGTGTGAGGTTGGCAAACAGATCGCATCCAGGATCAGCAAACAAGTTGCATTAAGTGTAAAAGTATATCGCGCCAGATATGCAAGCAATGTTCGAACCATGAGGGGGAGAAGGGGTCAAAGGCGACTGAGAGGTGGAGGAAGAAAAGGCTGATGAGGAGAAGGAGGCTCGGGCGCCATATAAGTTTTGTAATAAAAAATATAGGAAATAGAATTCGAGCGAATGCAAGTAGAAGAGCAGATGTGGAAGAGTAGAGAAAGAGGTGGGCGAAAAAGAAGAAAGATGTGAACGAGGAAGAAGTAGAAAGAGATGAACGAGGAATATGTCGTTCTCTCTTCTCTCACAATTGCGTGAGGTCCAGTCGACAAGGGTCCATTAGGCATTGGAAGCCGGAGCGAACGTTGTCTAAGCTCTCACAACACAGCATCATAGAACGAGGAATCCAGTCGTCCAGGTCTTCCTACGCAAGCTCAGTGAAATTTCCTATCCAGGTTTGAGCATCCGCAGCCGGATCAAGAGGAGTAGGAGGAGGGAAATGAACCAGGGCGAGGGAGAGAGACCACTTCTTCTTCGTTCACCCAGAGAAGGAGCTTCGGCACTCAAGGTTCCTTTAATTTGCTCGAAATGAAGGAGTAAGGTTTTTAAATTTTGCCTTTTCTTTCCTTTTCGCCGAGGTTTTATTGCAATGCGTGCTTCCGCTTGGCTGACATGATAATTGCATGATTGGAGGGAGAGGAGAATAACGTGGGAGGGAATCAGAGAGAGAATCAGAGTTTTAAAGGAATGTGGAACAATTGAATATTTCTCCGCTTGAAGATTTCCTACTATAATCAACATAATTAATTGTATTTATATTTCAGATTTATTCAATTTATTTGTAGTTAAACGATAGCTCAAGGACTTCCCATTAAATCTTCTGCGAGACAGTATGAACCAACACCAGGTGAAGATCGTATGGAATGGAAATGGAGACTCGTCTCGCGCAGCAGGAATCGGAGGATCATGACCAACGTCAACAACATTGCGGAGAATTTCATGGACAACAAGGAGTGAGGCGAAATTGAAGACCAAGCGGGCGACGAATAATAAATTTCGAAAATTTTGCACTCAAGTAACTCCTTTGCTGCCCTCTTCCTCCTACACTTCCTCTCATTGTCCACGGCGGCCTAGCACCAGGAGATGAGAAAGAATCTCAACGATCGACCGGGCGACAAGGGCCATGCGAATATCTCGGAAATTAATGGCTTCACTCTTCGGAACATTAAATTGTATGTTCGTCTGTCTGTCCGTTCGGCGGTTTCTCTGTCGGCCGCTCGCCTATCCGGCCGTCGGGCCTCTTTCTCGACCAGTCTAGTCGCCGACCTCTCGGTCTATCTGTCCGTCGATCGACTGGTTAGTCGTTCGGTCAATGGATCCGTTCGTTCGTCTGTCTGTCTGTCGACTGCGTGCGTCGTCGATTAAGCTATTCAATTTTATGGTCATCGATGATGATTATGCGATGAGAGATGGGTTCATGATGATCCCAGAGAGGCAGACAAGCGTAAGGAAAGAAGGCAACCAACGCGAGAGGAAAATATTTATGCAAAGTAAACCTTCAACGAAGAATCGCTGGGAGTGCGATAAAGGACCACGTAAACCTAGAGTCGTAGGAAAGACAGGATGCCGCTATCATCCTTCATTCATCGCAGGACGACGAAAAGGATCAACGATCGCAAGAGTGAGAATACGAAATCGAAGCGAGGAGGAGAGATCAGCAAATCTCACAGAATGAGAAGGGACGAAGAATTGCGTGAGAAAACAACATTTGAAAACACACGAATTCCAAGAAGGACAACCGGATTCCCGACGGAGAACAAATGAGAGAGGCGTAGGAGGATGAAGAGAGAGGGGGAGTGCGAGTCGAGTGGGCGTTTAAGTTTGAATGGAGGAGAATAAAAATTGTCAAATCATGGAGACAAAAGCATACACAAGAATTTTGCCGAACGGAGGACGGGAGGTGGCGAACCCGTGAAACAGGTATAGATAGAAGAAGACGACGGTGAAAGAGAGAACGGTAAACGATGCTGCTGACCAGGTAGGTTGTCGAGAACAGCAAGTGGACATCAGCTGCAGGAACCGCAACAACAACTGCAGTAATACCAGACATAGATCAAAGTGCGATACCGCTCTATGAGAAAGTAGAAAGATGCTTTCCAGAAGGAAAATTATTACGAAAAGGAGAAAACGTTGAAATAATAGTCGTAACGGACAGGAGAAAATGAGATAAACCCAGGAGAAAGAGACAGGTTGTAAAAGGAGATTTTGTCAAGTGTCGACAGACAGACGACTGGTGGTCCAACTGGTTCTCCTCGTTCAGGTTTTCAACTGACAGAAATCCCAACTTCCGCGAAGGATCCTCGTAAACCATCCTACCCGATGGAATTCCATGATAAAACTAGTAGGGTGAGGTTGTAGCATTAGAAAGTTTCTAGATCAAGGGAGGTGATAATTGCTCGGGGACGGTAAATGAAAATATAATTGAAAACAACTGCCCTCCGGTGACCCGTAACATTAATGGGAGTTTAAGAGGTATTAGAATAATTTTCAAAACAATTACAACCAGAGGTATTCATCGTTTCTCAATCGTTAGTCGGGGGGTCAACAACCTTTACGAATGTCGACTCGCGATTCAATTCGATTTAATGCGGAAATGAATTTGTAAAAATTGATCAATGGAATTTTTTGTGGGAAATATCATCCCTTTAAAACGAATACATTTCAACAAAGAGAAAAAAAGCATTCTAGTTGTAGTAAAAAAGGAAGCAGAGCCAAAAGATGGGTGAATGATTGTGACACATTTGTCACCACCACCAATAGTTTGGTAAATGAATCGCGGTGATAGGTAGAAATACGAATACAAAGAATCAACTTCGTCATCATCATCATCATATGATTCAATCACATTGTCATTTGAAACGGTGATGGGAGAGAATAGATCGAAATGTACGAAGGAATCTGCTTTGGGATTCTTATTTCACGTGGAGATCGAACACCGAAAACCGAGGAGACTAAAATGATGATCAAACTGAAAAAAGAACAGGAGCAACTGTTGCTACCGGTAGTTTCTGATGACATTTGTATTCCTATGGATAAATCCCATATAATAGCACTGATTGAGGTTCAATCAATATTCGAATATTTTCAATGAGTAAAAATGGTGGAAA
Source organism: Coelopa frigida (assembly GCA_017309665.1). Classification (NCBI taxonomy): domain Eukaryota; kingdom Metazoa; phylum Arthropoda; class Insecta; order Diptera; family Coelopidae; genus Coelopa; species Coelopa frigida. Next base: position 20,983,086 of record CM029564.1, on the reverse strand, counting down.
GCGAATAAACTGATGAGAGAAGGAATATATTCATGTGATATGTAGAGTGATTTGGAAAGTTTGTACCTCGAGGTGAACTTGACATAAAAACATGGCAAGTAGAAATCATTGTAAGTAATGCGGCGAGGTATGGATAAGTAAGTTTGAAAGTGACTACGATCGAACCACACAAGAGGGCTTCTTGAATGAAGTGCTCGAAAAAGGCAACGACGAATTCGAGTAGAATATTCATGTGGAATAAACGCAAAGAATGTGATCAATATAGTGACAAAGAGAGGGGGCAAAAGAGACAGGCAGAGAATCGTATATAGTTTGAGGATATGAATCGTTATAGAGGGCTGTGAGAAATGATTTCATTCCCGGTAAAATAATTAATGAATTATTCAACGAGCCACAGCGGCGACGCGTTGCGAGGAAGAAAACTAAAAAACGATAAAAAAAAAATTACACAAAAAACGAAAAAACCGCACAATACATGCGTAAAATCACTGATAAAAATTCAATCAAAAAATACTCGAAAAAATAAAATGAATAACAAATTTAATATAAATAAATTAAAAAAATAAAATCTCAAAATTAAAGACAATCAGAATTAAAAAAAAAAAAGAAATGAACATGAATCAAAAGAAAATAAGAACCTACAATGGAATTTCGTAATGAAAAGACTACGACGAATCGAAAACCAAAGCAAACGCGGAGAGAAAAATATGCGTAAGACCCCTTTGGTTATAGCTTCATCGGCGAAATCTATTATTTCATTAGTTAAGTTGCCAAAAAAATGAAATAACAACAACTACATAGGTATGTACAGCAACAAAATGCGTGCGAAGAAACGAGTTTCTAACTATATTCCATGCCATACTCCCCTACCGAAGCATGAGGTCTTCGAATGAGTGGTATTCGGTTAAAGTCAAGGTGTCTCGGTTGTGGCTTCAAGCGGGTTTTTCGCCTTTTCCCCCCCCACGTCACTCTTCTCATCCCCACTCCACTCCACTATTCTTCTCTCTTCATGTGCCTTTTGCAATTGCCATTGAACCGAGTCCGTCATCATGGGATCGTATAGGCCTATATGCCTACAGTAGTCTATGACCGAGAGTTGTTGGTATAGTCTATGATTGATATTGTTGCGATAGTTCATTGTAGTTGTTGTTGCTACCGATGTAGTTCATTGTTAATGTTGCTATAGGCTGTCTATTACGAATGTTGCTACCATAGCCTAGACTATTTCGACAACTGTTGCTATGGACGATACTACCGTTTTCAAAGTAGTTGTTATAAATGTTTATTGTTATATAAATTATAAAACTTTGAAGTTGTTACTGACGATTTCAGTGTTGTTGCAGTGGTTGTTGCTAACTGAAATTAATTAATTGTAATTCAACTCAAAATAAAAAAAGACCTCAATGGAATAATATTAAGAGGAAAATTCTCCGCTAAAAGGTACAAAACCATTTAATTGTCGACTGTCAAAAAAATTACCAAAGCTCTTAATTTCAGACGCTGAAGACGATGACGACGACGAACCAATTTAACCTCAATTCATTCACAAAGGTTTTGCATGCTGAATGTGATAAGGTCGACTTTGGAGATGGAGGGAGGGAGGAGCAACTAGGAAGAGGAGAGACAGTCGGAGGGACGGGACGCGATGAAGGCAGAGCTTAACACGCTCATGACTGGACAGTACCTACAAGAATAGCAACAACACCGCCAACAACAACAGGAAATCGCAAGCCAAGTTAAACAAGCTCTTGTCTTAATTACGCATTTAAACCCGGCTGGACGGCAGCCCGACCCACCATCACCATCATGCGGTCAGTTCTCGGTGATTTCAACGAATTAGCACGCGGCTCTAAAGACCCTCAAAGAAGAAGAACAAGCAGCAACACAGGTACATATCGAGAGGGAAAAAGTTGGAAATGGAAAGAGGAGGAAACATTAAGACAAGTTAAAAGAAAGGAAAGGGTGGATGTGGAGGGGACACAAGAGAGGTGGAAGTAAAACAAAGAGAAGAGGGTAGAAAAGTGTGAAAAAATCCAAATACCTTGCGACTTCCGTGCGTGAAGAAGCGTGGACGAAGTGTTGTCACTGCCCAGATGGGGAGTAGAAAGAGGAGGAGAAGTAGGAGAGGTTTCCGCAGACGCTTCGAGGGTCTAATAAATCATTGCCGGCGATTATTAAAGGGTCTCCACCTTTCCTCCCTCCCGACCGTCATCCGTCATTCTCCACCCCAAAAAGGTAAGATGTAAATTTCGAAATTATTGAAGCTCCAGGCCCGACGAATCAAAGACACATCATCAAGTGCTCATCGTGGATCATCCGCTTCTGGTGACTCTAGATTATGCTGATAATGATGATTGGTGGACGCGATAATGATTGGTGACATACGTTGCGGTGATGTTGACAATCGCTTGGTGGCGGTCGATTAAAATTCCAGCATAGGCCGCTGGATTCCCATCGATCGTCGCCTAGGGGCCACCAACTAAGGCAGGTAACCATCGGCATCGTGCAATGGATGGATCGTTGAATCGATGAAATTGTTTGCGAGTCCTTTTCAGTGAGTTAAAGTTGCCTTGAGGAGGATTGGCGGAATGAGATGCTTTGAGAGATACACCAAAAAAGAGGTAGGTAGGACAATGAAATTCCGCGACAATAACCTTCAGACAACAAGGACTAAAACAACAACAAACAACAACAGAAACCACAGCAACAGAGTGAATCGATCATTCCAACATTGTTGACATAACAATGTATTATAACCATTCACTGGTTGGCATCACTGTTGTTGTGTTGATCTTGTTGTGATCATTGTTATTGTTTTGAAACGCAAGCAAACAACAAAACCAACAAAGGTCCTTGAAAACCATATGAAAAACGTTAATTTTTGCTAAATACATCGGCGCATATTTGCAACGAAATATGGAGACTGAGAGGGGAGAGAAGACAGGAAGTAGATGATGGTGTTGCATGATCAGCGATTTTTGTTTTGTAATCGATGGATGGATCGTCGCTCTTTATCACCGTCAGAGGGTCGGTCTTTCCGCCTGTCCCTGTCTGTCCTAACGAATCCCACCGTCAGACCCACCGAACTCTGTCTGTCTCTCTGTGCGTGTGTTTCTTTGTCCGTTTGTATGTCCGATTGTCGACATTTCAACCGAAGTGTAAGCAAATTCCAAAAACAAATAAAACAGAACAGAAAACTCGACTCGGCGATCATCGCCGATCGGCTGATTTCCTACATTTCCTCCCAGGGAGGGAACAGGATCAAGCCAAGAGCCACAGTACGAAAGAGAGAGGGGTAGTGAGAAAAAGAAACAAGTGTTTGCCTCACGGACAATGTTGAGACTTGGCCCCGACTGAGACCGAGCGAAACTTACAACATTTAAAATTCATTCCCAAGGAGACCACTCTCCACCTCTCGCGCTATCTCGCTCTGTGCCTATCTCAATCTGTCTCTGTCTGCCTTCCCCAGCTCTTTCATGCTCCCAATCACCCTCACAATCCGCTGCTCTCGGCCGACTGTCGGTATCACTATCCGTCTGTATGTCTCTCTGTGATCCCGATCACGACCGCGAGTAATGCGCCTGATGATGGTGCTCGAATGCTGTTACTGCCGCTGCTGCTGGTCGACTTGGATGCTGCTGCTGACGTTGCTGTTGATGTTGCTGTTGGGTCTGCGTCTGGGCCTGGCCCTGGCGCAGAGTCTCCGTCAGTGTCTTCAACGGCGACTGCAGTCGAAGCCGGAGTCTAGGGCCTGGTCTGGAGTCTGCGTCAGACGATGATCGTTTATCTAGATTACATGGAAGGGTAATTGTTGTTGCTGTTGAGGACGATCAGGGGGGAGGAAGGAGTATTCGAATTTGCGAAATTAAATGAATGTACGTGGCGTGGTGGCGGCGGTGGATCGACTTGTGCAAACGACCTTGCAAAGTTATGCACCGTGCGAAGAGAGCGTGGCACAAGTTGCCGCCGACTGATTGGATTAATAGTTTATCTCGCCCTTTAACCCTTTCATGGGGGGAAGGAAGAGAGGACGACAGGGTTCTGAAAGGAGCAATTACGTAAAACAGTGGAATATTTAATTGAATACACTAGCAATGAGGACAAATGTTCAAAACGATAGAGAAATGTCTGCTTTAAATTTGAGTTGCAATTCTATTAAACTTCTTGTATGAGTAAATTTCTACTCAACTTTACTCGTATGCGTAAATTTGTACTCAAATTACGTACGATCAACATTTCTACTCAACTTGACTCGTTTAACAAATAGAAATCACGACTCATGCACCTTGAGTAAAACTCGTATTCCTTTCAACTTAAGCATCTTCTCTTTGCAATAAGTTGGCAACACGGCCTGAAAGTGAAGACCAGACGTCGAGGAATTTCCTCGGTGCGTTGTCATCCAACCTCTTTCTCCACAACCCGTCGCCAAACCCTCGACCCCCTCGTGACAAAGCCTCCCACTGTCAGTCGCTTGGCCGTGCCGTGCACGAAGAAGACCTCGAGCAATGGAGTGTGGTGGAGTCAGTCGTCTGCCAGTCCCGTGCGGCCAGACGCCTAGAGCCGACTCCCAGTTGGAGCCGGGGAGTCGTGCCACAAGTCGAGTCCGTGAGTCTCGCCTTTCTTTCTTTCTGTCCGTCCTTCCAACTGTCTGTCCGTTTGCCGTGAGGTTGTCTAGTGTGCTGTGAGCATTACATTTCCACGCAGCGATCGCATGCCACAACAAGTAATCATCGGGAAGGAAGACGCGAGTGGAGAGGGAGACAAAGAGAGGGACGGAGGGGTGAATTGAGTGCGAAGAGCACCGTGGAGCAACCAGAACAGGTGAACGGAGGTGGAAAGGAGGGAAGAAGCAGGCGGCGAAACGCACAAATCAAATGAGCGCCTCGAGAGCACACGCATTGCGAGAGGCGAAGGAGGTGGAAGAAAATGGTGAGGAGTCGAAAAGAGTTAGAGAACGAACAAAGGAATGAGTAAGAGAGGCAGAAGTAGGAGGAAGAAACCAAGTCATGAAAGGCAGGAGCAAAATACAGAAGAACGAACGGGGACAAAGGATCAAGAAATCGAGCGAAGCGAAGAATATTCACGAAAATAAATTGTTTGACTGAGAAACTGATCGACCGACACGGCGCGCACCTAAAAAAGGAAGCGCAACGGAGACCCTCCGCCGATCGGAGGGGGCGGGGCAGGGCGAGATGGAGATGGGGAAAGAAGGAAGAGAAGTGGGGCCGGCAGCAAGGCGGGAGTGTGCCTTGATTGCATTTCGCGATGCGCTTTGGCAGCTTCTCGAGACGAAGGACGGACGGACGGACAGACAGTCGAACGGCAGACAGTCGAACGACCGACAGACGGACGACTGACAGAAGACCACTTCGAGGACTTCGATTGGAGAATGCGGCGAGGTGCCTGGAGGAAGGAGGACGAGGACAACGACGACGTTGTCGGCAAAACCAAAGCCTGGGAACCTCGCGCGGACGGACGAAGCTCAGACGTTCGGTTGGTTCGATTCGTGTCGTGTCTGGTGGTTTGGTGGATTTTGCAGGAATTGCAAAAAATCCTTTCAACCGACAGTGTTGTAGTTGTAGTTGTTGGATGCTGTTGCCTTGGCTGGTGCTGCAAATTAAATGAAACACAAATAAAAGTGGAAGTGGAATCGTTTTGGAAGGTAAACCCTGAGTGACTCGTTGCCGCAGCGGAACAAACAGGCGATGAGGGAGTGAGAAGGGTGAAAAGGAGGACGATACACAAAGGTGGGTGAGAGAAAGAGAGAGGGGTAGTTTTTGTTCTGGTGGAATGCCGCGAATTCAACGTGTAATCGAGATCAAGTACGTAGGACGAGGCGACATCTACGAGGACCAACGTCATGCGATGACCCGAGACGGTGGGGAGGACGAAAGGGCGACAGCGAAGGAGAGAAACAGACCGAGAGCGAGTGAGACAAACGAAGGACCAACCATTGTGCACTGAAGTAAGATTCCCATCGCCTGATGAAACGACGCGACTCAACAATCAACAGACTACTTGAATCGACTGATCGACCGATTGAACAACCGACTGATCAACCGATTGAACAATCGACCAACCAATTGAACGACCGACGACTACGACTACGATGCACGATCGAGCGACCGACCGACTGCGAATGCAATCGAACTGGATGGCTCTGGAGCAGACAAAACAGAAATACAGATAGAGAGGGTGAGCAAAGTAGAGAGAGAGAAGGACAGATCGTGCATGAAGTGGTTTCGTTCGAAGTGGGATGAGGAAGGACAACAGGGGGAGAAATACCTCGCATAGTTGCATTAAATCAAACGAGATTATGTCGCGAATATGGAACAAGTTGAAGGAGATTTATTTGCGAAAATGTCCCAGCAGCAGCACCTCACAGCGGGTGACGGAAAGGAGCAAAAACGAAGGTGAAGAGAGGATGAAAACATAAAGGACATAAAAATATTCAAAAGGAACCAATCATCAGGGGAAGGTGGAGAAGAATGGGTATAAAGGTAGAAAATATTTGGAGTGAAATTGAAAAAATTAAGTTCAATAATTATTTTTTGAATTAATATATATTTTTTTATATTCCGATATTTATTTAAATTTTAAAAAAATTTATTACAAAAATTTTTTAATTTTGTTTTTTAGGAACATTTTAAGATATATTTTTTTGTTACCCTGTGAAATAAATTTATATCTAAATGTTTTGAGAGAAACTGCAGACATCCGAATGATATACTCAGAGTGAATTGAATGGAACCACGCCATTAATTTTAATTTGACTGCCTCTGACACACCCTGTTAGCGAAATTCCGATGCCTATCATTTCGGTTTGTCTGTGTATAAAATATTTACAACAAAAAAATCGATGGCAATATTTTATGAAAATGAAATTAAAAATAAAATCTGAAAAAGAACAACAACAGCAATGAAACGAACAAAAACAAGGACTTAATGAAAACGATGACGACGAAAAATCATCATCACCGACAGCAACATCATCAACATTAGGGCAACGATAATGTGGTTGTTGTTGTTATTGGCATCAAACATAAAAAGCAGGGGCCGCCCGGTAAAAACACCGCAACAACAACAACAACACAGTCAACGGCAACTTGTCTGGACTGACATTAAGACAGACAGCGCAGGACACATGAGCGAGACACAAATAGCAGCACAGCTCGATGAAGAATGAAGAACCGTGGTGGAGCCGGACCATCAGACAGACAGACAGAACGACAGATGGACAGACAGACAGACAGAAAGAGCGCCCAATTGATGGACGGACGGGCAGGCGCAAGGTAATTGATTGAGATATTTTTACAAGTAAGTGAGCAACATTGATTCACCTCTACCGTATTGTTCTTGTTTTCGGTTTGAACGTTTTGTTGTTTTGGCTGACGATCACGACGACGACAACGACGTTGATAGTGTGATGGCGATGGTGTTGAGTTCGGGAGACGAGGAACGAACGGCATGCGAATGGGTTGGAGGAACGATGACAAGTTGCTAAACTATTTTATTAATTCGCGAAACTATGAAGAGCAGCAGCAATAAAAATGCAATAAATTTAATGAAAAACAGGCCAAGAAGCCAAGCGATTAAGGGACACGGTGGCAACGAGGCGATAGATGGATGGATAGGCAAGACACACGTTATGTGATAGGGAAGTCCATCACAGTCTAGGCTTCGGCGTGACTATCTTTACTACAATTCATGCTTTTTACTTAAGAACTTCATCCAGGACATCCATGACGATCTACATGATTAGTCTATTTGAAAATGTACTTTTAACCCAATATTCACCATAAATATCGTCTACTGACACCTCTTTCCACCATGTGATCGTGGTAGCGGTTCACATGGTTCTACCAGAAACTTTACCTCAACCTCAACCATACCTTCATCTCTACCTTAAATTCTACCTCAATCTCCACCTCTTCCCACCTCAAACTCTACCTCCATCTCAACGTCTACCTCTGTACGCCGCCTGTCATCGCTGCGAGCGATCGCGCCACAGAGTTTGGTCTCGGTCGTCGAGTTAAGGGAGCTGCCCCGTGCATGCGTGATGGTATTTAAGACCGTCGTCGTCAAGGTAGGAAGACGACCGACGGCAGACGATGGGGGTCCCTGCCGCCTGCCTGAATGTCTTTCTGTCCGTCGCGCTATCTGTCTGTGCGCCTGTCTGTCGGTCTCTCTTCTGGCTTTCGGCGTCGTTCGGTCCACGGCGCATGCATGGCTGCAGTTCGACGCTTGTTCGCTGAATTGTCTTCTAATTAAATATGAGAATATGAGAGAATGTGTAAGAAGTTAGCACAGACACGGAAAAGGGCCTGAGGGAGCGGGCGGCAGAAGGAGCGGGCTGTGGTGAGGGGGAGGAGTCAAGATAAGGAGCCGAACGTACGAGGGAAGTGAGTGATCGCCGGAGTAGCGCCATCCACAGTGGAGAAGCTTGAGCGCTGGAAAGCGGTGACAAGCTCAAGTTCAAGATGCAACAAGTGCGGGTGTGAGGAGGATGGGTAGAGTGATAGGAAGATAGATGACAATAGAATTAGAGGAGAGATAAACTCATCGTATTTCTTGAAAATTGAAAGCATCTCGAGTGTTCCGATCGGTGGACATTGTGTTTGGTTTTGTCCGACGTCAAGCGATAATAAAAACAACAGGAACAAGAGCAAAAACGAGGTGCTAAATCATTGACAAACAATTCGAGAACTTCCAACAAAACCCATCATCACGACATCATCATCAGTGATATTAAAGTCAAGCATCGATACTGCTCCTTTGAACTCGTCTACGGTTACCACGAGTGAAGGAAGAAAGGATGAGGATCAAACGATGCTTCATTAACTTGCATCAGCCTCTCGATCCCAGTCCCATCATTAGGAAACCCAATACCCGTCGAGAGGTAGTCATTCGGTAGTCGCTTTGATCGATCGCATCGTTTGAGGTAATATGACCCACAAAGGACGAAGGATCAACGGAAGCAGAGGAAGCAAACAACAAGTAGAGATAGAAGTGGTGGTCGTAGGGCAAAAAGATAATAGTATGTTGCTAGATCGAATTCGATACTCACAATGAGGTCCCCTTTGTAGATGCTGTTGTCCGTGTAGAAGACCAGAAGCTCGGCGGAGAGGGCCCGACAGCTCGGCTCCCGCAATTTGGAGGCTAACAGTAGGCAGGCGGCGGCTAAAATTTGCAAATGCGTCTTTCGCACCGATTTCGTGGAGAGGAAGCGATCCATGTAGTTGAGGGCGAGGAGGACGACTTCTTCTTGGCATTTCTGTTCGGCGCAAACCTATCGAAGAAAAAACAAAAAAATATTTTTCAATTTAATGAAATACACTTATACTAAATATTTAAACAATATTTAACTATTACAAAAAATCATTCACAAATATCTTCATTGAAAATAAAATTAACAATTAATCATAACAACTTGTTTAAACGTTCATATTGCAAACATTAATTTATGCAAAAATCTTAACTTAAAAGTTATTAAGAGAAATTAAAACAAATTGTGGCTATTGGAAACATCCGTTTTCATGCGATGCGAACATGCGATTAAAATTCTTCATTCAATTTCGAACTGCGAATTCCCAGGCAATCAATCAACGGTACGCAATGTAAAAACCATCGATTACACCGGGTGGCAACGACAAAACCCAACTGGCGACCGGCCACAACCAGCCGCAGCAGCAGCAACAAAACCAACAACAACTTGCCGTTCAACCGCACGATTCTAATCAGCCTTTGGTTTTGCAGAGTTGAAGTTGAAGTTGCAAGCAGTTGTTGGTTTTTCACTGTATCGTTTTTATTGCATTGGTATTGGTTTACACAAATTGACAAAGCAATTTCCGGTTTCGGCGGCCCGGACGCCAAGACATAACCTGTGGAATCGGTCACTGGACACCCCGAGACACTGAGAGAAAGGCGAATGGACAGAGACAGCGAGAGAGAGAGAGATAGTTGAACGGACATGGCCAAGAGGAAGAGGGACGCAAAACGTGACAACTTCCGAATTCTATAAAAGCCTCGATTGACCATAAGCCAAGCGTGATTGCAATTACGTTTGCGATTACGGGTCGCGGCATGGCGAATCCATCAAGACCGAAATAAATGGCGTCAGTAAGAAGTCAAAGAAGGCCCGCGAAAGAGGGAGAGAGAAAGAGATTATACATGTGAAAGAAATTCGATAATAGACCAAGACGGAGTAGTTGGATAACAGTTAATTAGAAGTAAAAAGAAGATAAATTTAGAAAGAAAAACGATGGACGTGGAGAGAAAAAAGATAGACATGGAAAGAAAGGAAGGAAAGCTTCCAAGTAGAAGAATAAATGGGAAGTAGCAGAAGCAATAGGAGTAGATGTGGCAAAGAAATAGAATATTTTTTCAACAATGAGCAATTCTGCACTCAATGGAAACAACAGAAACCAGACGACTGGGAAATGATCACGCGAACAACATGCGATACTTAACGTGTTGCTATTGTTGTTGCTGTTCTTATTGTTGTTGTTGTACTCTTGGTCATGCTTTTACTTTCTTGTGTAAATGAGGCAGATTGCTCAATTATGCAAAGAGTCAGTGAACACTCGTGAACCCCGACATCCAGACATCCAAGCGAAAAATGTTAGTACAATAAACAGGACAGGACGAAAACGAAAGGAATGCAATGGAGAGCAAATGGGGCGACAGGAAATAGTTGAGACGGACGCAGGACAAGGAGTACATTTTGCACAAACGAGCCGCGACAAATTGCAATTTCCAACGCAAACCTGGGCTAAACAACAGGGGAAAAAAATTAAATATAAAACTTCTCATTGAAAACAAAAAAATCAACAAGAAAGAAAAATGGACAACAAAAGAAAACCCATACAAAAAACAATCATAAAAATCATTGTGGCGATGTTAATTATGATGTTGATAATAAGGATGTTGATGAAGTTGTTGTTGTTGACGGTGGGGCCGAAGGGGCAAAGGCGATGATGGTTAACCAACTTAAGCAATCAATAACTGCAACGACCACAACCAGCAATAACACGAACAACAAAGAAGCTAAATTAAACAAAATACAACATTGTGAGAAGGATCGACGGTTCCGTTCAAGGGCTCCATGGCCGAAGACGACGATGAAGTGGAAGCCGGTGATGAAGACGAAATCATGCAACAAACCACCAGCATTCGTGTTGATGGCTCATAATGGCAACGAAAAAAAAACTAAAAACTACAGCAACTACAACAATTACAATTGAGAACAAGAAAAACCTAGACGAAGAATGAACGGTAACAACAATAGCATCGCGACTGTCGGATGCGGTTGGTCAAGCGTAAACCTTCCAGAATAGAGAAAGGAGGAGGAAGAGAGGGGGAGCTCTGGTTCAAACACCTTGCGAGGAAGTGAGAACCGACAGACGAACGGAATACTAACTGAAGTTCATTCTAAGTCGATAATGAAGACGGGTGTTGATTAGGAAGCTTTAATGATCATCAAGAGAAGCTGGGGGATGAAGGGAGAGGATCCTCCGCTGGGCAAATACCAACTCATAAGCACCATCCTTCATCCCGCCGACAACAGAAGGGCACCATTCTAAAGCTGTCCGTCCAAGAGTCAAACAAGTGGCAACATTGTTGCCAGATCGAAACCTCAGCTCGTCGCAAATGTCTTTGTTTTCGAACAAACAAACGACCAAACAAACAAACGTTAGGCTCGGTTCGGTTCGAATGCCAAATGCATGCTTCATTCAATCGCTCATCATTATAACTTATTGTTTGTTGTATTGAAATGTGAAGTATTTAACTAAAAAATAATAATAATAATAAAAGGAATACCAACAACAACACCGATATCGAGAAAGAAATGCGCGAAAAATCGCACGGTGGAAAAACTTTAAACGAAGGCACAACAAAGACGAACGCGTGAAACCAAAAGGTTGACACAATGTATCAAGAGCTCATTATGACAATGATGATCATGAACATGAAAATGATGAAGATGAAGGTACTGACATTGATAATGATGAGAACAAAGGTAAAGTAATAGTGAGATGATGATGATGTTCATAATAATTATGAAACTCAGCTGACGATGATGCTGCGAATGTCAATATTGTTTCTGAACAAATATTAGGCGGTAAATTTTGTGTGAAATATGACAATTTCGTAAACATCATTAAAATTTTGAGTTTAATGCGAATATGCAAAAACACAATAACAAAAATACAACAACAAAAAACACTGTGGTGACAACAAACACATACATAGCAAACAATATAGGTAAAAAGGTGTAAGATTGTGATAGGAAGAAGATTGTGAGGTAAAGAATTTCCATCAGGTTCTTTTTTTGTCTCCAACCCATTTGCAGGAAGAACCGAAGAATATTGCGGAAATGAAGATTAGATTGTGTCAACAATTAAATTTCGCATTGAGATGGGAATTTGAGAAAAATGTGTGAATGCTAGAAACAAAGCGAATAGAGAATAAGATTGAAGAAATTAAATATTAAATGAAACCTATTTTTTAAGGAAAATCTGAAAATTTGTATATATTGATCAAAAATGTACCCTTTTATTGATAATTCGAAAGCATCTGTTAATAAGGAGCACTTGTATTGAAGAGTTGAGTATTGATACAATTGATACACAATCAAAACAATGTTTCATAGAAAGACCTCGATAAATACTGCAATTTTCTGCCATACATCATCATTTGCAGCACATCAGTAGCGCACCTTTTCCATGTTACCACCAGCTGGATATCTATATTTAGATATATCACAGGGCCGCAGCGAAACACTCACACCACTCCACCCCACCCCACCCCAAATCAACCCATCCCCACAAGCTGAACTTCAGTGAAAATTAAATGGTGAAGTTAAGGCGAGCCGTAGTCGCCGTCGTGGTTGGAGCCCAACCAACCTTCCTCATTCCATGTCACAACACCCCACCAAACTCCGCCGCAAACCCTCTGATCAAATCAAACCGAACCAAAGAGAATGAAATACCAGAAGCTTCATTCTATATGCTGTACGCTATCTCTCTCTCGATCTCCCCCTCGCCTTCTCCTCGGGATATTTACAATAAGATTGTAATTGTACATAATTTCACACTATATGGCAAACAATTATAACAACAACAAGAGTACGGAAGGAAAAAACTACAGGAATTAATAATTAAATAAGTACAACAAAAACGATTTAATAATAATAAGAAATTGCCGGCGTACACATGCCCGCAAGCAGCCAAGCACAAAACAATGGAAATTCTAATTGAAGTGCAGTCAAAGCTAATAAAATCCGATCTATCAGCTGGAGTGGGTCGACCGTAGCTGCGACTGGGGCTGGTTTATGAGACCAGTTGCAGGTGATCGTGATGGTCTCGACGATGATCGTGAAGCTTTTAATGAAGGTTGCAATGATTTCAATCATGATTTTAACAAGTGTTATTGTGATAGACGACTATCAGTAAAGGAATGTTTCGCCGATGATCGTGAAGTTATTGATAATCAGTCGATCATTAACGTAATGATTTCAATTGAGTTGTACCAACTTCAATAATTCAATCATGACTGTGATGATTTTGCTGATTATCGTGTTGGTTTCCACTCTGATGACGATCGGAGTGTTTATAATTGCAAGAGTAATGGGAATAATTTCAATCATGATCATGATGATAGATGTTGATGATGGCGGTGGGGGATCAGTTGAAGTTTTTCCACCGACTGCTGCTAGTGAATTGCAATTAGATTGCAATCAGAGACGAGGGTTTTAACTATCGCTCGACCGTACCGACCGACAGATGGGATATGAGAGGCGATACTAAAGCGTGATCTATGGCGCCCACCTTTGTTTATGTTGTTATTACTATTTTTGTTGTTGTTCTCCCTGTTAATGACGATGATGAAACGAGGCGAGATGAGCAGTCAGGAGCGGGCTAATTGTCCAAGACAGCAGACAGTGTCTGTGTGAAGAGAGTTTGTTTGGGGTTCTTCGGCGATCGCTGGTGGACGACGATGAAAAAAGGGCCGGTTGAAGTGTTGCATGTTGACCGGCAATAAGATAGCGTGTGACGAAGAGCGAGCAATTATTTAATGGAAATGGCAAAGACAACAATCTCCAGAACAACAGGATCGACGCGACTAGGGGAAGACGACTCACGGCCCTTCACCTTGAGAAAGGAACGACAGACGGAAACTTGTGGGTACAGTTTGGACAGCACTGCATTGGGATCAACCACAACAATCGCCAACGGCCAACAGCGACAGGTCTTTTTCTGAACCGAACGTCAGACAGACAGATAGACAGACAGACGGACAAGTGACGAATGCTTAGAATTCGCAATTGAAATCGTGGATCGTTGTGAGGAGGAACTCGAGACGCGACGAGAGGGCAACAAGAAAACAAAGGAAGGAAGGAACTAACAATGAGCGACGACAAACAAACGAAAACCAAAGAAAAAACGCCCAACTTCCGTTTTAATTTCAACACAAGTCGCGCTCATGTCGCAAACGCAGACTCGAATCAAATCGACACGACTGCGGCGACGACGAATTTCAACTTCCGGTCGCCATTCTCCGGTTCATTGGCAAATTTTCAAGGCGTTTAAGAAGTTCTTGTCGTAGTGGTTTTAATTTTTTTGTTCACATCGTTTTTATTGTTGCTGTGATTTATGGAGAGAGGAGAATCTCCGGCAGCTCCCTAATAATTCATAATTTGCTCCAAAGTTAACCGATGCGAGGCTGAAGGAAGTAAGACGGAGCGAGAGTGACAGGGAGAAGAAAGTTGAAGATCGGGGAAAGAAATCTGAGAAGGAGGATGAGGATGAGAACGAGGTGGACACGAAGAAAGAGTTGCAACAAGTTGTCGCCAGACTTTCAAGTGAAAAGTGTGTGAGGAAGAGAAATTAAGAACAGCGACAGCAAAAAATACACCAACAAATGAAATGAAAACATAAACCACGGCGGCGTCAACGACGACAACAGTCTGTCCATCCATCCGTCCGTCCGTCCATCTATCCGTACGCCCGTTAGTCAGTCATAAAGCGGCGTCAACGAGAAGCGAGGAGTCACAGACGATGATGACATCCACTTACTCAAATTGAGTAAAATTTCGCTCCCAACTCCAGAATCAAACTTTAAGAAAGAAACCGAGAGACAGGCGAACGAAAGGCAGACAGTTTGTCGGACAGACAAACGATCGGGTAAATGGAAAGACAGAATGATAAACATAAATAACATCTGATCGAAAGACTGTCTAACCGTTCAACAGAAAGACAGACAGACGGATATGAATTTCAATTGACATTACTTCCTCTCGGACAGGACATCGGAGAAAGCAAGCATGTCGTCGTCACGACGTATCTTTCTTTCCCTTCTCACTCATTAACCTCTGCTCCTCACCCCCACACATTCTCTCTCTCGCTCACACTCTCCCTTCCGTTTTCTTCTTTTCCCCTTTCTAATGAAGATTTTCGCAAAATTATTTAAATGATTGACTGTCAGATTGACGAACAGACTGCCGGACAGAGACAGACAGGGTTGTCTGACAATGTGTCAATTCTCGCCGGCGACACACATTTGTTGATGATGATCATGATGTTTATTATTGTTGTTGTTTTTGATGTTGTTTTTGATGTTGTTCTTGCAATGTGTTTTTCGACGAATGCTAACAAAGGATTTCACTCATCATTAATTTTTTGCTGGACGAGATGAGAATCGCTGACAGTCCGACTATCTGTCTGGCCATCTCAAAGTATTTCTCTCTCTTTCTGTCTGGACAACTCAAAGTTTATCCGTTCATTGCAAAGTCTCTCCACGGATCTGTCACGTTCGTCCAAGCGTCCTGGTTGTTAGTCGAAGCTCTGACAGAGTCCGAATCCGGGTCAGAGTCGTCGAGTGAAAGACTGACTCACTTCGCTATCGGCTTAAAACACTTTCTCATCGAGCCTCTTTTACGAGAGAAGAGAGACTGCCAAGGAGTGGAGTGATTTTGTGAATGAACGGGTGATGTGGTTCATTTACAGGGTTCTACGCGAAATCCGGTACAATACACAACCCCAAATATAAATACTACAACCCCAAAAGCAAACACAACAACAAGCACAGCCCCAATATAACAACCCCAACACAATAACAACAACAGACATTATTACCGGAAATAATTGAGGAACCAAAAAAAAATATATAAATAAATAATTCCACAGAGAAAGAGAGTAAGAGATAGGAAGATTATAGCAATCCAAGAGAGAAGATAAAGAACGATTGAATGATAAAATCAGCGAAACACAACAACAACAATTATGGAAGAAAACGAAATAAATGCAAATAAAATTAACAAGAATCGCGAACCAAATAAATATTGGCAGTGTTTGGAGAGTAAATTATGGTCTTTATAAGGGTTTCCATTCAACCCCCCAAGTTTGACTCAGCCTCTCGACGACGATCGAGGAAGTAACAACCGTTACCGGTAGTCGGTAACGAGCCATACACAACGATAGGCGACTACGGTGCGAACATGTAGGTACCAATTACTCTCTGTAATGTGGCCGCTCATTACGATCCCACCGACCGCATGAAAGAGAAGAGAGATCGAAAATAGCGAATAAAGAGAGAGAGGCGATGATCGCCCCAAAAAGGATACAAAATTACGTATTAAATACCAACAGAAACCAGTATTAAATACCGTACTCATAAACTATCAATCAGTTTATTAAATAAGAGTACTTTAAGTCAATTTCGACATACGATTCCCAAGGTGCAAATATCTTCATAAGAGCCGAGACAAGATCGATAATTGTCGACCGAGCACAATCGGTGCAGACACCCCAAGAAACCGGTCTCCCAGAGATGATGTTGTGGTGAGGTGAAAATGCAAGTTAATGGTAATCACAGTAATATGCGGTAATTACAATCAATATAAAGAAGTCAAGACGAATCTCGACCATAACCGACTAGAGTCATTGGAACCACTCTGTCACTTCGTGGGCAATATTACCGCAAAATGGTCGTTTATCGCAAGCTACCAGCTACCCTGAAATAAAACCCAATACCTTGAGTCCCTTCGCAGAAATCGAATCTCAATCGATTTCTATTGACTTTGATCGTGGCCGCAGCCACAGGGTATCAAGTTGCCTTTGACACGTTCCAAAAGGATACCCACAAAAAATCAATCGAAAGAAGCTCAAATTTCCAAGGCCTAAAACATCCTCGAGAATGAAATGTTTTATTTCCAAATAAAGATTATTTACAAATAGTAATAATATTAATAAATAATTATTAACTGCGATGTTATCAATGAAGTATATTTCTAAATTTGAATATGTTTGTATAAATTACCACTGTAGAAGTTCATAATAACACTTAAATAATTGATAACTTTAAAGGAAATGATAAAAATTTAAGGAAACCGTTCATAAAATTACAGAAATCCCAAAATAACCGACCGCACTGAACTTTAAACTCTTTTTTAACTCTCAATTAAAGAAGTGGCTGCAAAAAAACCTTTAGCTTTGCGAATATCCGCCAGAGCAACTGCTGCATGCGGCAACCGACCCCCCACATCCGGTATTTACAGCTGTTGACTTTATTTCGACTTCGGTTCAAGTCGACGCCGTCGCTGTCGCCGCAGTTCCCAGTCACCCCGCTCTGGCCCCAACACCAACCATATCACCAACGTCATCGTCGTCGTCGTCGTGGTTGACTTTGACTTTGCGAAGTTTGCAGTTCTTTTGCGAACTTTTCAAGTATTTTAAGTGCTCACGCATATTCCTTAACGACCGAACGATCGACCGAGCGAGCGACTCATTCCGTGAGTGTGCAACGGTAGAGTGGAGGGAAAAAGTTTCCAGCGAAGGCATAGCATAGCATACATAATGCGATATCCTGATTATGATTGCGGCACGAAAGTCGGGAGGGAGGGACAGCGAAGGCGAGAACCGCGACACCATGTGTGTGAGAAATTGCTGGCGAAGCAATTCCTGCGACACAGACCTCGGCTCGGATCGGATCGAGATCCCAGAGAAATCCCACCGTGCAGTGAACGACAACAAGTCACACCCCGATTTGGGTGTGAGGCGAAGGAGGCGGAGTGGGGCTAAGGTAGTGGCAAAAACTATACTAAAACGACAACAATCATCGCACAAGCCTGACGAAAATCATGCAAAAATTCAACAAAATCAAGGAATCAATACTAAAATCACGATCGAATACTAAAGGTCATTTCGTACGAGATCAATAAACTGTCCAAAATACCAGACGGTTAAATAAAAGGATTTCACAAAAGGGTCAACAAATCCTCATTATGAAGACGAATTGCTTTCACTGGCACTGCCATAGAACAGCCTTAATTAAATAAAACTATGGGGAGAGGAAAGCGAAAAGGAGGAAGTCGAAGGGTGTGAATGGGAGGTTTAAATGCTACATGTGGGCTGAAATTTAAAGAAGAGCAGAGCGGAAAATACCAGCTTAAACATACAGAGAGACAAACAGACAGACAGACATAACTGTCAAATTAATCAAACGCATGACATTAGTTTGCATTACAGCCCATCATTTAAGATTTTGAGAAATTCACACAATGCTAGAAATTAGCATAACTTTAGACGGCAAGAGGAGCGAAATAACAACGACAAAAACAACAACAAGAACAAACACTACCGCTACCACACAACAGAAGCTATTAAAGTAGCAACAACATCACCAGAAGCCGCCACAGCAGCAGCTTCTTTCTCAAGTTCAGTTCAAGCGGGCAAGAAGAAGAAGAGGGCAGCAGCAACATATGGAGCTCATTTTAAACTATGCTGAAGTTTGGTTCTTCCATCATCCTTCCGAGCCCAACCCTCGGCCACTCAACCATTCAAGCGTTCTTCGAGCGAGTTCCTTAGCATCCATGGGAACTAATTTCGCCTGTCAGCGATTTTTTCCTTTTGTTTTTAGTTTTTTGCTTGTCTATTTTTTATTTTTTTGCTAATATACACAACATATATTTTTGTATTCTTGTGAAACAGAAAAGTAAAAATATAAATTGTGTAAATTTGAGTTCTGTTCTCCGTAAATAAATTAAATCCAATAGCGAGAGACGACAATGACAACCATGAGATGATGGTCTCATGTCTGATGTCTGTCTGAGGGTTGGTCTGTCTCCTCCTCAGACACGAACGGACAGACAACAAGTCGAGCGGTACTGTCACAAGGCTGTCGGTCTGTCTGTCCCGGTCGGTGTAAAAGCAGCCATAAAAATTTGCGTATACAATTTGTGTCGGTCCGCCTGACTGTCTATCCGGGCGTAAACATTTTGCCAAAAACTAGTTTTGACAGCCATTTAAAATTCACTGTTTATTATTTTAAGCCCTCCGCTCTGCGGTCCTCCCCCTCGCCGCTTGGACCGGCAACAGTTGGTTTGGCTAAATGGAACAGTCAAAACGAAGTGCGAAAGGTTCGGGGTGTGTGAACCAAATGCCACCAACATTGCTGGTGATGATGACAATCGTGATGATTATGAAAAAGAGGATGAAACTGCTTGGAAACCGCTGAACGGCGACCATGCGTTTGAAATGGAATTGGAAAGTGTTTTTATTTGTATTTTTTGAATACTTTTTGGGTCTTAATTAAGCCATTTTTCATAAAAGTGAAGGGACTAATAACACGAGTAGAACTTAAACGAGAAAAAATTGTATGCTTTTCTATGGAAATCGCAAAGTGAGATGTTAGATGAGAACGAGAAGAGACCGGGAGGGAAAGAGACAGATTTATCGCGTGTTGGCTCGCTCTTCTATGACGACGTCGGGAGGAACTTGTTGACTCTCCACGCCACATGCAACACATCTCCACCGACCCACGGTCACTTCCCATCGTCGTGCTTTTAATAAAATGTGTGAATTTCTCGAGAATGGCAGGGGTTGGAAGGAAGGTAGTGACGGGAGGTGGGGGGTTGTAAAAAGTTCCATGAACTTTGCAATATTTTATAATACTTGGCGCTTGACTCATTCCGAGAATGTTTTGACGGGAAGCACTTCAATACCAATAGACAAACAGAGGAAAAGAGACAGTGAGAGAGAGGGTGAATGATTTACAACAATAGTTAAATAGCTTGATTTTTCTGTTTAACTTGTTAGTAAAAATAAATATATACTAAGAGTCGAACATTCTAACTACCGAATATTCCGCCAGTCAATGGTGGTTAAGAGTTCATTCAACTGCCAGCTTCAACTTCTACAAATCCAACAACAGAAATAGTAATAACGACAATGGCAATAGCAATAACAACAACTATAGCAATAACAACAACAATAGCAATAGAAACAACAATAGCAATACGAATGAAAACAACAATAAGAATCACATTAACAGCCGATCGGTAACGAAACGAAACAAAGCGAAGGCCGACGATAGGTGGAAAGAGCGAGAGAGAGGGAAGAATTACACATTCATTATATAAAAATATAATAGATTTGAATGTATTTCTGAAATTTTGAAAATTCGACTCTAAACAAATATGCGTGCTAAACGACAATAATTAATGGCCAAATAAATGTATCGACATTCCATTGAATTATCTTTCACAGCAACTTAAATGACGCTGCCTCAGATCATTTGTCTGTCTGCCTGTATATCGTTAGACGAAGCGAGAGAAAGGAACGAGTGAGAGAAAGAATGAAAGAGAGATGTGGATATGGAACAGAACAAAGAATCTCACAAAACCCATGCCGTCGACTGGTCGGCCGAACATCGACTGAGTCAGATTCTAAAAACGAAAAAATGTATAAAAATAAGAAATGGGGAAAAAATAAAAAGGAAACAAAAATAAAATCAAGAAACTTGTTTATTTTGCGAGAAGAACAAACATGAAACTTGGAGTTGGAGAGCTCTAATACATATATACATGGATATACTCCTCTCGTCGACTCGCTACAACAAAGATTGTGTAAGATGTTAGAAATAGCATCTAATTTCGAATGAATGCAAGTAAGCTACCGGTTTAGCAGTTGCTAACTTTACAACGACTGGCTGTTAAACAACGGCAAAAGCTGATCTCAATGAAATTCCAACACAGCTTCAGGTGGTGCCACTTGGGTCTGTTGAAACTCCGAAGAAATTAAGGAAGTTCGCGTAAAAACTCGTGGAGTTAACGACCTCTGTCTCTTTAAGAATCTTATTTCCCATACTCGACAAGGATCTTTCATTCCTGAAGTTATCATATTTTTTCTAAAATGTTCAATCCTTCCCTCGAGTTGACCTTCGTCAGTCTCTGCAATCATCCCTCTATTATCATTTGGAACCCCTAACGAAAGACTTCCGAATATGTCTCTCGCAAAGCTCTGTTGATGAAATATACCTCTGCAGCTTTTTCCCCTCTTGCCTTTTGTTCGTTAATTACCTGCTCCATTCATGACTGAGATTCTCTCTCAGTCTCATCTGATCTCTGCCTTCCCTGTCAGATCTCCCCATCCGCAACCCTCGAGCAATCTCTTATTCAATTCATCTTAAACGATTTCTATGAATTTATTTAGGAAACTAGTCTCTGTCGCGTCATCGTGTAGTGGTGTCTCTTGCGCTCGCTGCTCTTCTTTCTCGCTTTATAGTCTCGACGATTTCCTACTATTTCGAATATGAAATCAGGAGAGAAAAAAAACCAACACAATGATCGTCGATCGGCTGTTGCTCTACACACCATCCACTATCCATCCATCCATCCATCCACCATCCGATCGTCGAGCAACAATCATTCCAGCCTCCCCGATATACAGCACCAACAACAATATGTTGTTCACCACTTTTGCGAGCATTCGCTTTGTAGCCTTGAATTTTAGTTTTTATTGTCGAATATACATATACTATAGATAATTTTTTAGTTATTTTTCATTTCGGTTTTTTCGCGAATTGTCGGTTCTTTTCAAATGTTGTATACATTTGTTTTGTTGTTTTTATTCTAGTTGTTGTTGGTATTTCTTTTTGCGTATGATTGAATTCCACTCACCCCGTCGTGATGCCGCCTCGTTCCACCGTCCGTCAGACCCACCGATCGTTCGGTCGTTCGTTCGCCCATCAACCCGAACCCAACCACGACTCGATCCGAGCCGAGCCGAGCCTCCTTCCGCTCTCTTTCCTGTGAGTTCACCATATCTCTAAAAATTTTGGCAAATCGTAATATATTCGCACACACTGTTCCCACACACACACACATCATCACGGACAGTCGTGGAGAAAGATATTACGACACCGCAGCGCAGAACGAGATAACGTACGATGGGAAAAGAGAATTGACTAAAAATCCAAAGAGCGAATCGTCGACTGGGAGGTGGAGAAGAGAAAGAGAGGCGGTGCGAGGATGGGGGTAGAGACCATATGACCCATACGCATTAATGTGGACGAATGTTAAGTATTATGCGAGTAATTAATGGGTTTTGTAACATTTAACTTGGAGTTGATTTTTCGCTAGTATTGGCGATTTTTTCGTTCGTTTTTCGTTACTTAGTTTGTTTTTTTCATTTAGGTTTTTTTCCAAATAGCTTTTTAGTAGTCGTAGTTCTTTTTCGCATGGTAATTAAAATTCACAAAAGTTGAACGTTTTTCGCAATAGTTCCTTCCATGGAGCCGCAATTTATCATAGGTTTAGGTTTAGTAGGTAGAGAGAGATATAGATTCCTGTTGTTGTAGTTCTGTGTTGTTCCTGAAGTTAAAGTTGTACGAAGAGTTTTTATTGCAAAAACTTTTTCGTGTTTGAAGTCAATGTCAGGGTTTAACGAACGATCGAGCGACCTTTTTAAATTTTTTTTCTTGTTAGTTCTGTATAAAAAGTGTGAATGATTTCGCACAGTGGGCTATAAAAATATTTAATGCTCGCTGCGTAGTTTCTGTCGGAAGAGAAGGAGAGAGAGAGGTTCCTTCGAAAAATACATGTTGAAAAAAGCATAAAAGAACTTTATATTCAAAAAGCGGAGGGGCAAAAACAACAACCAGTAGATGTCGAAAAAGGAAACACGCAAAGTTATTTCTGAAGATTTAATGTAGCGTTTGTTAGAAAATTGGATCGGCGACTCATGACCACCGACGGATTTGAAGATCCCAATTGTTCTCTGGCGCCTATGGTGCAAAGAATAAACCGAAAAATCAAAAAATAAATATCACAAAAAATTAAGCCAAAAATAAGAATTAGACAACCAAAAAACGTTTACATTAAACAACAAATAATAAAAAGCGGAGGAGTTTCAAGAGACCAGAGTCACCGAGTCAATGGAACCGAACAACACAAGAAGTGCCTGGTACAATCTTTTTGAGATCGGGGTGCTTTAGTATTTTTGGACAATTGGCACTTAAAAAATCGGGAACACTCTTCAAAAACCTTTGAACTTCTCATAAAAACTTCATAGTTAAAGACTTCTCATAAGCTTCTGAAGAAGATCACACAACCCCTCAACACAATTTTAAAGTCTCTGCAAAAGAAATTTTTAAGCGATGGAACAAAATAAAACCTGAGGTATAGAAAAAAACTGGAAATGTATCATGTAAAAAATATTAAAAAAATCATACAAAATAAATAGACAGAATAAAAATAGAGAAAAATAAAAAAATGCGACTTTCATTAATCGAAGGAAGCAACGTGAAAGAAGATATATCTCGACGATCTCAGCACAACTTGTTGGATCAAAGTTGTATCGCACCATCAGACGAGCAGATTCATCGACTTCGGCGGTTCTCTACCACAAACCTGATGATCTCGAGGTTCCCCATGTGGACATCGGTCGCATAGTAATTTGGGAAAAACAAAAACAACGTCCTCAAGAAAAATATCGATTGAAATTAGTTTCGCAAAAAAGAAGTGAATGGTTGGGATGAATAGTTTTTTGCAGTGTATTTACACTCACACTTCCTTCGATATTCTTAAAGAAAAAAATACTCAGAGGCAAAAAAGAATGAAATACAAAATTAAAATCGCTAAATTATTATCGCTATTTAGCTTTTGGTTGTTCCCTCTTCGCTTTCCGCTTCATTTCATTATTTCGTTGACTGGTATTTGTTATTGTTGTAAACGTTCAAGTCATAGTTGTTGTTGTTAGTGCTTTTGGTCTATATAAGTTCACGTGTTGTTGCGGAGGTGCGTAACAATGTGTGGGACACACATAATATCTATAAAAAGATATCCACATACACCTATCTCTCTCTATCTCTATCTATCTATGTATATATACGAACTCAGCTGTATATCTTTATTTGCTCAAGCAACAACAAGTAGGAATGGACAAAAATTTGCCAAATATACATATACAACGAAAAACAAAAAAAAATTGAATTGAATCATATGAAAACACAGCTGATTTCATCGAATCGTTTCATTGCTCATGCGTTCCTCTACGCAAACATGCGGAGGCGAAGGCAGACGTCATTAATTGTTAGTGGTTGCTGTGGCAGACAGAAAACTACAACAAAAACAAAGCCAAAAACAACATAATATGAACGAAATTAGATAAATTGTGAATGCGTGCAAAAATAAATATTGAGAAAAGTCTATGTGAATATATATGGAAGGAAAGGAGAGAAAAAAGGAAAGAAAAAATAATCGCGAAAATATATGAGATGGAAATAATGGAAAATATGTCACGAATGCGACAAAAAGATGTCTCACTCAGATATCAGGAAATACACGCGTGTCAACAGTGGGTCGAATGGACGTCCAGAGTTGAGAAAAAGAAAAGAGAAAAGATGGCGACGAAAAACAAGAAAAAAAAGGAAAACTCGGGCTTGTTGTCAGATTTTTTAAACATTTGGGGCAACGGACGGCAGATTGCATGGAGTGAAAAGTCTATTGATATGTTTCTGAGATATTTTTGCAAGAAACCGGCCAAAAGTGGGGAGATAAATATAAATAGAACTACTTGAGGTTAATGGAATTGTACTGATCATAAAAGGTTGATTTACCATTAGGGATAGAATAAAAGGTAGGCTTGGGTCAATATTCTCGGCAGCAAATATCATTACACCAAACACATCTTAATAACCCCTCATTCATCAACCAAAAACACTCAAAAAAATTTAGGCATAGAAACTCAATGAAGGGTTAAAAACAACGAACCTTAGCAAAAGTGGTTTAAAAACAAATCCAGCAAAAATGCTTCGAGACAAAAAAAAGAACACAAACCATATGTTAATGATCGACAGCGGCTCGAACTTGAACTCGAAGAGTTCAAATAAAAAACAACTAAACCCTATGGAGCATACCATAGTTCTCCAAAGAGATCAATGTTCGTTGAGCTCAAGATGGCAAAAATAGAAGAAGAATAAGAGAAACAAGATATTTTGCTTCATAGACACTAAAAAGGTCAAGGCAAATGATGGTTTGGAATCGAGAGCCGACGATAAATGGAGACAATACCCTACATATTTAAAATGAGCAAGACGACGGAACCAGACGACGGTGAGGTGAAAAGGAGCCTGGCTGAGTGAGAAAATCCCATGGAATTGTAGGACCGGTTGATAGAAACAGGAATTGAAAGGGAGGGAAGAGAGAACGTCGGAAGCAAATGCTGGTTGTGTTGAACTCAAACGCAAGTAGAGCTGAAGGTTTGCATACAAATTATATGAGCGCTCGTCATCTTCTAATTAGCACGAGAGACACTGTCTGAGTGTCTGTCTGTCTGTCTGTCCGGGTGTCCGTCTGTCTCTCCAGTTGTCCGTCTGACGGTGCATTGGTCTCTCCATTCGTTATTTCGAACGGTTGGTTGCATGAATGACTCAACTCCTTCCCCTCTGCCTCTCTCCCAGCCAGTTTCTGCTCATCTGGTACAAGAACTAGCAGAAGATATATAACAGCCAGAACAAAAAATCACTTAAGAATCGCAAAAGGCAGAGAGAGACAAACCAAAAAAATTACAAAAAACCATGGGGAAATAAAAAATGTGCTCGTATAACGGCTGAGTAAATTATTCGACCATTGAGGAATTACAATATAAATATGCGCTGCTCATAAATGGTCGAGCACAGACGGACCGATGGACGAACGGACAGATGGATCGTCGGATGAATGGATGAAAGCAGGAAAGATACCCAGGGAAGAGATGTCGTGGCTGAGATGTCGTGAAACTGTGCGGTTAAGTGAAGAAAGACAGCCGGGCGAGCAGACAGAAGACAGTAGGGGAAAAAATAATAGGGGAGATGAGAGGAAAATAATGGTAAAATGAGCCATACGAAATCCGACAGTGTTGCCAACCGAGTGATTGCACCGAGTTATTGCAATTGTTCAATTTTAATGCATTTCCCCAACAACAAGAACCACACCAAGAAAATATGAACATGAACATGAAGAAAGAACAGAAACGAAAACTTCCGCAACGAAAACACGAAGATGAAAAAGAACAGCACCAGCAAGAAGTAAAAATTTATAAATAATTAAAAGAATAATCTAAACACGCAACCAGTGTCTCCTCCTCCTGCTCTTCGTCATCCCTCGGCGAAGTGGAGGAAGACGACGAGAGCAACTGCGAAGAAAATAAAAGGGAAACGAAGCCAATTAAAAAGATGGCTTCGAGCTTCACAAGCTTCTCTTCTTCGCAAAGGTCAAGGTTTTCATAATTAGAATGAGTGAGATAGAGAGAAAGCAGCAAGAAAGAAAGGAAAGTCCATCTCGTTTGCATCGAGAAACTAGATCTAATCAAAGGATTTTCCCCGAAAATCTACATCGAAGCTCCAAAGAAAAGTCAACACGATCTGCTTCGTTGTCCTTCAGACACTTGAACCGTACCAACAGGAGGAAAGAGGCAAGGAAAACCACTTCGTTTTTCCAGGGAAGATCGTGGCGTGTGGTATCGTAAAAACTACCCACACTTGAGTGCGCCTCAGGCGGCGATCAGATCAGATCACGTCACGTCTGCGCCACTCCACTCCACCAAACCCTCCACCGTCCCACCCTTCAGATCGGTTGATTCTGCCTTTAAATCGCTTTAGTTTTTGCCTTCTTTTTTCTCCTTTTCTCTCCTTTTAATTGTTTAATTTTTGTGCTCGGCTTTTGTTTTGATTAAATTATGAAAGAACAAGAATAAAGACGACGACGAAGCAGAAAGAAGAAACATGAACAAGCCGAGATCGAGCGGCATAAAATTTTTCCTTTACACGCGGCACATTCGTCCCCTTCTCTCAATCGTCCCTAGGCTGGGGAGGACGACTAATAGAGGATGGATCCAGTCCAGGCGAGACCAAAACAAACCACCCCAGTCCACGGACCAATGACCCGCTGGTCCCATCATCATCACAAACGACCACTCAACTATCCACGTAATTGTTCGGAGATCTCTCGAAAGTTTATCATAAAATAAAAATATTTGTGGAAATCAAAGGCAAGGGCGTTGAGCACTCATGGGCTTGGAGGTGAATGGAGGGGTGGACGGACTGACCGAGGGAATGTGGGTAGGGTGCCAGGGAACTTCTCGGGAGCCGCGAGTACTTTCCGCTTTGTTGCGTCCGAGTCGAGGCGAGGCGTCTCGTGTCGAGCACGAAGGTGGGGTTGTTGTCGTCGTCGTGTGGTACCACGTTAAGTGTCGTGCCAGGTGCACGAGGGGTTGTCGGCAGGAGGCCAAGGGGGCAGTTGGGTAGATGCACCGTGGCACGCGTTTTCATTCTTGGTCAACCATGGATGAATCGAGGGACAGTAGATGGAGAAGGTCGGTTGAACTTAAGTAGATGCAATTGCAGACTGAGGGCAGCGAGGCCATGAAAGGATTAAAAATTACACTAATGAAGACCCCGAGTGTAGGGATTAAAACAAAAGCGGAGGTATAAGATAGTAGAGTGGTGCATAAATATTTATCAAAGACGAAATTTCAGGGGCAAAAGATCTTCATCTTTACGATCTTTGAATCAACAGAAAATAAAGCTTTTAGGTTCGTTTTGAGAATTAAAAAACAAAACACAAATATTTGCACCTCTTCTGGCGTCAGCAAAAGTGTCTATATATAATTTAATCTCAGTACTGAAGCCGGGGTAAAATAATGAGATTCTTAACAAGAAGAATTTTTAGAAAAACTTTGAAAATACATCTATGTATATCCTTTTATTCCCCGCGATCTGGTGTTTGTTTACGTTTTGTGAACGATTTTTGCAATTCAATTGGATATTCCGATGGATCGATCGATCGATGCGACGAGACCTTGAGAATGTCAATTTTTTGAGTAATTTATTTCAAGATCGTCGCCGTGTTTTTTAACATACCGATTGATTCTCGATTCTTATTTCGATTCTCATTCTTCGCATTTTAATTGTTATTGTAAATTAATTGAATTCACAATGAATGAAACGTTTTACAGGTAACGACGATCGATCGATCGATCGCCCAACCGATTGTCCCTCAATCAATCGATCGTTCGGTCGTTTCATTAATCGATATTTACATTTTCTCATGTTCAAGGTGAGCTTTAGAAAAACAAAAAAATTAATAGAAACTTCTGAAGAGAACTCCGCAGAATCTTCTTAAATAAAAAATGTCTGCGATTCTCATGAGTTTTTTTTTTCTTCCTCCATTTGTTCGTTTGTAATTTGCATCAAGGGAAAAATCACGATAGATCCGATTTGATTGTATTCCACCGATTCCATTAGTCTCTCATGTCTTCTCTCCTCCCTTGGGATAAAAATGCAAATACCTCTATCTACCGAACTTATTAACGTCTTTTTTCCTCAAACTTATGCACATACTAACATGTATAATAAATAAGAATTTCATATAAATGAGAGAAACCACAAAGCAAATTTCTCTGCTAAAAATACACTGGATTAAATCTTAATATCAAGCGATGCGATGGACCAGGAGAAGGAGGAGGAAGGCGATGATGAAGGCGATTATTGCATCATTGCAGAGTTATATTTGGGCATGTTTATATAAAAAAAAGTAATAATAAAATCGTGAGAATTGGTGCAAAGGGTGATAAATGTTTCAACAGCTTCTGTTCTCGAATGATTATCATCATTTGACCTTCAACTGGTGCCAGAAGAAACCAGAACGACAGCGGGAGAAAGAAACCACTTGTTGCACGCACTCTGTCGCGAAGGAGAAGAAAAAATGACACAACCCACGATGAGTTCACAACGAGTCTTTCGGGGAAATCAAACACAAGATATTTAGATCAGAAGGTGCAACATAGGGTCGAGTCCTGGCCGAAACACTTCAAAAGGCCACGCCATGTCCATTTGTCAGGTGGAGAGAAGTTCAAGTCTGATGACCGTAAAAATGCATAGATTCCAATTTGTCAAACTTGTTATCGGGTGGAATCTTGACATTTAAAAACAACTCAAATTTGACAGAGTATCATCAACAAATCACCGACCGAAACGACGGACGACACCAACAAAAATATAGTATATTGATCGCCACCGCTCGTGCGCGCATGCTCTGTCTCTATCTCTCTCGCAGTATAAAAGACAACGAACGATAGACGTGAGGGTGGTTTTGGTTGGTCTCAAGAAATCAATTTCATTCATATCATTATTTCATACGCAAAGAGGAGCAGAGATGGATTAAGGCAACGGTTGGAGCGAAGGAGAGGGCAAGAGTAAAAATCCCAGCATGAGGGGAATTGAGGTGTATGAGGTTTTGTCTACACGTTGCTTTAATTTCCATTAAACGTTTGTTGGCTCAATGAACGTTGGGTCGACGGTGAGGGGAGCCGGCCTAAAGGGGACGGAACGGAACGGGATAGGATGATACGGGAACGATGGTAACTTCCACGCAACACTTGTGCCCACGTGTTTGTGTGAACGACGATCGTCCGGAAAGTGTTGTCCGTGGCCGTCAGCAGCAGCACCAACACCAACAATACCGCTAACGCCGCCAGCAACTACTTGAACCGCAACCACTGCAGAACGACCGACCGCCTGACAGACAGACTGATAGCCAGAGCAACACTCAGACAGACAGATCAAGCGATAGCAATCGTTGAAGTGGTGACGGCGGTGGAGTCGGATTTTTGGCTGTTGGTGAAGTAGTTGTGGGAGAGGTGTAGAAGGTAGAAAGGGAGAGGTGGAGGCAATAGGTGAATAATTGAGGAGGAATTGATTCTCAAAATAGAGAATTATTGCGCATTTTCAGTGGATCCAAAAAGGTGCTTGAAATTATCGCATTCGATGATATGTATTTTCACTCTTCCACTTGTGGTGCCTCACATTTGTGATGTTGTAGTTCAGCATTGCAGCACTTTTGGTGATGGTTCTGGTGCCCCCAAAGGCAACTAATTACACATCCGACTTGATATGAAAGTGTCTCAATTGGAATCTTTTTGCTGCCCATCATCGAGAAGCCGGATGTGAAGCGATATGAAGAACTTACCCATGATTACAGTGGAGCGAAATTATCATTTGTGAAGAGAACTTACCTAGAAGAGAGAGAAAAGAGTAAATATTAATCATTTGTTTTTGTAATGAAATTGTAATTATTTTTAGAGAACTTTGTATAGAAGACGTAGATGATATGCAGGGCAAGAAGAAAAGGTAAAGGAGCAGAGGTGGAGTGGGAACCTGGTGAGGGGGGGACCTTCAATTGTCACCTAGTTAGCGCAGGTCTGACATGTCGAAAGTCAAACACGTGTTTGCCAAAGACAAACACAGACTCAAGAATCTGGCAACCCGCAGGCATTTCGTCTGTCTGTCCGTCCGTCCGTTCGTTCGTCTGTGGAACTTTCTTTTTCCGTCGCCATGGTCGACGTCGTCATCGTTGTTCGGATGTCGATCGTCAAAGAAAATATTCCGAGTCCATCGTCGCCGTTCGTTTGCTCAACGACTATTCGTTGTTGTTTGACGAATCGTTGTTGGATCAATCGGAAACGAGCCCGAGCCGATCGTGGAATTGGATCAGACGAAACTCGCTCTGGTTGCCTCCCTCCTCTCTCGCCCTCTTTCACTCGACACTCCGGTCTCGCCTCCTTTTTTGTTCCCCATGGCAACCTTCCATATGTAGCTCCCCAAGTCATGGGGAGACGAAAGAGTGAGGGAGATCGTAGTCGTGTGAGAGGAGTGAAGGAGAGCGTTAATTTGAGAGTCACATTTTTTCGAATTCTGATTTTGATTTAAAATTTTTGACATGTCGACGACATTGAACGGCAACGATTGTCAATGACGAAAGGCATAAAATTCCCTCACACCAGCGTGAACGATAG
Organism: Coelopa frigida; assembly: GCA_017309665.1. Taxonomy (NCBI): domain Eukaryota; kingdom Metazoa; phylum Arthropoda; class Insecta; order Diptera; family Coelopidae; genus Coelopa; species Coelopa frigida. The sequence continues at coordinate 20,951,974 of CM029564.1, read as the reverse complement.
GCAGACAGACAGACAGCCACGTCCATTCGTTCAGGTGACAACAACGTGGACAAATTCGGTCGACACGCGGAAGGGCCGACCGTCGACAGCGTGGCGGACGATGTAAAGCGAAAGAGATAGGGAGAGAGTGTGAGCGAGAGAAAGACGGACGACAGCGAGAGAGGGGGAAAGGCGGACGACAGAGAGGAAGAGAATCGCGATAGTGATTGGCAAAAGGAGAGTCCAGAGAAAGAAAACGGGAGAAAGAGAGAAAAACGCGTGAAACAACAGACAAAAAACAAAAAAAAAACTGACAAACATTATAAATGTTTTGTTTTTGTTGTTACTGCGGTGTTTTGATGCTCTCGTCGATACTGGTTCCTTGTGGACGACGATAGTATTCAGAGCCGAAGTCGAACCCGAATCGTCTTGTTCGCAGCCGAAGACGACGACGACAACAACAATGTGACGACGATGACAAAGACAACAGCATTTGTTGCCGTTGTTGTTGCTCCTGAAAACTATTCGAAGCCAACAACATTACAAAGTGAACTAATAAACAGCAATAACAACAAAACTGTTACTAAGATAACAACAACAAGAACAGCAATACGGAGAATGTTAAAGAGAAAGAATATTTGCTCATGTCGTTGACGCTGTTGTTGTTATTGCTGTTATACTTGTTGTTATTGCTATTCCTGTAGCTGTCATATAGCGTCAGCAACATACAACTATCTTCGGGGCCAATGACCGAGTTCTTGAGCAGAGGATCGCAGAAGAGAGATGCGGGGAAAGGAAGACGGAATCGTTAGAAGAAGACCATTTGAATGTTTGAAGAAACGAAATGTTTGAATGAAACAAAAAAAAGTGGGGAAATCAATAAAGAAGCAAAAACGGCACGAGAAGCAAATCGATGATCGGCAGATTCCTAATTGGCGCTACAAGGGACGGCGAATGGACCGAGACGAGACGGAGGACGGGGGCGGTCGAAACAACCCACGATCGCTGGGCCGTCCAACAATTGACATTCAATTATCGGCGTCGATGGTGGTGGGGGAAGGCAGTTGGAAGAAGGCCCAGTGGGTGGTAAATTTAGAATGCCAAAAGTGCGAAATGTGGGAGATAAGGAAGGAGGAAACTTGGCAACGCCGCAACATACGCACAAAACGATGGAAGCAACTAAAAGCACACACACCAAGAGAGAGAGAGAGAGAGAGAGAAAACCACAAACGATTGAAAGGCATAAAAACTCATACCAAGAAAATTAAAAAAAAAGTCACAAGCGACAAAAACAATTTGCTGTTTCAATGAAATAATGAATAATACACACTAATATCAATACACATAAGAAAACCACACTCTTGCGCACACATACAAATAAGGTGAGTTTGCGTGAGATTGTATGTGTGTGCGTGTGTTTTTTTTTTCTTGTTTTTTATTTTGCATATAAACAAGTTTTCGCTACATTTAATCAGCTGATTTGCCGGTTGAACGGGATGTTATTTTTGTTGTTGTCACAGGTATGTTTTTTATTTATTGTTGTTAGAAACAATTTGCGAGAAATTCCAAGAAAAACCTCGACCAAAGATGTGGCGAGACAAACATTACAACTATAAAAATTATAATAAAAAAAAAACTTCAATTCAACTTACAACAACAAATAAAATTCTATTAATAACAACAACTCAAGTTCTACTAATAAAAGCTATAATTCGAATACTAACAGCAAACAAAAAACTATCTACATAGTGTAAAAATACAGGGAGTGCTAGTCAAGTAACGGTATTTTCACAAGGAAAAAAAATACTCGCGGGGACACAAGATGGAAGGGAAATGAGAAAGGAGGAAGACCAGACCCATTAAGAAACACCTATGCGGGTGAAGGTAAAGATAAACAACAGACAATCTGGGGGAAAGGAAGACAAGTGAACAACCTTAACCCCTTCACCTTCCTCCTGTTTTCCATGAAGTTGCACCTCACTCAGGTCAACCCGCAGCTGAAGTCAACCTGAATTTCCGGAAGAACAAAACCATGACTTTTACTGCTTCCGTAAGACGAAGGTTTAAATTCAGGCCCTCGCAGACAAAACACATAGGAGAGGAGTTGCCGACTTTTACGACATGCCCTATAAATAGTGAAAACGCGTGTCACTAACTAAAAGCATTCCTCGCCCCCCACCCTCTTCATCTCATCGCCACTCATCATCACGATCATCACTTGTCGCTTTTTGCCGACCGATCATTAAGAGTTGTCATTGTGTGCGGTTCTCCCTGGGATTCCACGAGTTGGGCATTAGAAGAAAAAGTCGAAGAAGAAGGTCTTCGATAGTAATAGCAACAACAACACCAACAGGTGAATCAGATAAACACTTGTTTTAATTATCAGCCGAAGAAAAAAAACAATAACAATGCCCACGACTTTCCATATCGCTCCATATACATAAATACATATATATCAAACATTGGTATGATAGTATACACCATAGTTGTGTTCGTTGATCATGAAATTATCTCAAATTATGACGTTTCGAGAGAGTGAAAGAAGGCGACCGCGACAGCGACGAAAGAACAACAAAAATGTCATCAGGAACGATTTCGTGACGAACGGAGCTCGATGCGTGCTCGGAGGTTGATTTGAAAGATAAGATGAATTTGTTGTTGTCTTAGGTGGGGAGAATTTTAACACCAATACTTGGTTAGATGGTTCTTCTTCTTCTCGTTGTTGTTTTTATAAGTCTTACTGTTGTTGTTATTGTCAGTGTTGGTTACATACTGCCGCATCATGTTGTTAGTTTTTGAGTTTTGTTTTTGTTATTATCGTAAGAGTTGTTGTTATAAGAATTTTTGTTGTCATGAATTTTTGAAGTTTTTATACGAGGTTTTCTTTCTTAGTTAGTTGTTGTTGTCTTGTACTTGTTATAGTTGTTGCTGTTGATCTTGCTGTTATGATTGATAAGCTGAGTAAAGTGAACGACTGAAGAAATATTATGGTAAAGGTTAATGCACCAAATGTTCATGGTACGAATGTTCGTGGTACGAAAGATAGAACCTTCTTCATTCTACGAGAACATGTTGTTACTTTGTTTTTGGGGTTTGTTACAAGTGTAAACTTTCTCAGGTACATAGAGGAAGCTTCTATTTCCGGACCTGATTACCATCCGTCAGAGTCGTCGTCGTAAAAACAATCGGTCGAATTTTATTTCTCATTTGTAATGTTATGATAATTAATTTTCCTCATACGGTGGTGAGTTTTACAAATTGCAATTACAATGAAAATAAAGCTAATTTGCATTTGCATTGATGATTGGGATTTTTTTCTGAGAAAATTCCAAAAGCACATGTCATAATACCGACAGCGAAAGAGGGCGAATTATTAAATGAATGTATGAATGAATGACAAATTAATCATTTCAAAGCCGAAATCATACGTCTCTTGAAATCATTTTTGATCTCTTCCAGCAGGGATCGCCATGTTAATGAACTCATCATGATCTGGATCTTCATTATTAGAGAGAATTCCATCCATGAAGAGGAATCGAGTGTTGGAATTTGTCAAAAAAACAAAATTGAAACAACAAAAACAAATACGAAGACAGTGACTGAAACAATGTATGAAAATTAAATAAAAGGAAGATACAAAAACAAAGAAAAAACCACTGACGGACAACCGCGACAGACAGATGTATGCGAAGCATACGACTTTGTCGTGTTACCACCGCAAAGTAATAGAATATTAAAGGAATTTAATTTAAATGATTTTATTTGCTTTATTTTTCCTTGCCTCTCTCTTTCTGTCGCGGTGTTCGAAGCAAATTGAAATTGAAGGAGTGAAGGAAGACCACGGAGTAGGGAAGGCAAGGGTAAAGGAAGAGGATGTTGAAGGAACACGATCGGTTGCGGGAGGTGCAAAGGAGGGAAAATATCTGTTAAAGACAAGTATCGCGCCCGCATTCCATTCAAATGTCTTTTAATTTTTTGAGCCTTTTTTGAGGTTTTTGCGGTGGAGCCGAATTGCGGATGAATACAGAACAGAACAGAAACTGCAGAGAGAGAAAAAAATAAAGAAATTACCAGCAGGGTGTGGGGAAAGAAACTCCAATTGAAAGACAGCAGTATATTTTTCGAGATATATGCGTATTTCGCTTTCTGCCAGGGAGTGCCAATCGTTTTTCAGCTCCACAAATGGAGGCCAAGAACCCCAAGAAGGTCGTTCGAGTCCGAACTGATGGAGCTTTAAGGGGTTTCCTAGAGGACCATTAAAAAAACTATTCGCACCTTCATAAATTATGAATGAATTGAATCGCAATAGGAAAACGTCAGAAGAGTTGAAGGAACCTTGCAGGAACCCGATCGAGCCCGTTCAATTGAAACAATATTCGTCTAGACATTGAGTAATCGCAATAAAATTCAAATTTCGCCATCGATTAGTTGTCACTGGGCCTGGCGGGAGTGGAGCAGAAAAGAAGAGATATATGTTCGACTGGCAGACAGGTGCACACACGCACATATGTCTGCCTCTCTGTCTGTCTGTCTGTCTGTCTGTATGTCAGTCAAGTGGTCTGGTCTACCAGCAGAGAACCGACGAGCAGGGTCGAAGACGAACTCAGGGCCATCGAGACTGGACAACGCTGAATGCCATTGGAATGCGGGAGCTTCAACTGCTGTGGGGGACAGTGTGGCAAGAGAGGGAGACGGAGAGGGCGACATAGAGGACAAAGGGAAAGGGTAGTCGCCGGCTCATCGTTCGTTCATGATTTTGCTTAATTGTCGCATATTTTCATTCACTTGATATGCAACAAACAATATTTTCATTAAAATTCCGAAAAACCTCTGGAAAGAAGAGAACAACAAACGACATCAACAAAAACAAGAACATCCAACAAGCTGACAGGTTTCATATGCAGGCGGTCGGTCAGCCGCCAGGAGATGAAACCTTCACGGAGGATAGTCGAACTCTCGGTCCGTCCGTCCATCCGCCTCTCATTGAAACATGAAATCCAACGCTTTGACAAGATGTTTGCTCAAAAATCTGATAGTCCCACTAACTCACTCACTCACAGACAGACAGACAGACAGCATCCATTGCTAGATGACCGACCCCACTTCCTCCCTTATCCATGGCACACGAGGGATTGTTGTGAATGAATGAAATTGTGGTCATCAGCGAATTTGAGTGAAGAATGCGAGAGGTTTCATTGATAAGAAGAATGTGGCGACGAGCGGATGAGGTGGGAGATGGAGAACGGAAAGGTGGAGGGGAGAGGGAGCTCACACACATTCCGGGAAATTTAAAGAAACCCCAAACAATATCTCCAGCCACTACAGCCAGAGAGAAGAACGAAGACGCTTGGGTTTGGTAGTGCTTGGGGAACGCATGAGAAGGGAAGGTGTGAACCATTTGACACCAATTGATAAAAGCACACCAAAGGCAATAATAATAGCATTAACAACAATAGCAACAACAATAACAACAACAAGAAAAAATAACAAAAACGACAACACACACAGAACAATAACAATATGCACAACAGCACAATAGCCAACAAATAAAAGTGAACGTAACACAATGAAGAATGCAATAAAAATAGAGTCGGAGATAAGGCAGCTGATGGAGATAGGGGAAGGAGATGAAAGAGGGAAAGGGGAGGAGTAGGCGTTTGTCAACTGTCAGTCAGTCAGTCGAGTGGGCGGCACTGGTGCAACTGACCAAACAACGTGGAGCCGATGAGCAAAATTTCGACCCAATTCCCGCGATCACCTGCGCGTGACACGAACGCTTAAATGCGTCCAACCCAACAAAAGTGACAGTCAGCAGCAGGAGGAGGAACAGCACCAATATGTTGCAGCAACATTTATGATCGATGCGATGCAATGCGCGATGGCAATGAAATACAAATTATAATAATTATTAATAATGAAAATGTAACGATAAACACGAGGGAAAATACGCCAAATGTCGATCAAATTCGTGCGAGAGACCAACGATCTACGACAACAACAACAACCAATAATAACAACAACAGCGAATGACAACTAATGCCGACAACACCTTCAATTAAATGTCGTTGTCGTGGTTTTGCTGTCGGGCAATCATCGCCGACGATCTCGTTGGATGCCACCACCAACGTCGCCGTTTGTTGTTGTTTCGGAAGCGTGCGTTCAATTATGTTTTCGGTTGCGTGCGATCGAGTGGTCAAGAACGGACGATCGAGAGAACACAAGCGAACAATCGAGTGCTCAGTGGGGCGGGGTCGAGCTCTAGTGAAGAGGTCTTCATTTCTACGACAACGACATCATCGTCATCATTGTCACCGCCACCGCTTAGGCGGGGGGTTGATCGGAGACCCACCCTCGTGGTCGGTGTCCCTGAAAGATCGCTGATCGGTGACCAAAGTCATTCGCCGAGTCGCAAATGATGTCCCGGGGCGACGAAACGAAAGGCATCTGGAAGCGATCGCGGTTAACCGCAGGAATTAAATTCGGATAATTGAGTACTTTTTTTTGTTAATTTTATATGGATCTCCTATTAAGCATTGACCACCGTTTGGCTGGGGCGGGAGGCTAACAACTGTTAGGTGAGCTTCAACGGGTCTCCTGGGCTTTGGAATATCTGGAAAAACAACCTGAGAGCCCGTCAACATGTTGCAACAACAACGGGAATCAAACACTAGACATCAGCAACATTTGAGTCTTGACTCGAGTCATCGAATAAAGACAATGGTTGGCCTCCAACCACAGGAAATCGCTGTAATCATCAGAATTTGTACGTTTTTATTCTTGGTTCGTTTGGCTTGTTCAAATTTCACTCTCGAAGCTTTGGACACAAGCCCAACCTCAAGTCCAACTTCAACTCCGCATCCAGACCCAAACCCAGAGACCCAAGCTCGAATTCTTACCCAATGTGTGTTGTTTTTTGTGCAAGTGCAAAGTCAAAGTTCTTTGGCTTTCGATTTCGTTTCGTGTCTTGCAAAAAAAAACAAAACAAAAAACAACAATCATATAATAATAGCAACATTATGAAATAGCAACTCGTAGTTCTTGTTGTAATGGTTATTGTTGTTGTTTTAGCTTTAAGTTTGTTTTTGAGGCCAAGTTCATTGTCATTTCGTCGGAATGGGGCGTCGGTTGGAGGGACCGGGCGGTGCTGGGCAGCACTTGGCGTTCCATGGAGTCCGAGTCGCTCGTTTTAATACCAACAACAATAGAACAACAACAAAGCCAGAACATCGCAAATTATAAAACGGTAAGAAAAAAGGTGAAAAGTAGCAAAAATACGTTTGTCTGTCAGTCTGTATGTTTGTATGTATGTCTCGATGTTTTTTTCGTCGCTTTCGGCTTTCGGTTTCTTTGGACAATTTGCAAAATTTCGTCTTTATTGTTTGGCAACAATTCTTACTGTCTAATATTACAACACGTTCTCATCGATTGAACAACAAAGTAGCAGACTAGTAGAGGAAGAGAACAACAACAACTACTATAACAACAATGAAATAATCAAGTAGGAGAAGCAAATTTCGAGAGACATAAAAAATTTAAAAAGACAAGACAGGAAAAAAAACAAATTTAATTGGTTTTGGTTTATTGCGCATTTTGGATTGGAAAGAATTTGTTTTTAAGGGAAAATATTTCAAAATGAAACCTCGTCGTCGACCACCAAGTCGAATGAACTTTTCAAGGTTTTGGTTTTGATTTTCGACAACAATACAATTTAGAAAAAAAAACATGTGCTGCAATTCACAGAAATAATTCAAAAGACGAGTGTCTAGAATATTTGCAACGATTGGCGGACGTAGGGGTCGATTTTAAAAGGGTCGTCGTCTGGTCGTCATCGTCGTCGTCGACCACGCAATGCACGAGACCAGGGCACCACAATCAGCAGCCTGACCAGGGTCTCCGTCTGTTGCCTCCTTGAATTGTGCATGCAGTCGAAGTAGTTGATTGGTTGGTTGTTAACCCCATGGCAACCGAATTAAAAGCCGTTTTCCGTTTCCTCAAGACCCCTTTTATTTCTTGCCTCCTCCTCCTCCAACGACGTCGTCGTCCTTTGCGCAACGAAAGGAGTCTCGTTTCCTTGTGCAAGGGGTTTCGCACCAGGGGTTGCTCTTAAAAAGCAGCGGACTTGTCTTGCGCTAAACACAACTTGGCTCACTGACTGACTGATTGACTGATTGAGTGACTGACGCAGGGACGGACAGATGGAAAAGCCGACGAGAGACAGACAGACGGTCGGCAGTCGGACATTTCGAGAGGTCCTTTTGTCAACAACTGTACGCCGCTCAGTCGGTAGCAGACGCAACAGTTCGCCGCCTCTGTCCCGACACTCTTGATCCCCTCCCAACTCGTCCGAACACAAGCAAGTCCTTAAGGATCCTCCTTTCTTGTGCGGTGAGCTGAGGTGAGCTCGGGCTCTCGCCAGGTAAGAACAACCACCGTCTTCTCATTGTTGTTGTTGTTGTTGCTCTCGGTATGAATCTGTGCGACGTCGACCCCGATGATGGTGTCCTTAACCCTGTAGGCGACCCTGTGCAGACGGCGTTAGTCCTTCCATTTTATGTTTTCTTTATTATTTTTAAAAAATATGCAGCAGCATCCAAACAAAAGTTGGCGAATTTTACAAACTCATAACTTGTAAACAACCATTCTTCTTATATTTATAAGTCATTCAATTGCTCGAGTTTGTGCGGTGACGAAGTTGGCGACGGCGACTCCCTGGCTCGGCCACCGAACGAACGGTAGGAGGGGGCACAGGAGACGGGACATGGTCGAGCATTTTCGGCAGCTGCAACTGTGTTTTGTTGCTGCCGAAAAATTATCGAGGACTCCGCGCTTCCCATTCTCATTCCGTCCGAATCCGTCTCCCCTGTTTCCTTCGCCGTGCGTTGTGTGCTGCGATCCTTCGTCGTTTATGCGATCACAGACGACGACCGAGCGATGGAGGCCTCCTCAAAAGGTTGCCTCAACATTTCGTGTCGCATGCGGCAACACGTAATCTTTCTTAAAGTGGTCGGCAGCGTTGGGATCGACGTCGACGACAACGACGACGTCAACGCAATCGTCGGCGTCTTCTGCCGTCCGTCGGTGAAGGTGAGGTGAATGCTTTCAATTATTTCGTACCCTTAAGGGTACCTGAGGAATATGGCACGAATGGGTCGCTGCTTGATGTCGTCGTCTTCCTCTTTATTGTTGTTGCTGTTGTTAGTGTAGTTGTTGTTATGCGTTCGAATGTGTTGGTGAATGCCAGGACCGTCAGGCTCAGGCGACATGTGCGTTTGTGTTGGTATCGCGCGATCGAATCGGATCGGCAACTGATCGTTGCAATATTTTCGAAAATGTTTTCATTTCAGTCGTTTTTTCTTTTTGATATTCTTCATGTTGTTGTTATTATTATTATTGTTGTTCGAATTTAGTTGGAGGTTCGCGTTCAAGTTGATTTCACGTTTGCATCTGTCGTTTTCACAACTTGTATCCGAAACCTTCGGCGATCATAAGAGGGGGCTGCAACAACAACTATTGTATTAAAACAACAACAGCAATAAGTAGAACAATGTTTAAACAATGTTTAAGCAACATTTGCTGCATTGCTGCCTTGCGTCTTGGAAGACGAAAACAACGAAGGAGCCGCTCGAAGACGAAGAAGGAGTTTTATTATTGTTTACGTTCAGTGGACGGCGGACGATGTGGAAGGAGTGAAGAGGGGGCAAATCGTTGATTGCGCAAAAAACGCAAACGGCAGCTGTTGTTCTCGTTGCAGTTGTTGGATATTGTTGATGTGGCGTCATTTATTTTGTTGTTGACGAAGCGTGGTTTTCTCCTCAACTCAGTTTTTGGGGCAAGATGCCTTCGTTTTTGTAATTCTGTGTACGCGTAGATACGTAAACAAAAATATTACGAAAATTATGCCAAGGGAATCGATCAACGATGGGAATATCCGAGTTTTCCCAGGATCCTAAGCGAATTACAATAGCAATAGACAGCGAACAGGAGATTATTCAAGGTCACAACAGGAACCTTCGGGAATATCATCATCAATCTCGTTACCTGAGCCCCGAATACACCGTGGAACTGATGGTTGGAGAGATGAAAATATGACAGGAAGTGAATCTACCTGTTTTGTTTTTTTGTTTGGCGTGTCAAGGGTTAAACAGGATCAGAGAAATGCGTGTTTTGTTTCCCATTACACCAAGGATCACTTTTCGCAACATCATCAGGTTACCAGCAGGAGGGAAAATCCATTCATTGTTATACACTCGAGCACCTTCAGTCACATTTTTTCATAAAACGAAAATTTCATCAGGGAAGCAAAACCAGATTGAGAAAAAGAAAAACCCCACCGACCTTCATCGAAATCTATTTTTGGTTTGGCAACTCATATCATGATAGATAGAAGGAGGAGGAGCAGGAGGAGGACGACGTTGAAATATTTGTATTTCACCAAACTTTCTTATTCATAAATCAGCTGATTTTCATTAATTTTATGGGCTTATCACCAAAATTACTATCATAAACACTCGACCATGGTATAAGTTTCGAGTATATGGCATTCGCCCTTATCGCAGACGCTCGACCGAACTCCTTTGGAAATTAAGCTGCCACCAGCTGATAGCGTTTTCGCACACATTCATCAGGAGCCCAACGAAAGCTTCTGAAACATTCCATTGGTCGTTGAGTACAAACTACTATAATTAACCCAAATATATTAGCAAGCAATTGTTGGTACAGACAAACATAAAATATAATAGTAAAACATGATTGACAAATAATTAAAACGCTTCGAGAAAAAATCAGCCATGGTGATAAGATTCTGGAAACGTGCGTGGGGAAATGCAAATGATAAGAGAACCATTCCCAATCAAATAATATGAACCACAGCCATTCGCACATTGGTCCGTCTCGTCTCTCGATCTATCTGTACTTTCGTCGAGGTCTTTAAATGAGAGGTGGAAAATCAACGTCAATAGAAGTCATTAGGAGGAGATTTTCCATAGAAGTCTCTCGTTGAAATAAAAACTACAAAAACGATCGTTTATCAAAAAGTGCCAGGCGGTGGCGAGGGAACGTTTAAGACTTTCTGGGAAGACATAGCCAGTGGCTCTTTAACTATTTAGAGGAGATTTTATTAATTAGGTAGGTTTCACTGAGCGCCGTACGTAAACGCCCTTAACAATTCGAACAAATCGTTATTTCCGTAGTCGGGAATTTTATTGCCAACAACAAGCAACAGCAGCAGCAATAACAATGCATAGAACAGAACGAACCGAAATCGAAAAACCCATAATCTAATCAGGAATACAATTTGTTGCTGTGAATGCGACAAGAGTAACAAAGGCAACAACAATACAACATTCTATGCATCCATCTAAGGAGGAAAATGTTCGCACATTGAATTCAGTTCACACTTTATTTTTAAGCTTGAACGTCAGTCGCTCCAGGCAGGCAATCAACCAGTCGGTCGGCCGGTCGTAAGGTTTGCGAAATTCATCTAATCGCTGTGTCTAGGTATGTATGAGCATGTGTATATTTGAGAATATACTACAGAACAGCTGATAGATAAGCCTGGTGCTTTTTGGGGTCTCACCAGAGGGTCGTCCGCTCATCGCGAAACGAGCAGCAAATTTGATACGCTGACGATGATAGTGAGTGGAATTTGATTTCGGGATGAAGTGTTTATGTTTTATGAATGGCAGGGCAGTTAGACAAAGGCTGCCTTCGTTGCCTTCACCTCGAGCACCTCGAGCACCTCCAGCACCAACACCAGATCTCATCCCCCTCCCCACCCACTTCGCCACCCCCTCGAACTTACCCTGTAATGCTGTACGTCAGCTTACTTTGGTGTTGCAACTTTTGTTTGTGAGTGGAATGACGAGAGGTGTTAAAGGTCTGGCGCCAGCAAGTGATATCGTTGTTATTGTTGTTGCCAATGCACGAGCACCGATCGTGCACACATTTAGAAAAACACAAAACAACCACATGCACACTGACATCGACAACTCGCTGGACTCGATTTGCACTCGGACGGATCGAGAAGCGGAAGAGGAGCAGGAATTATTTAATAGAACTTGAAATTATGTGGAGATTGTTGCGAATCTTGTTTTCGTTTCTAATTTGCAATGCAAGGGATTGACAGTGGCACAACAAAGGTGAATCAGGGTGAGTAGATTGAATAAACCGACGCCTCTGTAGTCTCTGAATACTTGATTTAAGGGATCGTCGGAGGACGATTGAATGCGGTCAACCAAAGGAAATTGTTGATTAACGGATTTGAGCACTCACCTCCATCATCCATTCGGCCACGATCTTGCGCATCGGTGGCGTGATATCCTTCTGGACTGTCTTGAAGTAGGTGCACACGGTGTGCGGGCGCTTCTCCTCGGCCTTCAGGGCGTTCTCCAGGCAGCGGTCGGTCAGGAATGTTGGATCCTCGGTGGCTGTGTTGACATAATCCAACGACCGGCTGATGATGTTGTTGGTGTAGACGCTCTGCTGCGGGTAGTTGTGTTGCTGGTGATGGTGTCCCGTGCCCTGGCCGCTGGTGGTCGAAGTTACGCCGCCCTGTGAATGGTCGTCGCTATAGGACGACGGGGCTGAGGACGAGGCCGACGAGTGGGTCGTGTGCGAGGAGAGGAGGAGGTGGTGGATGAGGACGAGCTGCAGTTGCTGCCCGGATTGCTGGTGGTCGAGTTGTAGCCAGACGACGTCGAGGAGTACGAGGAGTAGGGGGAACTCGTTGAGATGGCGCTGTTCGATTGTTCGCGACAGAGTAATTCATGTTCATTTAGCATAATATTTTCGGTGCAAAACAGGTCCATGATGTTTGGACGAATTTTGATGGAGCGACGACGAAGGGACCACTTATTTATTATTGTTCTCCGCTCGCTTTTGTTTTGCTAGTTTTTCTATTCTCTATTTGATTTTTTCTTTGTTCACTTTTTGAGGTTATGTCAGTTGATATTCGGCAATGATTTTTTCGATTGCTTCGAATTCTTGAATGTGTTGTATTTTTCCTGGAAATTCAATTAATAAGCTCAACTTTGATGAAGTAATTTCTTCTCTTGATGCTTCTAAATATTTGCATTGATTTGTTTCTTTCTTTCTTCGATTTTTTTGACTTTTTCTTGTGCACTTTTTCGTCGCTGACGAATTTTTTCTCCAGACGAAATTCAAAAAAACGAACACCGATTTGAATCGAAGAGTGTGTTTGATTTTTCGTTTTTGTGTGAGTGAGTGAGAGAGCCGGCGAGAGTGAGAGTGCAAGTGTTGCCAAATTTCTCCGTTTAATTAACAACAACTACAATCAGAGATAACTTATTTTTTGCCCAAAATTATACGTTGCACAATGGGACCATTTGATTTTACAATTAGAAAATTTAATTAACACGTTCACTACTTTCGCACTCTTTCAAAGTTCGCTCTCAAAGATTCACCTTTCACCGAAATTATAAAATAATGAATGAGTTTATTTTTACTTCTTATTTTTATTTAGTTTATCGTGCTTTTTCTACTTCTATAGGAGACTTTTTCCTGAATGTGGATCAAGTTTTATCACTGTTCAATTCACAGATTTTTAGTTCACAGCTTTGTTGGGTTCATCACGAATGAAAATTTAAAACAATTTTCAAATTTCACAAAAATATCGCATTTTTTATATTCAAAAAAGAATAGAATGATCATTAAACAACTTCATAACTTTTGCACACGTAGCAAATTTCGCCCGACGATTCGCAATGACTTTACGTTATCTTTAGAAGTGTAGAAAATTACGTTATGAAGTTCCGAAAAATCAGTAACCACAAACAATATTATTCACCAACGACACAAGACGAGATTGTTATTTTTTAATCAATAGATCAGTTCGTTCGCTCTTCACTCACTACTCTTCTTTTGCCTTGTGACAAATGTTGCTTTTGTAATTTTAGCAATTTTTATTGGTGTGAATTTGCGAAAAAGACGCAATAAACGAGATTTTGCGTTCGCCGGTTCCTGCTTTTTTTCGCACATATGCTGGCTGCTGTTGTTGATCACAAATATTTTTTTATTTTATATATTGTGATTATTTATATACTCGAGTTTTCTTTGCGTCTTCGTTTGGAGTGTAATCCGTTTTCGTCCGTGGCCGTCGACGAGTTATTGCTGTGTGTCTGCCGCTTTTGTTGTTATGCTGCTGTCTGCCGCTGTTGTGCTGTTGCTGCCACCGCCACCTCACACTGTGCCGTCGTCGTCGTAGTCGTCCCGTACCGACGATTTCGTTTCGATTCTTGTGTTTCTTGTGTGTTCTGTTTGTTCCCAACGGTTTCGTATGAGAACTCTGAGCGTGATCGTGTTCCTGTTGCTCCTTCCTTCTCCTACTACGTTCGGCCACACTTCTGCTACCAACAACTACCGCAACCACTGACTGGCACTGCTTGTTCTTCTTCCTACTCTTCGTGTAAGAGAATTTCGTCGTAGTCGCTCACGATTTTACGATTCGGGCCCACAGGTGCGATGCGCTGCGATACGATGCGTGTTGTGTGTCTGTCGTGTCGTCTCGTCTCGTGCGTGAGTGCTTCGTAGTCGAACAGAAACAGAATTTGAATTTTGAACAGTAACCGGCAACAGCTGTCGTGTTCCACCTTTCCTTCGCGTTCTCACACTGCTCTCGCTCGGTGTTCCCATCTACCTTCTCAGTCCATTCAACGTGTTTGCCATCCGCACCGCGGTGGAATTGAAACAACAGCTGTTTGCTTCTTCCTCGTGTGCTGAATTCGCTCACGCTCTCTCGCTTACGTCGGCCGTTCGGTTCGTGCTGTGGAATTTTATCACTTGGCGAAGCGGTTCGTTTCGCAAATTTCGCTGTTTGTTGTTGTTTTGTCTCGCTCTCGCACACGTTGGCCACCAGCGAAATGCCGGTCTCAGCTGTTTATTGTTTTTGTATTTGATGCGGTACAAACTGGTCGTCACTATCGGTTATTGGCCGCAAACCGGAGAGTTTCATTCTCTCTGTTCCAATTCGCAGCGATTCTTCGAGGCGATATTCAATAAAAAACGTATCACTGTATTTTTTAATTAAATCTTTTGGATGTATGGATTATTTATATTTATTTGATTATAAAAATCACAAAATATTTCAAAAATATTTAAAAAATTTAATTGAAATTTCAAATCGCGTCCAATCAGAATCTCGTGTTCGAATAGACAGGGTCGGTCAAATCCGCCATTTCCGCCATTTCCAGGGTTGCTACACGAAGTCGGAACCCCAAAAATCGCCGCGAAAATTTTGTTTGCAAAATATAACAAAAACTGCTCGAAGCTGGAAAATTGGACGAAAGAAGTCTGGAAGTTTCCATTCAAAATGAACGAAACCAATTTCACTATTGGCAGCACTGGTGAAATTATTATTATTATTGTAGTCTCATACAATTCACACACCTGAACCGATTCGGTGGTTGCGAGACTGGCTAAAGGCAAGACCGTATCAGCAGAGACACAAAACAGGCAGTAGCGAAGGAATGTAACGAAAAAACGGAAACGGTGGAAAACAGCGATGCCAACTACACGGATATTTCCGTGTTTTACGCAAATTTGATCCCTTGTTGGTTTTTGTTAAAATTGCCCAAATCTATGAATACTTACTAATTTTTAAAATATGTTTAAAAAAAATTTTCTATTTTTGAAATCTAACTCAACAAAACATACAAGCTTGGAAAAATATTTTTACAAAAAAAGCTTGCGACAGGCTTCAAAAAAACGAAAACAATCCCTTGGAAAAATAGTCCTTACTATAAGCTTAAAGTAAGAGTTTTTAAATTCGAAACAATTGTTTGAGCAGCTTGCTTTTACAATGTTTTTTTTACAATAGTTATTCTACAATTGGGAAAAAGTGTTATAAGTAAAATAAGAAAAAAGGTTTTTCATGCATTTAATTTAGTTTCATACTAGAGCACCTACTAGAGTTTGCCTAGCTACCCATGTATGATAGCTCAAAAAATCGCGAAGTAAACTTTTAAAAGCTCTGGAATCCCGGAGTCTTTACTTTGTGCGTACTCAACGTTGGATGTGCAGTTATGGCAGATTTCAATGTGGTTAAAGTTATTAAATTATTGAATTTGCTAAAAAATTATTATCAAATTTTTAAAGTAACCTATGTTGATCTCGGGTCAGTCAGGAATATGCTTTCAAAATTTCATAAATATGGGACAAACGGTTTGGCAGCCCATTCGGAACATACAGTGTACGGCAAAAGTCTACATAGGGTTCCGAATATTACTAAAACTCAATTTTGTTGCACATATATAAAATTCAAATAACATCAAATATTTTATAAATATGTCATTTGTTTATTTTTTTTATCAATATTCATGTAATTAACAAAAAACATAAATTTTGTGAGACAAAAGTCTACATATGCCATATGCCAGTCTTCCGCGAGTCTTCTAGAAGAGTCTTCCGCGAGTCTTCTAGAAGAGTCTTCCGCGAGTCTTCTAGAAGAGTCTTCCGCGAGTCTTCTAGAAGAGTCTTCCGCGAGTCTTCTAGAAGAGTCTTCCGCGAGTCTTCTAGAAGAGTCTTCCGCGAGTCTTCTAGTCGAGCCTTGGAAGTGTCTTCAATCAATCGCCAAGAAGATCGTTTTCCATTTAAAATTTTCAATTAAAACAGGGCTGTTAAAATGTTTTCTTCTTATTTTTAATGTGAAAATAACTTATATTCTAATTTAAAAACAATTTAACAAACGAGAAATTCAACAAATGAGCAATTTAACAAATGGCATAAATCTATGAATTGAATTGAATTATTTAATATTTTATGACTTAAATACTTTTAATTACTTTTAACAATATTGAAGAATTCAAATTCTTGCACGCTTCTTTTATGTAAAGTGCCTCGCCAGGTCATATTTGTAGCCACTTTGTCTCTCATCAATTTTTTAAATGCGTTTCTTATATATGATTTTGTGTTGTCACCTCCCACTTTATCTAAAATATATTTCTTTGGAACAGAATATATATATATATATATATATATTGTTATATTTGTTTATTTCGAGCATTTTATTTACCAACTTATGAACAATTTCCTCCTTATCTTTTAAGTCTTCATCAAACTTTTCCAACTTCATACGACTCGAAAGGCATTGATGGCAATAAATGGGAATTGGAATCATCCAGTAATGGTGTTTGCTTTAATTGTCTCACTTCATTCCTTTATGTTATTACTTCTGTTGTTAACTTTTCTATTAGTTTAAATTGAGAATTTTGATATTATTTCATTTGATTTAAAATTTTCAGAATCTCTTTCTGACTCATCATTTTTATCTAAATTTATTAAATTTATATTAAGCATAATATAATGGAATGAAGTTTAAATTCTCTTACTATTTACGTTGATCAACTCAGTATACTGAGAAAACGATTGGCTATTTTGATCTGAAAGAAAAAAGTCATTAAAGCACTGTTGCAAGTTATATACATGAATATTAAAAACTTACCACAAACCATGATGTATTCGTTCTCCATGGTGTATTAACGGAAAATATGAATATTGTTCTGTATTCTGTAAACACACAGCTTTTTGAGAAAATACTAATGTGTCCGTACTATATATAAATAACTTCTCACTTAGAAGTGGATGGTCAAAAAGTGAATGTAAATTTTGCAGATTGTATCCTTCAATATGTGGAATGGCATTCTCAATATATATTTTGGATATCATAAACATTTTGTTATGAATTACACAATAATTGTTTGGAGCAGTTGGGGAAAGTTTTTGAAGTTTTTAGTTATGATGGATATGTTCTCACCATTTTTGTTTTTTTTTTTTTCAGCAGTAAAATTTTGTAGAGCTGTGTTTGTGTTAAATTCCAAATTTGTGCTTATTTCCACCTGCCTTTTATACAACTGCGCTGCGACATTTGTAAATTTTTTTACATTTTTTTTTAAATTTCAAATTTAAAAGCACTTGGAGAACCAAGGAACCAAATCTTTCTGCATCTTCGTGTAAGTGTAATAAATTGTGAAAATTGTATGTTAAAAAGCTAGTGTCGTACAAATTTGGAACATCTTTCAAAAAATTAAGCAATAAATTTTGAGAATATGAATTATTAATATTACAATTTTTTTATCCAGCAATATTCTGATAGCAATGGATAATTTTAAAAAATGTTTGTATCTCTCTTCTGTTAATATATTTTTCAATAGTAATGGGCCGGTGTATAATACAAATTGGCGAAACTCTGTAGCCTTCCACCTGTCTAGTTCCGATAAACTTCGGGGTTTTCTACAAAATTCGCTTGGTATACAATTTCGGATAGTAATTAATTGTTCTGAGAGTTGTTTTATTTTCCACGAAGTCAAGCTGCATTGCTCTCCTCTTGACTTGACCCAAGCGTTTAAAAGAGTCCTCATAACTCGAAGACACACAACATGCATATAATATGAAGTAAATTGATAAATCATATCTACTGAAAGTTTTTCTATAGCAGTCGGATGTAAGATCTTGTGATGCTCGCACTGTTCGCGATTTCTAAAAGATTTATTTGTTCTTAAAACAGTTTTATGTTATTGGAAAAACTAGACGGTTTTTATACATTTGTCCTTTTTGTACACATCGAGTACATGAAAAATATCCACTGTGACCTTTTGTTCCTATTATGAATGCTCGTGCTGCACATCTGAGTAATTCATGTTACACAAAATTGGCCATACTTGCAAATTTGAACTTTTGCATAGTGGTAAACCGTCAATGTTGAAATTCATGTATATTTTACTCTCAGTGAACTCATTTTTCATCATAAAATCGGTGAGGGCATCTTTCACGCCATAGTGGGCATAGGTACCATCGCCAATTTGTCGTGTAATTAAATCTGTTGGTGTACCTTTTAATGTTCTTCCATCTTTTGGAACATCAATGCCCTGATCCCTCAATATCTGTAACAATTCATTAACCGCCAATGTTCTTATGCGATGTTTAATTGCCCAGGCACTAATTTAATTTTTATATCAACATTTTCAATTTGTCCGTTAGATTTATAAAAATACAATTATATTCCAAATCATTTATGTTGTTGTGTTCTTCTGCTCCACGTTTAGAGTACAGTGTGGCCAATAATAACTTTCAGTAAAACAAATAATTGTAAAAACCAAATTAGATAACTATTTATAATAATTTGTCTGCAAAAGTTTATGATTTATTTATATTTATAATATAACGATTCCAAAAAATTATAAAAGCAATGCTCTAGTTGGAATCCCTTGCCCTTTTCTTTGATTTCTTACCGCCACTATTTGGAAAAAAATTTACATTCGGCACGCACCATTTTCTGATACATTTCGTCCCAAATTTTGGTCAAACATTTCTTAAACCCTTCGATGATTCAACTTTTTGTTGAGCTAATTGTGGCCACCATATAGCCCCATACCTAGTATTCCAAAGGACTGAGATATGGTGATTCTTTTAGCCATTCTTTTAAGAGAAAAATAACAGACAAATTTTCACAGCACCAATTTTGAGTGCTTATTGTATGATAAAGGGGTCTGATTTTTGTTAAAAAACCAAAATATTGTTCACCATACATTTTCTTCGGCAGGATTAAGCGTATAATTTTCCAAAAAGTGCTGGAGGTAGTAGTTGTTGTTAATTTTAACACCTTGATCAATGAATATCATCGGTAATTTTTCTTTTTTTGAATACTGCTCCCCAAACATAATGCTGGATACATTTTGATACCTCTCAATATCCATTTTATCTCTTGGATATTCCATAAAACTAATAGCATTCACCCGATTATTCTATTGGTTGTGACCGTCTTAAAGTAGTAACATTGTCTCGTACGAAAACAGTATCTCATACCCATCGTGCCGCCTGTGAAACGTTTTCCAAACGTTTGTTGAAAGTAATCAGAGAAAAAGACGAAGGATTAAAACTAAAACATTAATTTTATAAATATAAATAATACTTAACATTTTCCAAAAAAAATATTTAAAAAAAGTTAACTACTTTGGTTTTTACGACCCTTTGTTTTACTGACAGTTATAATTGGCCACACTGCAAATATTAATTGGAGACGCATTTTCTTTGTTTTCAGTGTTTCCAATTGTTTCATTAAAGTCATATTTTCGTTTCGTGCTTTCTGTTTGATCTAATACACCTTTAATTAATTTTTTAGATTCCCGAACACTTTTCATTCTAATTGCCTTTGATGACATCGTTTTGAATCCCCTTAAATACTTAATGATTTAATCAAAACTCTTATATAAACTTACGGTTCTCAAAGCGCAGCAAATGGTTTGTCGTGAACAATTTTTTAAAATATGTTTATTACTGATTTTATTATGATTGAATTTGATCAAGAAGACGATGAAATGTTGATTCAAAAACAGAAGTAGGTTTTATCTTCTAACAATCTTCTGGACGATCGTTTGGAAGACGGAGATAGGAAAACATGAACGATCGTCTAGAAGGTTAAAGGAAGAGTCTTCCGCGACTCTAAAGGAAGACTCTTCTGGAAGATTGAAATAGATCGATCGTCTAGAAGATTAAAGGAAGAGTCGCGGAAGACTCTCTTGGAAGATAAAAACTGAACTATCGCCTAAACGATTAAAGGAAGAATCGCAGAAGAGTCGCCAAACAATCACAATCTTCCAACGAACGTCCAAATGCTAGCTGGGATGTATTCAATAAAAAATGTATGACTGTATTTTTTAATTAAAACTTTTGAATGTATAGAAATTAGAAATGAGGTTGCTTCGAAAAATTCGTTTTTGAATCAACGGTCAACTGAAAAATCGCGCATTTGATTTTGTTCAAAAGTGATGTCAAAAGATTTCAAACCCGCAGAAAATTGAGAGAGCAACATTTAAACCAAAAAAGAAATGATGTCACTTTATATAAGCTGCGTTATATTATTATATATTTGCATATTGCAAATGTTAAATTTAATGTATTGAAATATTAAAAATATTAAAAAATATTGAGAATGAAAAAAAGTTAGCTAAACTAAAAAAAAGCTACCAAAAAAATTTAAAAACAAAATTATTATTAATTATAAATTATTATCAAAAAAGTTTACAAAAAATTAAAAAAAAATATAATATTAAAATATAATTTTTATTAAAATATAATTTTTTGTTCAATAATTTGTTTCTTAAACATGTATATTATTAACCATATGTTTAGTATACATTTACTAAAGCTGGTTCAATTTCCTTCCAAGTGGTAGTATTGTTATCTATATCTTTAATCTTTATATATTTTATGATTTAATCAACAATTTATCATTTATATAAAATTCTAAGAGCGGAGAAGGCTGATACTCGCTGAAGAGAGTTTGATAGCGAAATTGCCAAGGAAATTTGTAATTTAAAAATCTTTCATTTCAAGACTAAAATAATTTAGAAATTGTACTGTATTTGTTCAACTTTGAGTTATTAAGACAGACATAGTCTTACATACCTTAGTTTTTATTATTGTTATATTTGTTATATTAGTTTTAGATATTTCCATTGAACTAGGAAAATTTCAACGGAAAATAGTGGAAATACTCAATTGCTGTGCAAAAATAATATATGAATAGATACATATGTATATGCATTTTGGAAGTCTGTTACTTTTGCCGCCATTTAGTTTTAATCGAAGGAATCATGGATAAGATGTATTATTTTAATTAAACATTCTGAAAGAAAATTTCAAATGTAGTGCCGAAATGGGGATAATGAATGACCCCAAGACAAATCAATGCCACATTGTGATTTAAACAACTTCCCAATCCCCGGATTTGAATCCTATAGAAAATTTGATTTGATATAAAAATTAATCAGGAAGGACACAAAAGAACAGTCTCGATCGAACAACATTTTATGGGAAAATGCATAATTAATTAATTAATTAATTAATTAATGAGCCGTTGGTTGATATTGTAATATTTGTAGTCTTATAAAAAAATGTATTAAGTGAAATAACAGAAAATGTCAAAACAACTCTCCCTGGATAGCAAATTCTCAAAATGTTCAAATAATCTATTTTTTTTTCTAAAACCGATGTCTCGATTCGTGTCGTTTTTCCTTTGTTCCCTTCTTCTCCTCTCATACAATTCACACACCTGAACCGATTCGGCGGTTGCGAGGCTGACTAAAGGCAATACCGCAGCAGAGACACAAACCAGGCAGAAGCGAAACGAAAAAAAAGTTCGAAAAGTTCGGCGGACAACTGCAGAAGATGGAAACGAAACATAAAATTAAACGGTTAACATTTTCTCTTTATTCAGCCTTTTGCTTAAAATTTTGTCTTTATGCAGCTGCTCTGTTACAATTTTATTTTTATTCTGTAATATCAAATCGGTTCACCTTCTATCCCGATTCGAATTTTCAGCGGTTAACATAATATTATTAAAATTGCTGTTATTAACATGAAATGCCGTTTACTAAGACTGATGATTGGTATCCCTGGCGTACTCAATCGGTCTCTGCTTCCCACAAACTCTTATTTTACTTTTTGCAGTTTTGCTATAATAATTGCTTATTTGCAATTTCTTATGAAATTATTTGAAAGAAAACATTCTCATGGGATATCCAATAACGTGTTTGTTTATTATCTATTCTTCTCCTTCGCCACATGTTTCGTGAATATATTTATTTATATACATATGCATGTATATAGTAGACGTATGTACTGCGGAGTTTCTCGGATTTATATTTAAAACTTTATAATTGAATTTAGCTCTTTGATTGCTTCCCTCGCATTAACATAGTGCTGTTGTGGGCTCCACTGATAATTATTGTTTTATATGATGTTGTTTGTCTAATTATACATGATTTTGATTTCATAAACTTTTTTTTTGTTTTGTTTTTCGTTTACACTATTCATTTATACAAGTATTTATTAATGTATTCATAGGTCTCCAATTCAGTTTAATACATATTAGTTAGTACATATCGTATTTACATATGGAAATAATTGTTTTTTAATTTGCTTCACGTTTCTCTCATTCATGTTAATTACAAAATGTTAATATAAGGTACGTACTAAAAATAGCAACAAATTCATAATATTCAAGTTTCGACTTAAAACTTTAGAACAGACGTTCGTTGCCTGGACAACATTCTTTCAAAGTTGATAGATAGTTCAGTAGGTTTAAAAGAATCACTTAAAATTAAAAGTAAGTTTGCGTCGGATTCGCGTCGTTCGGAATCGATTTAACTAGGTTGGGAATCGGGTACAGTGGTTACATCGTTTGGCATGCGTTTCCGGTTTCCTATTTATTCTACACGCTTCCGTTGAGGCAGATCGAAAGTACGGCCGGAAGGAATATCGACAACTATTAACTTGAAGGCGCTGCTCCTCCAGAGTTCGACTTGTTGCCCCAGAGCCAGTTCAAGAGAACGGTGGATGGCGACTGACTCGTGTGAGCTGGGGTAAGGGAAACAAAATCAATTTCAATTGAAAGGAAATATTTCCGGTGTCTTACATAAGTCACTGCCGACCAGTTCAGAAAGTGCTTCTGATGGCATTTTCGCAACATCCTGTTGTATTTTCTCCATTTGCCGGATGCGTTGATCCCGCTCCTCTTTGATGATCTTATCCTTGGAATGATTAACCGTTTGCAGTTGCGACAACCTATAATTGAGACGTAATAAATAGTAGTAAAGCGCTTTTATGACAGTTGTGAGTTCATACTTCTGGTTGAGTTCATCGGACGAGTCACCAGCAGTTGTTCCAGCAACTGCGGGTGCTTTAACCGGGCTGTCGGTGGAGGAGGACGTCGCTACCTCCGCTCCATGTGCTCCAGGCGCTACAAGCAGTATAATTTATATGGCTGCCATTTTACGATTATTGCACATTCTCTACTTACGTTCCACATAGTTCGTTTGTGCTTTAATAGCCTCCACCTGGCGCAGCGTGTTCGAGAGTTTCAATTGCAAAGTGTCACGTTCTTCCAGCAGCGACACCAACTCCAAGGTCATCTCCTCGCAGCGCATGTCACGTTGATGCAGCATGTAAAGGGCTAGGTCAAGTTCTGATTTGGGCACGACCGAGCTGTCGCCGGTCGAGGCGTGACGTCGCGCCGGCGGCGAATCCAAACTGCTCGGACCCGACACGGTGTTCATGCCGCTGTGCGAGAGTGTCGTCTGCAGCTTGAAGGGATCGTATTGCGCAGCGAGGCGGGCATATTCCGCCGATCGGATGGCAAGCTGCTCCTTCAACGTCACGATCTCCATCTCTTGGCTCTCGAGAGCCGCCTGCATTTTCTCAATGATCGCATCAGCCTCCGCCTCGCTCTCCTCGTTGATGATGTGGGTGCGTCGCAGTGGCGTTCCATCCTTGGATGGAGCCACCGATGACGAGGCAGATTCGCTGGTCGATTCTGATGCGGACGAGGTTGCCGTGGTTTCTGCAGACACACCATGCTGTGGCTGTGATTGTTGGGATTGTGGTGGTATGGCGGCGGCTGCTGCTCGCAAGGCCACAATCTCTTCCTGCAACTTGGCCTCGCTCGCTTTGAAGTCCTTCTCGCGTTGGTCCAAGTGATCGCGCCACATTTGAGCTATTTCGCCGCATTTCTGCTCAACGTGAGCCTCCCACTGTGCATTCAACGTCACAAAGTCCACCTCTGGAGTTGGATTCGGCGTGTTGTTGGCATTCGTTTGTTGCAGTGTTTCAACGGACTTCTTCAGCTCGGCGATTTCGATGTTCTTTCTATCCAATTCAAGTACGGTTGACTTCATTTTGTCCTCCAGCTCGAGGCTGCTCATCACATGATTGTTCAACACTTCTAACTCAGCTTCCATGTGCTTCTTCTCGTCCTCGAGTTCGAAAACACGTTTCTCCAACGCTTGCAGTTTTTCGAGCTGCTGTTTTGTGGTCTCATTTTCGGTCTCTACTTTACTTTCGTGTATTTCCTTGGTGATCTGCAGCGATAGGTTGTGCTCCAGCTCGTGCTTGTCCTCTTCGAGATTGCGAACCTGAATCTTCAACATGTGGATCTCCTGGTTTTTGGTCAGAATTTCCAAAACCAATTTCTCCGTTTGATCCTCCCGCATCAGATCTTCGATGCGTTGCTTCAAGTGTACAATTTCCGACTCCTTCTCCTGCAGTTGGACAACCAATTCATCGACGTTGGACGATGAATCACCAGACGTTGGCAAAGCGAGTGCTGCATTCGAGCGAAGCGTCGAGATTTCCACCTGCAGGGAACCCACCTGTTGCTCCAGCGCTTGTCGCGATTCGAGCAATTGCTGCTTCTCGCTTGTGAGGATGTTGATTTGTTGCTCCAACTCGGAGGCCACAGCGTTGGTGGTCGATGTTTCCTGAGCCACCCGTAATTCTTGATTTTCCTGCGTCAATTGTTCTTGACGCGTCCTCAGTTCAAGCAGTTGCATTTGAGTCTCATTCAACTGTTGCTCGGTCGTCTGCAATGTATGTTGCAATTGCTCGTTTTGTGTTTGCAACTCGCCTAAACGCATTTCCATTTCATTACTGAATGTCGACTGTTGGCTCTGCAGCTGCAGCTCTTGGTTTCGCTGTGACAACGACTCAAGCTCCGACTTCAGTTGGAGTATATCTTGAGATTTGGATTCGGTTTCAGAGCGGATCTTTTGCAGCTCTTGTGAGAGTGTTGCATTTTCCTCATGCAAATCGTGGCACTTCTCCTGCAGATTCTGGAATTCCAATTTCAACTCATTGTAGCGTGACTTCTCGGCGTTCTCGCCAGCCGCGGCCGCATTTTCGAGCACAGCGATGTGACTCTGCAGTGTCCGTGCGGTCTCCTCCGCACGCGTGGCATTCGATTTCTCATCCTCGAGCAGTGCCTGCAATTCTTGTCGATCCCCGTTGATATCCTGAATTTCTGCCGTCAACTCGGAAATCTTCTGCTCCAATTGTTGGCGCAATGCATCGAAGTCTCCGTGTTGAGTCGCATGTGTCAGGCCAGGATGATGTTGACTGGGTGTCGACTCCAACTTGGCAACGACAACAGGTTCGACAACAGCTGCATCGGTGCCGTCGTTGCTATCGCCACCCCATTCCTCCAGACGATTCAACTTATCTTGCAATTCGCGAATTCTCGCCTGATACATCTGCACGTCCATGTCCTGGCGCTCCTTCATCTCGGACATGCGTTCGTTGCCCGCAGTGAGGACGTCGATGCGTTTCAGCAGTTTCTCCTTCTCCAGATTCTGCTGATCGTGCTGCTTGCGTTGCTCCTCCAACTTCACCTCCATTTGCTTGATTTGCAATTTGAGCTCATCTTGAATCGCCGCATCCAGGTCGTTGAACATCGAATTGGACTCGACAGACGATGAATGACGACGTGAAGCCTCGTCGATCTTCACCTTGTACTCCTTCAGTTTCTTCATCAGTTTTCCCGATTTCACTTGCAATTCCAGTTTCTGTTGCTCGCAACGTTCCTGTGCCATCTGCAGCTCCTGAATTCGCTCGTTCTGTTCCTGCAGTTGTATTTCCAATTGTTGTTCGCGCGAGACCAGCGACTGTGGAGCCGCACTCGAGGTCACAGCAAAGTGTTCCGCCTCTGCGGCTGCTTCGTTGCCACCCCAACTGTCGCCCCAATCGTCTCCCAAATCGAGGGCTGTCACCGCCTCAGCTTGTGCTTCGGCCGGCTTCGAGTCCCTTGGATGACAGTCGTAGGCCTTCTTGGGTACGATGAGTTCTTCAACCACTGGCTCGCTGGACACTTGCGGAATAATCAAGCTCTCGAACTCCGCACCACTTGAGGCACCGAAGAACATATCGAGAGTCGGTCCGGCGGCGGCGAGGGCTTCTTCGATTTTAGTTGGTGGTGCGATAATCTGGTCTTCGATCGACTTCGCACTGGCCTTGAGATGGCTCTCGTCGGCCAACCGCTGGAGATGCTGCAACTGCTCATCACGTTCTTGTAGTAATTTCTGCATATACTCCAGATCCGATTGTAGCTGGAGCAATCGTTTGTCGGCCGCTCTTTGCGTGTCGTCGTTCATTTCTTCTACTGTTTGCGCCACCACACGTTGCTCCTCCATGTGCTTCAATTGCGTTTCGCGCTCCTGTATTTGCTGCTCGGCGGTTTCCAATTTCTGCTGCAGTTCCATGAGGCGCTCATCTGTGGCATTCTTCGTCTGAGCCTCCTGCAATTTGTGCTGTTCCTCGGTTTGTTGACGCTCCAAGATAATGCGATGCAGTTGCTCGTCCCGCTCCAGGGCACGATTCTCAGCATCCCGCATGCGTTCCTGCATCTCACGCAAACGTTCCTCCAACTCGCCATCGCGCTGATTGCGCATCATCAACTTGTTCTCCAGGTCCTGGGCATGTTTCTCCAAATCGGAGACGTTCCGCTGCAAGTCCTCGATGGTGGGTTGCTCTGTAGTTAAGCTCAATTGATGTTCGTGCTGCTGCAGGCCACCACGACTAGCGGCGCCAGCTCCCTCCAGGGGTTCCATTGTACGCGCTTGCACGATATCATCGAAGGGCGATGGCATCATTTGCTCGGTGGCAAAGAACATCGGCGCTGGAATCACATCGTTCGACTGATGCGACTGTGTTGGAGCAGCGGAGGCAGGAGGAGGACGTTGATAATTCATTCGGATACCGTCGATTTCTCGTTGCTTCTCGGCCAGCTGGCGCTTCATTTCATTGTTGCCTTCGACCACCGAGTGGAACTCCGTCTGCAGGTTGTTGTAGTCGCGTTGCAGGCGTGTGATCAACTCCACTTTCTCTGCCAGATCTCGTTCCAAACGTTCGTGATCTTCTGGTGACGTGGCCACTTGCGGAGTGGGTGGCAGTCCGAAGGCCATCGCGAAGGGATCCGGTTGGGCCTGTTGTGTTGAAGATGAGGCCGCCACTGCCGCCATCTGGAGTTGCAAATTCTGACGCTGATAGTTCTCGATCAGAGCCTCTTTCTCCGCCAGCAAATCGGTCAGGCGCTTGTTCTCCGTTTCTATAAACACTTGATCGTCCGTTTGATTCTGACCGACCTGCATGCGGAGTGTGTCCAATTCGGAAATTTGTGTCCGGAGTCCTTGCAATTCGATCTCGTGATTCGAAGCCAACGTTTCGATCTGATGACGTAGGTTATCGATTTCGGTTTTGTCCTGCATCGTCTGCATGCGTAGTTCTTGCAATTCGTACTGATCTTGTTGTGAATTTTCATTCTGCATGCGCAGCCAAGTGGACTCTCGCTCCAACTCGTTGCGAGACTGTTCCAACGTGTTGAGCGAATCCTTGAGACGGACCAATTCATCCTTCAGTTCGGTGCACTCATCTCTAGCCCGTTCCAGATCCTCAGTGAGGGAACGTTTATCGTCTCTCATCTGGCTCAATTGTTCGCTCATCTCACATTCCATCTCATCGAGCTCTGTGGTCTTCACTGCCAGCTGAGCATCGTAGGAAGATCGCATTTGTGTCATTTCCTTCTCCACTGCCGTAAGTTTATCTCGTAGTGTCATATTTTCAGATTCCATACTGAAAGTGGTTTCTTCCCTAAATGTTTTATATTCCTTCTCCAATTGAGAATTTTTATTTGTAAGAGTATTGAAATCATTCTGAAGTTTTTCTGCGCGTTCTTGGAGGTCTTCCTTTTCCTGTTGTGTCTGCAGCAATCTTTGGCCGATAACATCATGATGTTCTGCTAGCCTATTCATTCGATAGACCAGCACATCTTCGCATTTCTCGTATTCATCGGCACGTGCGTGTAGTTGGGCATCGAGGAGATTCGCCTGTCGTTCCATTGACTCGCGTCTCTCCTCGAAAGTGGCCACACATTCTTCAAGCTTACATATTTTGTCCTTATACTTTGTGTTCTCCTGTTCCAGAGTTTCAATGAATGCCATGTCTTCCTGCAGCTTCGCTTGAATACCGTCGTGAAGAGTTTCCAATCGCTCAATGGTCTTCTGGAAGTTACTCTTTTCTGCCTGATAATCTTCGTTGAGTTTATCGTAGGCCTGTTTCAATGAATCATGTTCTTCTGATGACACATGTGATGGAGCCGGAACGGCGGGAGCAGCACCCAATTGAGCTTGAGTTGATACGGCGAACTCCTCTTCGGGTTGTGCGGACAATTTTTCGTGCAGATCTTTCAACTCTGCTTGGAGTCGATGGATTTGATTGTTACGCTCTTTGATTACAGCCTTTGACTTTTCAAACTTCAACGATTTGGCCTTTAAGTCTTCGCTCGCTTGTTGCAAACGCTGCTCTTGTTCTTTTAACTGGTGTTGCAGTGATTCTACACTAACTTGGTCGATACTGGAAAGAACCAATTGCTGTTGTAATTCATTGATCACTTTCGTCTTTTGTTCCAGTTCATGCTGCAGTTCCTGCTCTGATTCACATCGGGATTTTTCCTTTTCTTGCATTTGCAGCAATTCACTTTGTACCTCATTTAATGTTTGATTTGCTCTCTCTAAACACTCTGTTTGATCCGCCAGTTGCTTTGTTAAAGCCTCCACATTCGTATTATCTACGGTAGCATCGTCCCAGTCCGAAATTCGATCTTGTGAAGCAGCCAATGCATTCTGCAATTGCACCACTTCCTGCATTTTCTCATCGAGACTTCCCTGCATTGTTTTCATCTCGGTTTCTAGCTGGGAATTCCGTTCCATTGACTCAAGTTGCTCGACAGTTTTCGCCTTAATGACCTCTCTAAGCTCATTGCATTCCATCTCATATTCTTTTAATTTGTATTCCAAAACATTTACTTTCTCAGTGAGCTCAATGTTTTTGGTCAAATACTCATGCAGTTCCTTGTCATTAGCTTCCATGTTATCTTTGGTATGAATCGACTCCAAAGCGCCCTTTTCGAGCTCCTTGATTTTCGCCTCGTATTCCTGGCAAAGCGTTGCGCGTTTTTTCAAATTGGCAGCATACTTTTTCAATTTTTCCAATTGATCTTTGTTGCGCTGCTCGAGAGTTTTATTAGAGTGCTCGAGCTCCTTGGCCAATTGCTCCAATCGCTTAACTTCTGATTCCAACTGAGGAAGTTGCTGAGCATTTGTCTGGTGGGAATGAATCTCAAAGAGAAGTTTATCGACAACGGCCTTTTGCTCGTCATTATCCTTTCGCAGGGAGTCCATTTGTTTTGTGTTTGTCTCAAGTAACTCTTGCAGGTATGTTAGTTCATCTTCCTTTTCAATTATTTTATTAGCATTCTCTTCCATTGTTTTGTAGAGGTCGATAAGTTGCTGATTCAGGGTATCGATGGTTTCTTGTTTATTCGCTAGTTCATCGACTTGTTCCGCAACTAGCGTTTTATTTATTTTCATGGCTTCCCTTAGTTTATCGTATTCTTTTTGTAAATTCGAAGCGAATTCTTCCCCAACTGCCGAGGATGCCTTTTTGAGTTCCTTCAGTTCGGTACGTAACTGAACTATTTCCTCATCGCGTTGCTGAAGATCAAGGAGTTTAAGATTGATTTCATGCTCACTCTCTTTGTATGCTTCTATGATTTGTTGCTTCTGTTCCGTGATCAGGGTCTGTAGAATTTCCATTTCTCCCTCGTAGGTTTCGCATTTAGCTAAAGGAAAACAGAGAACATTTGATTAGCAAATTATAAATATGGCAATTAGTACTGTATTATCTACCTTCCAGTTCTCTTCGTAGACGTGTTAATTGCTCCACTTGCTTCTCATGCGTCATTTCCTTATCGTTGATCAAGCGATCGAAGTCTTCGGACATTTTTCGCATAGTATTTAACTCATCATTAAGACGTGTTATCTCTTCGGTTTTCTCTTCACTTCCCAAACGAACCGCTTGTAATTGCATGCGCAAGTCTTCAACAGTTGATTGCAGTTCTGTGCACTGCGATTCGTACTCATTGATTTTCAGCTCGAATTCTTCTCGCTGCGCCTTCATGTCCTGCTCGCTATCCTGAGTTATGGCTGGTATTTCAGTGATACGTACTGTAGATTCGCGGTCTTCTTCTCGGGATTCTTGTAGTTCTCGTCTCAACTCCTCCACGGTGGCTTTAAGTTCGCGATTTTGAGCTGTTAATTGTTCATATTCAGCCAATGCCTTGCCATTCGGAGCGGTGACCGCTACCACAGTTTCAACAACAGTCACGGTCTCCACAGCCGTGCTCGCTTCTTTTACCTTTTGAAGAAGTTCGCTAAGCTGTGTGTATGCATTTTTCGCCTCCTTGGCTAGTTTCTTAGAAGCATTGAATTTGGCATTCTTATCGTTGGCTTTTCGATAGGCCTCCAATTCGGAATTCAGCTTGCACAACGATTTCTCGCACTTGTCGAACAGTGTGCTACCGTCAGCGCCTTCCAGGGCTGCTACAACTTCGGAAGAGTGTTGTAACGATGTCAACTCCTGCGAAAGCTTCGCCTTTTGCGCACTCGATTCGGCCACTTGATTAGCAAGCAACTCCTTCTCCTTCACAAGATCCTTCAGTTTCACCTCCAATTGGGATTTTGCATTCTCGGACAGCAGAGCATTTGTCTCCAATTGTTCCTTCTCCTCGTTTAGTTCCTCTATTTTTTGAAGAAGTTCGTGATTTTCAGCAGTTAAATGTTCCATTTTCTCCAAAACCTCACGTCGTTCGGTTGTGAACAGCTCAATTTTATTCATGAGTTCTGAACTTTCTTCGCGCAGCTTCGCCAAACTATCAACAAGTTCTTGATTTTCCGCACTTGGAGATTTACAGATCTCCGCCTTCTGATTTCCCTGTTGTTGATCACTAGCATCCGACTTCTCGACACGTTGTTCGTGCTCCAATCGCTTATTGAATTCATCGATTTCGGCACGTTCTCGCTGTGTCAGACGCTCAACGATCTCTATGGACTCGGCAGATGAAGATGATTTGCTGAGTTTATCGACTTTCTCAAGTAATTCCATATTTTCAGTGAGATAATGTTCCAGTTTCTTATCTAGCGTTTGCTTCTCCATTAGAGTATCTTCTAATTTATGGCTCAACTCTTCAATCCTAGTGTCCTTTTCGGCCAATTGAGTTTGAAGAATGGTTAGGGATTTTGTTTGTTCAGCAAGCTGTTCTTCTAGTTGAATTTCGGACATTTCGGAAACCACCCGATCTGTTTCTTCCCTATCCAATTTGCTGAATTGCTTTCTTAATTCTTCTAATTCTGTCGT
Organism: Coelopa frigida; assembly: GCA_017309665.1. Taxonomy (NCBI): domain Eukaryota; kingdom Metazoa; phylum Arthropoda; class Insecta; order Diptera; family Coelopidae; genus Coelopa; species Coelopa frigida. The sequence goes on along the minus strand of CM029564.1, from coordinate 20,919,964 downwards.
TGTCGTTTCCAGTTTTTCAGCATATTCAAACTTCTGCTCTTCTAGCAGTCGTATTGTTTCCGTTTGTACTTTACATTTTTCCTCAAGTTCAATTACAGCTGAATCATTTTTCTGGGCTTGTGTGGACTCACTTTCTGATGCATTCTCTCCATCGCTACCAACTTGCTGCAATTGCCATTGACCTTTTTCGTCCTCCAGTTCGATGATCTTCTGTTGTAAATTTTCTTTTTCTTTCTCTAACCGAACCACTTCGCCATGCAGATCCGTGGTTTTCTTAAGTTTTTCCATTTGTTTTTCAGTTTGTTTACATTTTAACTTAAGTTTAATCATTGCCTTGTTCGATTCATCCAGTTTTTGCTTGAGTTGTTGCACCTCCGCCAACAGTTCTGGATTCGACTCAGACTCTTCGGCAGTGGATGAAAATAGTGGTTTATTTCTATTTGTGGCCTGCAGCTTTTCTTCGAGTACTTTGAAATTCGCGTTCAACACATTCAATTCTATTGTTTTTTCCATTAGCTCTTCTTCATATTTGTTACATTTTTCTAAACGTGACTGCAAATCCTCTCGCTGTGACTCAATTGTTGCCTCCAAAGATGACATTTTATCAGCTATTGTCGCATCGGATACCTCGATCTTTTCATTATCCGCCAATCGTTGTTCCAGGTTCGCATTGTTTTCTCTCAGTTGCAGCAGTTCATCTTGTTGTTCTTGTATTTGTTTTGCCATCTCCGCCTTGATTTGTGAGTCGGTGTCCTTCGGCCTTTCAACCACAACAACTGCTTCGGTCGTATTCTGCAGCTTTTCCAATGTGTCTTGCAATTCGAAACATTTAGCTTCACACTCCTCCAGCCTCTGCTTGGTTTCAGCAAGTTTTTCGTCAGCTAAGTCCAAAGATTCTTGCATTTCACGCAATTTCTCTTCAAACTCATTGTTTTTCATCGTTAAGTCGCAACGTGTACTCTCAAGCACATCATTGACTTCCTCTAACTCTGAAATGCGTTTGTCTTTTTCGGCGAGCTCTGCTTTTAGACGTTCATTCTCGGTTGTCAGCTCATCCACTTCAAATGCTGCAACCTCATTTGAGCCAAGACATTTCGCCTGCAAAGTACTTATAACTGCTTCCTTCTCCAGAATCTCGTCTTTCATACGATCAATAACAGTTTCCAACTCCTTATCCTTGCTGGACTCAGTTTGTCGCTCTCTCAACATTTCTTCAAGCTCTAGTACCTTGTTTTCCAGTTCCTTGACTCGTTTTGTCGTTCCTTGCGAAACGGACGATTCATTCAAGGAGGTATCGCGGCTGCTATTGGCTTGTTTCTCCTTTTCCAGTTGCTTCTCCAGCAAACGACACCGATTCTCCAGAAACTTGATACGTTCTCTCTCCAAATTAAACGGCTGAGAAGCCAAATCTGTTGCCGATTTATGTCGCTCTCTCGATACAGGCGTGTACACCAGAGCACTTAGATCACTCATCGATCGACCGATTTCCGACGTGTCATCGAGACACTGCTGCGTCGTGTCGAACTTCTCCTTCAACTGTGTAACCAACTGCTCCAGATGTTGCTTGCTCGATGCACGCTGTGCCATTCGCAATTTATTCTGTTCCATTTGTTGACGCAACAGTTGTATTTTTTCACTACCAGGTGTCGTGAAGGAAGTGTGACCGCTGGGCATAACGGATAGGGATGTATTGGAGTCACTGCGTTGATTGCGTTTCAGCGGCGTGGGGTTCGGAGTGGTAAACATGCTGGAAGTTGGCGTGGAAAGTAACTGAGCTTGCGGGGAAGGCAGCGATAGGTGTTCCGTCGAAATAGCACTGGTCATAACAGCTGAGGTCTCGGTCTGGACTTCCTGTTGGGGGGCATCCAAGCTATGGCGAGATCTAGCTTTTGACTTCAAATGGGTCAGACGTTGTGCGATATTCTTGACCTTTTCATGCGCCGATGATGTCGATTTGTCATGGGCAACTTCGGATTTGCGTACTAACTCCTTAAGGGCCGAAATCTTTTTCTGTAATTAGTTGATAACATACCCAATTAGTTCTAAGAAATTTGTAAACTAGTGACCCATGCTGCATTGCGTTCTGATAGCTTAAAATAAACCAATGACCTCATCTTTTACCAGACCCCGTTATAAACATTTTTGAAAACTGATCCCAACGAACCGCAACCGGTTTCAACAAGGTCTGTTTTTATATTGAATGAAACGTGATAAGCGGCATGATTTCAAATTAGGAAATCAATAGCGCTGATATGAATGAAATTACAAATGAACAAGAACAGAAATGGCGATCATTGCTTTATTCAAAGTTCGTCTGCAGCAGCATGAGAAAATATCTGGTAATGGGGGTACGAGAACTGACCTGCTGCTTGGAGAAATTCTCCTGAAGATCGCTAATATCTGGTTTGGGTTCTTCTGCCTCATTTTGCGACATTTTCCACTAAATACTTTCCTAGTCGTGTTGTAAAATCGAAAATGCTGTGTATCGTTTTTCGTCTTCGCAATCGTTGCACCGAATATCAGTTGCTGCAGGAGTTTATTTTTACATTAAAGTGTTCGCTGGATATATTTATCCTGTAATTTTCTCTACAGCTACAAATAAATGCTTCCGCGTTCAATTTATTTTTTCGTTCTTCTCTTCCTGCGTCTTGTTCTACACATTTGAACTAAAATGACGTAAATAAATATAGACAATACATTAAAATAACCATTAACAATTGAATGAATGAATTAATTTTTTATATTTTTCGTCGTCGTGGATGTTTTGCTGTCTAAAAACAAATACTTATGCTGGTCCGTCCGTCTTAAGGTCTTCTGACGTGTTCGATTTTAATTTTTCTTGGCCTCGAGAGTATTTTGAGGAGGAAGCTTTTTTCCTCATGTTTTTACAGCGAAAACAAGTTTCTAGTCTTTTCCCAATTATCCAAACAAATAACCACGAATGTATTTTATGAGAATCAAATATTTTAACACATTATTTTAAATAAATTTAATAGTATTACCAAAAATTTTATGCACAAAATTTTAGACAAACAATACAAATAAGTTCCATGTCAGCAGTTCGAGTGACATTTCTCTCGCAGTGACACCAACCTAACAACGTAGAAACTAGAAATGTCATCACTGCTTCTCGGAATAGGTGCTGCCATCTAGTTGTGACAAAAAAAATACACGACGACATGGCGTCGAAGCGAATTGTCGTCGTGTTTTCAGAGATCGTGAATATTTTGAATACGACAGCGACAAACTTCAGCTTGTCGTCGTATTACGAATTTAAAAATATTTTGACGCAATGTCGCTGACGCATCGAAAGTATTTCCCACAATGGTCTGATAGTTACCTATTTTTATAACTTTAATACAAACACACACAGACACATGCAAATTCCATTTATATATATGTATATTCTTAAAACATTAGTTTAAAAACATTATCACAAATCAAAAGATAATTTGACCTAACAGGATCCCCGAGACTCTCAGATTTTGAGATTCCAGTCATATGCTTTACAGTCCAGCCCTTCGATCGCGCCACGATCGGCTCTCCAACATCATCTACTGCCCATTGTTCGTCGGTCCAGATTCCTCGCCATCTCCATCGACGACGTCGCCGGCGGTCAGGAGCTTGACGATCTTCTGCTGCTCCGCCCGCTGAGCGTAGTCCAAGGCGGTCAGGCCCAGGAGGTCGGTCTCGTTCAGGTTGTCCACGTACGACAGCAGATACCGCACGATGCTCTCGTGGCCGTGCAGCGCCGCAACGTGCAGAGCCGTCCGGCCCGAGGGGTCCGGCTGCGAGAGATCCGCACCAGCCAGCTGGTACGACTGCAGCCGGAGCAGGGAGCCGCGAGCGGCAGCGGCGCAGAGATGCTCGCCGACGCCCCGCGACGAGCCGGTCAAGTGGGCGCCGCAGTTGATCAGCAGCTTGATGATCTCGTGGTTGTCCGTGCAGACGGCCTCCATCAGCGGCGTCCGGTCGTAACGGTCGCGGATGTGCACCGAGACCCCGTTCAGTAGCAGGTGGTTCACCACCGAGATGTTGCCCTCGTGGCAGGCCAAGTGCAGAGCCGTCCGGTTGTCCTGATTCACGCCCGAGAGATCGGCCCCGTAGGCCTTCAAGTTGTTGATCTGCGCAGAGAGAGGGTGGTTGCGGTGAGTTGAATGGGGCTCATTTGCGAACGCAGTCGATGGATTGATTACCTTCTGTATGTCGCCGGCAATGACGGACGCATTCAGCATGGCCGGGAAGAGGGTGGCGCCCAGTTGGCCCAGTTCTTGCGGCGAGGACAGATGCAGCGACCGCGCCACAGCGTCCACCAGATCGTACTCCTCCATTTTGGGGCCCGTGGCCGAGGTCAGCTCACCGCGCAGATTCGATTGCATCATCTGGGAGGAAAAATGGGGGTTATTAAATGGAAATCGATCACATAGAATTTGAATTTTACCTGTTTCTTGATTTCCAGCGACCACTCCGTCTTGCCCAACACATACGAGAGCTTGGTGAGCGCCGCCTCCGGGGTCATGTCGAAGCCGGGGATGACGCCCAGGTCGAAGAGAACCTTCCCGGTGTGGTAGATCTCGGCGACCGAGCCATTCGGGCACTGGGTGCAGTTGATGATGATGACACCACGATCGGCGGCCGCCTTGAGCTCCTCCAGGATGTCCTTGCGGTTCGACGGCACGTTGCCGGAGCCGAACGACTGGAGGACGACGCCCTTCATGGGCGGCGCCAGGAACGCCTTGAACGTGGAGCTGGAGATGCTCGGGAAGAGGCGCAGGATGCCGACGTTCTCGTCGAGGTCCGAGTGGACGGTGAAGCGCGAGACGTTGCACGGCCGGAAGATGAGCCGGTAGTCGATGTCCACATTGATGCCGATGCGGGCCAGGGGCGGCACGTTGGGCGAATCGAATGCCTCCAGGGCGTTCGAGCTGATCTTCACCGTGCGATTGCCGCGCATCAACTTGTTGCCGAAGAAGACGCACACCTCGGGGATGACGTAGTTGCCGGCGATGATGAGGGCCGAGGTGAAGTTGTCCTTGCCGTCGGTGCGCGTCTCGAAGATGGGAATCTGCGAGCCGGTGATGATGACCGTCTTGCCCAGGTTCTCGAGCATGAACGAGAGCGCCGACGCGGTGTAGGAGAGCGTGTCGGTGCCGTGGAGGACGACGAAGCCGTCGAAGAACTCGTACGATTGCTGCAAAACCGAGGTAATGTGGTAATGGAGGTAATGGAAATAATAATTCAAGATGAAATCGAGAGGGACTCACATGGATGTCCTTGGCTATGCGGGCCCAATCGTGTATGGTCATGTTGCTGGAGTCGAGGATCGGGACGTATTCGGTGATCTGGTAGATGACCCGTGACGCCTCGCCCTGGACGTAGGGCAGGACGAGGGGCGCCATCGAGGCCGAGGAGCCGAAGCGCTTCTGGGCGTAGTCCTCGTCGTGCATATTCGGGTACTTGCGAATCCGCTTGATCAGCGCATTCGGAATGGGGGCCAGAACTGGAAAAGGACATGGATTAATTTAAATTGAAATTCTTATCTACTTTCAACCCTTACCATTCTTCTCGTTCCTCATCATGCCGATCGTGCCGCCGGTGTAGATCACGCGCACCCGCGCCTCCTTCGTCTCCGAGGGCATGAGGTTGCCATAGCTGGTGTTCCGCTTCAGCGCCGAGCTGATGCTGTTCGTCGGCGACAGCGGCACCGTGTTGTCCAGCGAAGTCACCGAGTTGAGCCGGAACTTGATCTGCAGCCCCCCGTCCTCGCCGTTCGAGACGAAGTTCCGATAGATGTGGCCATTGGACGACTCTGCATCGGTCGTGTCGCAGTTGGCGGTACCATTGGACATGCTCTGGTTATGTGTGACCTATCCAGAAATTGAATAATAATCATTAGTTAGAATCATCTCGGAAAATAGTCCATGAAAGTAATCGTGAAAATCCTCAAAACTATTGAGGGTTGTATTATGAACGAATATGTATATCGATCATCCAAATATCGACTATCGATCATTGATAACCGATAGCGCTTATTTAAAAAACTACTTACATAATAGCATCCTCTCTTGGGGAAAACTACACGACGTAAAATCAAACAAAGTCGTTTGATATCGATTGAAGAACATGACGTATTCAATAGATTGGAAAATAAGGATTTATGTGCAATTTTGAAAAATATTTTTTGGATTTTGAAGCGAAGAATTTTGAAGTTTATTTCAAAATTTTTTATTTACCTGTTTTCATAGGATTTTAAAAACAATAAATGAATACCAAAGTAAAATTTTATTTGCAATATTCTGTTGATTGATTTATTGATCAATCGATTGAGCAACCATAGGTGGAGAAAGTTGAGTAATCAACAGTAGTTTTTACATCATACAATTTAATCAACATATTTCAGATCCCACAATTCACGGAACCCTTAAGTGAACGTTTCTTGACCTAACTCCACCTGTTATCAATTTTCCAACGAACAAGATTCACTTAGTTCAATGGAGGAATCTCATAAAACAAATTATAATAATAAAAATAAAAGCAAATAAGCACCTACACTGTTAGTTTCTTTACTTCTCACTTTTTGCATGTTATTTATTGAACAAATACAAATAAATCAAATTACATTAAAAATATTTGGCCAACTCTTTTGCATATGTTAATTTTCGCCTATGGATATCTGGCCTTTTAAGATAACACCAACAAAGGCAACAACAATGGCAAACACCACGACAATCGCACACTTGATCTCGTTGCTCGTCTAAGTTTCACGCCTGCAAAACTCAAATTAAAATCTGCGCACTTCAAACAATACGACAAGAAGTGAAATACAAAATAAATAAAAAACACATTGTGATACAGCATTTCGGTTCTGTTGTTATTCACGACACATCATCATTGGAAATGAATTCGGATGTGGTGAAATTTGACTGAAAGATAACAGCTGGCAGTCGGAATTCGGAATTTGGGGGCTCGACTAGACTGGAATCGACTCAAAATTCAACGAAAACGACAAAAACGCATAAGATTAATAATATCTTCGGGATGGAAACTTTTCTCTCATATTTTTGAAATAGAAGCGCAATGAAAGATAATCATTTTCCTGATCTTTGGACTCGGTGATGATTTCTTTTAGTTTGTTCAAATTTAGATATCAATGGGAAAACCAATTCACGTCATAGAATCGTAGTTTCACTATAACGAACCTTGACCGGATATTTCCACGACGAAATACTATGTGCGAAATTCCACTGACGATAGTCGATAATACTAAACGCATATAGGGATGATCGACGATCGGATTTAGGTCTATCGACGCCCGGGGTCCCCACCGTACCTGGGACGGACGGAGCATGTGATCCGTTCTGATATGAGATTACGAATCCAGTGACAAAAGAGACAAAAAAGAAGAGAACTATGAATGAACGTAATTGAAAAGTTAGTAAAATAAACAGAGACACTGGTATACCAAGAGACAGAGAGAGAGAGTCGGCGAGAGGGAGCGAGAATGAGAGAGGGAGAAAGGTAAACATAAATCCAAAGACGCAGACAGATGAGAACACTATACGAAAATTAATCAGATTTGAAACGAAACAAGAATTCCATGCTATTTTTATTTTTAAACACCAGAACGAAAATAATGTGCTGTCTTAGAAATGCAGACAGATAGACAGAGCGATTGACAGCGAATGAAATATAATTGAAATCGAGAAAATACTTGTCCTTAAGAAATTCTACGACGTTCTGTGATGGAAAATCGATATTTCTGATGAAATATGTTGACAATGAGCAACTCCTTGAACTTTCTATATCGGCATGCACCACCATACATACATATGGATGTCGATATATTGTAGGTAAAGAAATTTTGGGTTTTTATTTCGCTATCTTCACTCGCACTCACCAATAATATAAGTTGTTCAAATATTTGCGCTGCTCCGTTTCTATTTTATACTTGGGTATGTTTGTTTTCACCAAAGACGTACATATAAAATTCACGCTGAGGATTTTCTGTATATGCCTTATATAATTATGTATACTTTAAAATATCAGGTTTTTTCTTCGCCAATTATATTTCCTTTCAAACACAACTTAGCGGTTCATTAACAAATGCCTTTTACAAGAATTTTTGCACAATACTTCTTTGGTCTTCGAGACTTCGAGTGGTTTCTTCGGTTTCTGATGGTGTGGAATTTTTTCGTTGTTGCGGTTTCTTTTCGAGTTTAGGTTTGTTTGACTATGGTTTGGTTTGGTTTCGCCTCGTCGATGTTGTTGCCTTCGTCATCCACGTCCGACCGGAAGCACTCGAGAATTTCAACTGGCGCTTGGCAGGCGGCGCCCAGTGCTATTTAATGCCCTCTCGCAGTGTATTTTCAAAGACGCCCCCCAACCCCCAGACCCATCAGCTCGATTCTCAAGCATAGGAACCGTATAATTGCTCACTTGCGTTTAGAAATTCAAGACATGCGCACGCGTTCGCGTTCTCCTTTCATATGGATTTTTTATTATTTTTATGCAAGCGGGTTCTGCCTTCTGGGAGAGGTTTTCCATCGCTCTCGCTCGCCCCCTACGTGGGGTTCTCTCGACCCTTGGTGGTTCCTCTCTCTCTCTCTCTTTACCTACACGTGGCGGTTCTCTCTCTGTCTATGGGGGTTCCACTCTCTATCTCTAGTTTCGTCTCTTTTCTGATTGTAGCCGGCTTTGCTTTCGAAGTCTCCCCACGATACAAAAAGAACATGTTGTATATTTTGTTTTACTTTTACGCTCTCCGTAGTATTTTTCCATGCTCGCCTCAGCCATCAGCTGGTGGCCACACTCCATCCTCTACCACTTCGGACGCCATCTGGTTGCGCTCTTAATATTCTTCAATCTCTCACTCTCTCTTAAGTGAACGGTTCCTCCGGCGTAATCTCGTAAAGATGCATCGTTTATTAAGAAATCACATCGGGGTCTACGAAAAGTGATGGCGTCGTAAATGAAGACCCGAGAAAACACTCCATCCTTGATCCCAGCCTCAAGATACCCCATCTCCGAAGGATTGACCTTGATCCTTGGGATTCGAGCAATCATCGATGAAACCTCCTAAGGGCGGAATTATTTTTTGTCCCCCTATTTGGTTGAAAAAAGAATAATGATAGGAGACATGCGGGTCAAATGAAGACCCTGAAGTAAGCGAGAAGTCCTTTCAGTCCTGCTTTAAAGGCATGGCTTAAAGTGAAGTAATAACTAAGTGGAAAGTAAATTACTCCACTTCACCCTAAATCTCGTCTTCCCAAAGTGTTTTGGTGAAAATTCGGTATAATAAAACAATTCATTTTAAGAGTATAATTTACCAACGTTCACATTTATTTAAATTAATTTTAAATTCTTTTACCATTCAAATTCATAAATTTAATTTAATGCTTAATAATGTATAGTTTCTATTATTATATTTATATATGAATATAATATTTATAGTTAGTTTTGTTCTCTGCCAATTTTACATGTAATAAGTTATTCTATCCAATCAAATTTATTTTGTGTATTTGTTTCATTAGTTTGATTTCTTATTATGGTCTTAGCCTAAGTTTTTAACATTTTGTTTATTGTTTTTCACTTGTTTATTTCCAAAAAATATTTCAAACATTCTGGTGAATATGTTTATCTTTTCTATTAACATTTAGTACAATCATCATGAAAATATATTTATTTGCTTATTTAATTAACATATTTAATTTCTTATTTATTTCATGATATTCCTCTATATGGATTTTCTCGAGGTTCATTTTGCACATATTGAATATGTTATTGGTTTTCATTAGATTTAGCGATTTGTTTTGCAATTTTCATATCACTTGTTTCTCCTAATTTTTCAATGAATTCTGTGTCCCTTGGATACACAAGGTTGTGGCGACCACAACCTCGATTAGAGAACATGAACGAGATCCTACATTGAGATTTATTTTATTGCAATGTCTTGCAAATATCTTTCAAAACATCTATTCAAAGTTTGTATTATCCTTCCATCTGAGAATGTGGCAAGAGTTCACAATGAAGCACGATTAGGAATTTGTAAATGTAATTTTTAGAAGGAAAGAAGTTCTCTCTTGAGACGGAAATGACTACAAAAACTCGTCCTCTCAGAAATGCTTCCAAAAATAAAGTCATGTTTTTGTTTTCAGTTGTGTTTAGGTACTTTTCAATCAGGCTGCCGTTGTGACCAGGGGTTTTTATTTTTTAAAAGTTAGGTTGCTCTCAACCATAAATAGGTTTCATGGACTTTTATGTTCATCAATATTTAAAATAGTTTTTAATTTGAGATTTTAATGTGGTTATTTCTGTTGTTTCAATATTTTTGTATTAAGCATTGTACTTTATTCAATGTATTTATTCAGGTAGTGGTGGGATTTTGTTGTTTTTTTGTGTTAATGGAGTATAAATTGGTTTCATTAGCAAAGGTTTCGAAACATGGAGAAAACAGAATTGAGAAAAATCTGAAAAACCTAAGAATCCGGCGTTTTTGCTACCTATCGACAAAGTTTTAGATTGCTCAACTAACAATCGATTTATTTTGCTTTAATTTACGAACAAACATCGATTTAGAATTTTTCCATAGTCAAGGTTCAAAGAGTTACCAAAGAGATTTTACAGAAGTTACCAACGAGACGTTGGCAACAGCGAGTTTAGTTAAAACTCTGAGTAAGCGCACTTATTTTGTAATAAATTTTAATAAAATTTAATAATTTCAAATCTGTATATCACAAGAATATAGTAGGAAGGAAAATCAATAGTAATTATTATTTTTTAATACTTATCATTTCGAAAAAAACACAAATTTCTGGCGAATTAAAACGCGACAACACTCAGAATTTTAAATTTACTCCTAATTATAATACGTTTTAGTATCTTTCATCTACTATTACTACAACTAACATTTGTGACTTTCACAAAAACACATACGCGAACACAGAATATTTGATTATTTTCAATACAGACACACATACAATATAAGCTAAAAGTATCACAAAAATTAAGAAACTACCCTTTATATTCGTAAATCTTATTACTTTTGAAAAATCAACAACATTGCGAAAGGTAAGTATGTAAGTTTAGAATCTAGAAAATAGTACCAGGAACTATTTTTAAAGTTGTTCTTGGCTTTCTTTTGTTTTGTCTTTAAAAAGTTTTCAACGAGTTCATTTGCTCTCATTTTAAATATATTCAAATTTTGATTATTTCATTAAATATCATTGTTTTATAGCTGGCAATTATATTAGCGTGTACAAAGCAGATTGTACTTATGTATATTTTTCTTCATATCAAATTTAGTTTCTCGTGTTATTTCACTTAACAATATCCATTTGATGATTTTATTTATAGATAAAGAACTGTTTCCTGTTTTGTGAGCTTTGTGTTTAGTTTAAGCCATGATTAATTTTGAACTTGGTTCGTTTTATATGTTGTTTATTTGTTTACTTCAAAATATGTATGTTTTCGAAAATATGTATGATTTGCGTTTTTTATATTTGCACCAATTATTTCTTTCACAATTTTTTTATTTAAATATAATTTTCTGAGTTTTTTTTAACCACTTTCGGTATGTTTTTATGTCAGTGTTGGTATGTTTTTTTACATTATGTGGTTTGAAGCACCATCAAACAACAGGAGGAAACAGTCTTACTAGCCAGGTACCTATAATATGCAAATGCGAAATAGTCTTTCAATAAATTTTCTGAAAAAGAAATTGTGAACAAAACAAATCATTCAAAAAAAGAAAATATTCAAAGTAATATATTTAAAAATAACAGATCTGTTGTGGAATCATGTTCATTGTTTCGAAAATTACCTGATCCATGAGTCTAATCTAATAATCTCTGATATCTCCGATATATAGTTAGTTCTAATTGTATGCTAATAGAATTTTGTTTCCTAAAATCATTTAATTTAATCATTCTCTATTGATCTTTATCTTTCGAAAAGTTCTCTCTGAAGTCAAGTTCTCTTTACTATTCCTACTTATACTTTTTCTTCACAACCCAACTATATACTACCTTCTCTTCTTTGATATAATTCTCTAAACTACTAGAGGTTAGTTAGTGTATGTTAGTGACTCTGACAGAGAAATGTATAAAGAACAAAAATAAATTAGGCGCAAGTTCAAACGGAAAACTCAAACTGAACGATAACTCAACAAAAACACTTTCAAGTTTTCGAAATAAAAGAATCTTTTAAAACTTTGTTAGTAATGAGAATAATATAGGAATATGTTAATTGTTGGCAAACACTTACCGCGTGACAATAAACGTTGAGTATAACTTTGAGTTGTTGTTTTTGTAGTATTTTTCTGCTAACTATATTTATGGTATTTATATAGTTATCTATATGTATATTCATATAGAAATAGATATATCTATGTATATGTATATTGTTGTGTTATGGACTTGGCTTATGCGTTTGCTAAAGCAGCTGCTTCTAGAGAAGGGTTTCTCGGTGATATTGGGCGATTCTGCAATTCTAACACCGTTGAAGCGAACCCACCACACACTGAGGTGAGCTTCTATACACAGTTCCTGCTGTTTTATATTGATGTCGTACGCTAAGCAATTCACACATACACACACCGATTTATCTAGACTTGAACTCCTAATTTTGATGATGATGCGACTAGAAGATGGACGACACCAGAGCCGGAACCGGAACCATCGCCTGCTGGGGGGCGGTCCGGCTCCGACGGCGTAGACTAATGGTGACTAAGGTACGTCTTGCGCTTCAAGTAGCCACTGCGGATGGGTGACGAAAGTCCGGTCTCGTTGCTGCGGTCGGCGAGTTGAGTTGTTGGAGAGAGCGGCGAGAGCGGGAACAAAGGGTGAGCAGAGATTGAGGGAGGATGAGTGAATTGGAGGGAAATTGTTACAAGCGATTTTTTAAAACTACTATCCATGTATTGGTTTTTAAAATGTTTATGTTTCGGATTTTTTCAACACCAATTTGAATAATTTTTGTTTGAGTTACATATGCAATAATTTGTGATCGTACTGATTTTCAAATTACTATCGAATCGGTGAATTTTCACTAAAATGCATGGTGTAAAAATTGATTCATTTGCAAATTACATTTAAGCTTCCGGTGGCTCATGCAACCTATGTACATAACGTCGGGGGCGGTGGGTGGAGATGAAGTTGGGTGAGTGGACGTGGTTTGGTTTGTGGTGTTCAAAGCAGGAGTTACATTAAAAAGAAAAGAGAAATCAAAAGAAAATAATCACATCATTGTTCAATCGTTTACAATCTATACATTGCTTTCCTAGGATATACAATTATATATGATATACAGTAATATTGTTTCGTAATACTTATATACAATTTAAATCGATCAATTAAAAATATTAATCAAATCCAATATAAATAATAATTAATAAATAACTTAGAGATAAGGCGAATGGCAATCGAAAGTCAACGAAAGAAACTCTCCTCAAGGAAATGATAAGAACTCCACAGTCTTCACGATCGATTCCGATCTTCCTGAGTCCTTACTCAAATGCGGTGCTGCCCAAAAGAATTCCAAATCGAAAACAAAAACCAAATTAACTTACAAAATCATGTCTCGGACCAATTGGTGGAGGACTACGAAAAGTTCACAGCAAATTCAAAATATAAAAGAAATCCAGCAATAACCAAACTCCAAAAAAGCAAAATCCAAACAAAAATTGCTAACAGAAAATTAAAAAACCATGCTCCAAAAATAAAGAATTGTTTGTAAAGGTTCAAAAATAAATGTTTTGTCAAAATTAACATTTTTGCCAACAAAAACTCTTTAAAGGACAAACATATGACATTGCAATTACAACACCCACACACACCGGTGTAACCTCTAAGGAAACACATACAAATGCAAAATCAAAAACACTAAAAAGGCGTTTCACTCGTAACCAAAACTAAAGCTAAACACAGACGAGATTCGAGGCGGACCAGAGGCCCACGACCACCTACCTTCGACGGCGAGGGTTCGCCGTTTGTCCCGGCAGATTGAAGCATCCGCGCGGAATCACCATGCGAGCGTTGCCCTTGGCAGGGCGTGACCCGCCCACCGCCTGCAACCCGGCCAAGTGGGCGGCGTAGCCGTCGGCGAGCACCGTCGCATTGGGCTGGAGTTTTTTACTGACCTACGGGAGGGGGTGGAAAGAGACACAATGTTTAGTCAGGAGAACTTTAAAAAAAAACTCCACCCCAAAACTCACCTTTCCGACAATGAAAATCTGTTCGGCCCTGAGGCCAACATTCATGTAGACGCTGATGTCTTTGCTGCTGCCGTAGGCGGCCATTATCGAGATACCGTGGTTCTGGACCAAGTTGTTCAGATACGACGTCTTGTGGCCCAGCGGATCGGTCAAGAGGCCGTCGGCGAAGGAGATCAGGCCATGCGGGAAATTGTGCTGGCTCAGCCAGGAGACCACACGTTGCTGCTGCATGTCCGGACGGCCGGTGATGTAGATGAGAAGGTAGCCGAGCTCTTGCCAGTGGCGGCAGACGTCGACGGCCCCGGCGCGCACCTTCGGGTCCCGGCCCGTCACCGACATCGAGGCCGTGAACGAGCCGTCGATGCTGAACACCACGCACTCGGTCATCGGCGGCACGACGGCCAGATAGCAGTCGACCGAGGTGTGATCGCCGCGCACCACCATCTTCACCGGATAGATGCCGTAGCCCAGCGACACGTGGTCGGGGATGGTGTGCGAGATGCGGCCGTTCTTGTCGGTCACCTCGGTGGTGAGGAATGTCCATTCGCCGGCGGGCGGATCCTTCATGATGTGCACGTCGACCTTCTCGCCATGCAGCGTTATCATGTCGAGTGGGCCGTACATGAAGCGTGCATTGAGTCGTTGTTCACGGCCCTCCTGGACGATCACATCGTTGGCCCGATGATTGGCAGCCACATTTTTGAGCTTTACCGAGGTCCGTTTCTTCATCCATTTCTCGCGTGGTTGACCCGGGTGGAAGGAGGCGCCGGCGTCCTTGTCGTCCGCTGAGCCCACATATGGAATGCCCTCGAATTTGCCAATCTAGAAAGGAATGAACTTAGATGAGTCTGTGGAAATATTTAAGAGAGGAACCGCCTACTTGACGCAATATAAAGGCGATCACATCGGCGCTCTCCCAGTAACTGGCATGGAACAGATGCGGCAGGGCGTGGGCCGGGAAGTTGCTCAGGCCCTCGGGACAGTACAAGGCGTAGTCGAGACGCTTGGTGCCCCACCACTTCATTTGGACTAAACGAGAAAAATAACTCATTACCTCAATGCATATTTAAATAAGAAGTTGTAAGCATCGTGAGAGGATCGTGAATGTGTCCAAGCAACTACAACTAGCCGACTTACGTGAGTGGATGGTACTTAGCGACACATTTTCAATGAGACCCGAGATAGTACTTTGCATCGAGGCGTCGGAGAGACGACGACCGGCTCCAAGGAAATTGTTGGCGTCGTTGAAGTGCTGCGGATGTGACTGGATGACTTCCACTGAGAGGTAAACAACGAAAGTTAGCTCATAAATGGATATTGAACACCATTTGACTCACATAGGTGCAGTGGTTGTCCGTTGCCCAGTGGATATTTGGCATAGCGTGGCACATTCACCGGCGACAGCATCGAGAACCTCGCGCTGAGAAGCGGTTCCAGACGGGAGGCCGTCGGATCGGTAGGATGGAACATGTTGTATACTTGATTGCAATTGGGACGAGCAAGAGCTACATCATCAGAGAATGAAAGAGATAAGTAAGAACGTAGACAACACAGATAGTACAATAAGTAACCTGTTTTTGAGTCGTGTAGTTTTCTCGCAGCCAGGACGATCGACAGCGGCGAGCCGAACATGAAGAAGTCGGCCACCTCAAAGTCGAGCTTGGGCGCTCGCGTGTCGCTGGACGACGACGAACGACGTCGGCGCGGCGATGGAGCGACCAAAAGACGCTTCGCATCCAGGTCGGAGTCGTTGAAACGCTCGTCGTCGTCGGTTCGCGACGAACGACTGGCGCCGTCGCCGCCGCTGTTCGTCCGGCAGAGGGCTTCGTAGGCCAACAGGGAGCCCATCGAGTCGCCGAGCATCACAATCTGTCCGGAGAATCCGTTGCCCTCCTCGGACTTGAGGAACTCGTGGTAGACAATGTTGGCGGCGGACACCGTTTTGTTGACGGTGTCCTGGAACTCGGGCGAGGCCACCGACAGCAGCGGGATGGCGCCGATGGGCACGTCGGCGATATTGGGGATATCGGCGGCCGAGGGCGAGGCGTCGAACGAGTACGGACTGAGGCTGGAGAGGATGCCGAGGGCGTCGGTGCAGATGGATGGACACGGGACCATTTTGATGGTGACGTGCGTCAGGAGGCTGGGATAGTGCTTGCCGCATCACAGCCTCGAAGGCGCCCCGGAAGGTGGTCACGTCGGACTTTTTGGCCGTCAGCTCGCTGCAGGCGTCTAAAGGAGGAGTTTGAATTAGTTTCAACAACGACTATCGAGGCTCGAGGCGGACGAACCTAGAACACTGCCCGCATGGACGACCAGGATGAGTATTGTTGTGGGGCACGAGGGGGTGCCCGGCGAGCCCGGCGGCGATGAGTCGTGACTGCGGTCGATGCTGGCCGAGGAGCGCAGTTGGCGCTTGTTGCCCCGCTCCGAGGCGACGCGCATCAGGAAGTCCTGATTGAAAATGCTGTCGTCCTGCCGGCCCTGTCCCGGGGGACCGCCGTGCGGCGGCGGGCTGTCGTCGCCCTCGCCCAGCAGCTCCAGCGAGCTCCACTTGGCCAACGAGTTCGTTTCATTTGTGTCTGGAAGAAAGCGGTTATGGTTAATAATAAATTTGGAAACTCCTCTCGCAGGACTTGAACCGAACTCACCCACGCAGTCGAAGAACTCCTCCTCGGAGTTGGACTTGGAATCGACCTCCAAACGTTCCATGCGCCAGTTGGCCACCTGAGTGAATGAATTATTGATATCATGAGCAGTTGCTGGAGGTGTTTTTTATTCAGAACAATATAAACATTCCAAAGACTTGCGAAGGAAGGGAAACCAAGAGACGGGAACAATTTGAATATGTATGCATGTTAAGGTTGGGGGAACCCGAACTTACATTTTTATGTTGGACACTTTTTGCATGCTTCTGTGTGTTGGATGTCGAATGTTCGAGGAAGTTTGAAAAGGTTTGAAAAGTTCAATTCAAGTAATTCGAATTAAAAACAATATTCATTCACATTGATAACATTAAAATTAAACTAGAGACAAATTGGCTTAGCAGAGAGAAAGTTTGCGAAGGTTTAAAGCGAAAGACAGATCAGCGCACACACATACACGGATGGAGGACAACCAAAAACAACAATATGACATACCTGCAGGTCGAAGCTGTGGGCCGAACCCACCGGCGAGTGCAGGGCGCCCTTGGAGCCGTACTTGGACTTGGACAACTGCATGCTCTGGGAGCGCGACCGCGAGCTCGTGTCCTCGCCTCCTCGTCCTCGTCGGAGGAGCCCTCGGCACTGGGAGGTTCCTGGGTGACGATGGGCGGTGGGGCGCCGCCGGCCGACTTCTTTCGGTCGGCCATCGGGGTTCCTCCCGTGCTCGTTTTGTCATTCATCTCCGAGGAGCTGTCGCCTGTTGTAATGAGAGTTCATGAAGACGATTCCAACAATAAATACGAGAGACGAACCTTCGCCATCGTCGTCGTCATCGCCGCTGCCCATCTTCTTGGCCAGGGCCAGCTGGGTCTGGCGCTCGATCTCGCGTATGTCCTCGATGGTCAGGCCGTACCACTCGTCCTGCCACGCCCACGCCTGCCGGTGGGCGCGCAGCATCGTCTTGCGCAGGGCGACGTCGTGTATGAACTTCTCGAGCTTCGTCTGCATGCCCCAGTAGCGGAACTCGACGCGACAGATTTTGTAGGCGCACATGAGGGACATGTTGCGAGAGGTGGGTTGTTTCTTGCCTTTGACCTGGCGACGGGGGAGGGAGGGGTTTTAACTAACAAAATCATTCCCTATTCAATTTAGCAAACCTCCTTCCAGTACTCGTCCAGCCATTCCTCGGTGAGCGGCCCACGTCCGGTCTTCTCCGAGACGAACAGCTTCGGATCCTCGTCCTTCTCATAGTCGCCTCCGTACAATTGATCCTTCACAATGTCGATGACATCTGCGAACAAGGTTGCGAACATTAGTTGTAATTGAATACGATGTCCTTCGGTGAGGGATTTCACTCTCTTACCGACAACACGATTTCTCAAATCACTTCCGGACAATTTGAATACGTTATCCTGGTAAGCCGTTGTCGGGAAAGTAATACGTCTCGATGTCCAGTGAGAACTTCTCGACAAAGGGACAAGTGTAGCGCGTCCGTGTGTAGGGATATGCGTTCCAAGCCTCCTCCTCCACGGTGAGGGCGCTCTTGGGTAACAAGCCTGCAACGTGACCAAACCATAAATAAATTTCTCTCGTCCAGTCTGGAGTGACCTTCCGCAGTGGGAGGACGAACGGGATGGGATGGGTCAGAAAAGACCCGAGTGGGTGGAGACGTACTTTTTATCCAACCATGGCAGATGGCTGCCAACGTGATAAATCTTCTTCGTGTACTGCCCGCTTGCCGCCGGGGCCGTCCTGATAGGGTTCATTGATCATGATTTCCACGCCACTGCCTTCGCCGTGCGTTTCTTCGCGGGATTTTTTCTATATCCAGTCGGAAACAAATGCAATTAGATGCGGATGATAAGGCGGGACTTGGTTTCCATGGGTCTTACCGCAATCATATAGAGCTGGGCGATGCGATACTCCTCGACGGTGAGGGGCAGCGGTATCCGATACTCCTTAATCAACATTTTGATGCAGTTTAATACCTTCTAGTCTTGGAATTGAGTTTGAACTCGTTGTGTCATTCGTCCAGAAAGCCGGACCTGGACCTGGAGCGATGGCAAGATTTACATTGAGAACGATCTCGTGACGGAAATTTTGTGACGTGTGCGATTGTGGGAATTCATGCTTTAGTCACAGCTGCAATGAAACAATGGAAGATAGTATTTGAAAATGTTTGTTTCGCCAAAATGAAAAATTTGTATAGAAATGTAAAATTTGAATAGAAATTAAAAATGTTTATAAACATTCGAATTCCAATTTTCTTAGGAACTCCAAACAATTATATATAAAAAATAAAAAAAAATAAAAATAAAATTGGGATAGTTGTCAAAACATACATCAAAAGTCAAAATTTAATATATTAATTACAATCGCCTGAACTATGAATGAGGCAATTTGATGATATTTTTACTCTGTTTATTTATGCAAAGGTGTAGAAAGACAGAAGAGGTAAAGATAGAGAGGTGTAGAAAATTAAGAAACACATTAAAAGCTTAATGACGACGTGGCTATCGCAATGTACACAAATTTCCCGAAATCGCTGGAACTCGGTGTGAAAGGTGAGCGAGTAATTGAGAATAATGTGTGTGTTTATTTTAAATAATACATGCAGACTCTGAATACACTAAAAGAATGCCAAATCAATTCTGGTACAAAATTTAAATAAGAAGAGCAGAATTCAGGATGGAATTCCGAGAAACTCAGTCATTTACATTTGGAATACTGACGGTTGTGTGGAGAGGACTCAGAGGAGGCGACGAAATGGCTTCATAAAAACCAGTAAATTCGTTGGGCATGTGCCAAACAATGCAAATAATAGAAACACATCGCAAAAACAAAGCGACAGAAACGGAATCAATTTTCATAAACGAAAATGGAAAAATGCTATCCCAGCTTAAAGGACACTCAGATTTTGTAATATTTATGATTATACGCTGTAGTATGCACTTAGGCCTTGAGGACATGCTTGTTCCGGAAATGTTTTTAATTACTTTCACATGCACGATCATCTCTCCATTTGACTCTCCGATTCAGAGTCTTCCTGTGTCCTTATAAAAGTCTCTGCCACTCTCTGTCTATCTCTATAATTCTTTTCTAATTACACTTTGCTGCATGAGAAATTCTTTTTCTCCTCTTCTACCTCTTTCTATGTTCCATTCATTTTTGAACTTAATATGCAATATAAATGCAGGCGAAACTTTTTGCGGGGCGAAGGAACTAGGAGTAGCTAAAGGTGGTGCACAGGACAACAAGGACGTCAGTCCACATTGAATGACAACATCAGAGCGTTCTATGAAGCGTAACAGAATTTTCCAGTCGACTTCATCGAAGTTAAATTAAGATTTTCCTGCAAATTTATTATCAACTTTCTTCACTCTATTCCTTTGTTCTCATTGCTTTCATCTCTATACTATGAAGTCATCTGATTGTATCATGTTCTATTGGGAATTGATTGATCATCGAGTTTTGCAACAAATAGAAAAATTGTTGTGAAGAAATTGAATGCAAATTTCAAAGAAAATTGCATTCATTGTCAATAAATCATGCTGATGAATCAAATCAGATGATTCAAATGAGATATATCAAATACTGAAGTATTATATCCCTTAATAACTGTTTCAATGTTGAGATTTGTGAACTTGAAATTTCAATTCTACGAATAACACATATGATTGCTAAAATACCTAAGTAGATAATTTCCTGCAATTACACAAGAGTTCACCAAAACGTCACTGTTGAAGAATCCCCAACTCAGTTGGTGTTGTTAATTGCACATTTTTAATCGCACACATAGGGAGAAAGAGAGAAGAGAGAGCTGGCAGGATACTCCACACACCAACAAGACGTATATGCACAACAATTTACTTCCATTCTAATTAGTTTAATGTGCTTTCCACTTGAATTTACCAGCGAGAAGAAACCGCTAAATTAGAGTGAAACCGCAAATTGTTATGGGCGGCAATTTGAATTAGAGCATGCTTGTGTATTGAGGTTTTTGTTTATCCTTCCTTCCATTTTTAATGCTATAATTTCTGTTGCTCTTCTTACTTTAGTTTGTTGCTCTTTGTGATTGCTGTTCCTTTTGTTCCGGCTCTATGTTGTTTTTTTCCTTTTGGTGTCAATTTGAAATAAAGCAAAAACGACTCATCCACGCACACACACACAGACACAATTCAGTGCTATCAACAATACAAGGACATCCTCCATGTCGACGACAGACATTTTTCTGTCTTATTAAATGCAGAACATTTTTTTGCAGAATTTAATCAAGAAACTTTTGCGAGCGTTAATTTTGTGTTCGATGACAATGTCTGGAAATGATTAATTCAGATGGTATTCTGAATTAAACATTTTATGAAAGTAGAAAACAATGGAGAACTATATTTTTAAAATAAAATTAGTTTTCCATCCATTGATCAATAGTAGATATTCGTTAAATTGGATTGATTTTCTTAAATCATAAATTTGTTTTTATCATTTCATCGTTACTTTAACACAAAACCATTTATTTTATTACTTCATTACACCAGCACTTATAATTTATCTTAATTATATTTTTTAGTATTTTTCAATGCATAAGGGTAACGGATATGCATTCATCGACCAATCAGAGTAAATGACACGAAAAAGAAATCAAATGAAAGTGAAAACGAGGAGCTGAAACGATAGCATAGATTAATAAAATAGTTTGCGTTCGCATTCAAGTCGAAGTTTCATGAATTTTTGATAAGCAAAGCACCCAACTATATTTCTACGTCGAAGAAATACGTGCACATCCTAAAAGTCGGCCTTGAAATATTTTCGCATTTCACTGCGAAATGTTCACTCCATCTCTCTTCATTCCTCTCTCTCTAACCGCATCTCCCAGTCTCACTAACCGTACCCATTTAGCTTCTTGACTATGCAGGGAGAAAGAGATAGAAAGAGAGTGGAAGGCAGAGAGGCAGATAATATTTCTTTCCTACTTTCATGGAGGCACATCGAGGAGATGCCACAGACGATGAAGAGACCTTGACAAGTGTTGGCTAAATCGAGTGCTGAATATTTGAAGTATTTTTCGGATACATCGTTCTGAGCTTTTATGAACTCCGAAGAAAATCTCATCGTTCCTTTACGAGTTTTTCAAGACAGTCGTGTCATATTTTGTAAATTTATTTTCATGTAACTTTTTTTATAATTATTTCTCTATTTTTATTTTCTCATAGTTTCTTTGTTATTATTATCTATAATTATCCAAACTCATGACACAAGCTTTTGTTTTTGAAAATCAAGGCATGTAGGCCATAAAAATCCACCGTAAAATCATTTAAATGTTAACCACGTTTAGGGTTCAAATTTCTTGATAATCAAAGTTCGCAACGATTAAAGTTTAAGTAAAAATTATCTATTTATTGTTTTTTATTTGCTCTTGTTGAATTTGCTTTTGTTTTTGTTTCTTATCAGTTGCCGGCCGGTAAGATTTTCCCCTCCGAGACCGCATATTGAGGAAGTTGGCCAAATAACGAAGTGAAGTTGATTAGATTAAATATTTAATAAGCAGAACAACAGTAAAGTAACAACAACAGCGATCTGGGGGTAAAGAAGGAGGCGAATTGCGAAAAATGCTTTAATTGCTCCATTGCAATCACAAAAACAACTAAATAAAAAACAATAAACGATTTATTTTTCGTTGGTTTAATTGGCCTTTCTTTTATTTGAATTTTCTCAATACTGTGCTTCCTCTTATTGTGTGGGTTTTGGTTCAGATGTGGGTGGAAATATGTCAAGGTCGTTGATTTTTTACTGATTGTTATCGATTTGAAGACTGAGATTTTCACGGAGATATATTTTGAATGAATTAGAATCAATATTCTAGAATTCTAGAATCCGAAACATTTTTTATTTTATAAACCCTTGGGTTACCCTTATAGAATTAAACCGCCTAACGAGTTATGGGGCTCGATAATCTCTGGGGTTTCCTTCTTTCTCTTATTTCCCTTTCTTTTTTTTCTTTCCCTCTCTACAGTTTGTACAATCAAAAATCTCACAAATTTTCGCTTACGTTTCGGAGAAGAGGAGGAGGATGAAAAATTAAAGAGCTGAGAACGAGAAAGTGAGAGGTTGAATGACTGAAAGCCTCGTCGCATCATTCAGTTCAGCTGCTCATTTATTCAATTATTATTATTTTCATCTTTCCCAACATCTTCATCTCCATCATCGTCGTTTGGAGCTCATGAATTTGTGGAGCTCGTCAAGCTTTCGTGGATTTAAATTGAGGCTTTGACATTCGAGGAAAGCTGTTTTGTGAGTGTTGTACGAAAAACAACTACGAAAACATTGCTTAGGAGTAGTGATGGGTAACGTTTTTCTACCTATCCGTTAGGTACTTAAAATTGGATAACTGGGTTTAAATGCCCAAATAAATTATGTATTTTTTTTGTGATAAGTTGAATTGAATTTTTCGTTGATTTTTTCATTACACCGATATAATTTTTATTAAATTTGAAGCCACATATTTTTGAGTATATCTGGTATAGACGACTTATACAGTATCTCTCAATTATATATACATATGTACATATCTTATTTCGTATTTTTATATTATTTTCCAAAAATCATAATAACAATACTTTTATATTTACGGAAATCTACAATATTTTTAATTATCGAAAAAATACCCACATTTAACCAGTTTGAGTATTTATCCGAAATGGGTAAATGTCCATCACTACTCTCGGGAGATGTAATTGGAAAATTTAAAGAAAACACAAAGAGGAAAAGGGAGAGAGGCAGGAAAAGAGATAGCAACAGGTACAGGATGAGAGAGGAACAGGGGGAGAGAGAGACAGAAAATTTACATAAACCCTGCGAAGCCGCTTAAGCCAATTATCATGGGGTCTGCAGCAATATAAACGGTGGCAATGAATTTTGTGGGTTTTGTTTATTGTTCTTGCCATTCATCGCTTCCCCGTTGGCCATGACAAGAAGAGAAATGGAATGTAATAATGCCATCCAGCCAGTCAATCAGTAAGTCGTTCAGTCCGTCACTCAGGCAGTTAGGGCGATGAAAGTGAAGGGGAGAGGAAGGTGGGGGTGATTGTGTTGATGAATCATCTCAGTCGGCAGAACATGAGCTCCAACGAGACCCGGCCGTGTCGCGCCTATCGTCTACAGCACGTGAGCTGCAGCCTCGTCGACGTGGACGCTTCCAGTGACTGCTCGCGACCTGCAGTCGTTGGTTGCATTGTGTGTTGTGCCACGCCCACCACCACATCCCACCCCAAGGGAATTGAGCAATGGCCCAGCTAAAAGTTGTTGTTTTTTTTTTGCATGCAAAAATGGAGCCATGGCAAAAAAAATTTACAATTAAAATGGCGCCACGCGATTGTCCACAGAAAATTCAATTGTTGGTTCTTCATCACCAGCGGCACCGAAGCAACAAAAACGTTTGCTCTGCAACCATCGCTACAACATGGACAAAAACAATGCGAATAATAAACACGACATAATAAAATTATAAAGTCTTTATTTTCTTAAATGGAAAAACAAAATAAAAAATGTTTTCACGAGGATTCGTGGTTGATGTTGATGTGGTCATTGTTTTGTTTTTGTTCTTCTCGTTGGCAGGTTGAAGAACGTTTATCACACCACCACGACAGCAACAATATGGCACATGACCACTATTTAGCGAAAACAACTACAACAATTTAGCAACAAAATCAAGAATAACGTAACACGCACACACACGCACAGAAGCCCAATGAAAGGAAGCCACTTGAATGCATTTCATGGCTCGTAAGCTTATTGTTTTCTCTATTTTCATCATTCATGTTGTTCTACTTTGTTGTTGTACATTGTTATTACCGCTGTAGTGGTGGTAGTAGTAAATGTCGTGGTTTTTGTTGTTGCTCAAAAATGTCATGTCACATGCAGGGGCCATCAAAGGGAATGAAGAATAGGAGTTAGAAATTAAATTATACAAGAAAAAAAATTTCAAAACAATCAATACAGAAAAATAAAATTTACAAAAAACAAATACAAAAACATCAAAATAAAAAAATACAACTACAAAAGCAAAAGGGAAATCAATTATAACTTCTTCCACATCACGTAATGCGTTCGAAATTCTTGAAGCATTTCAATTGCCGTCTTCTTTGTGTCGTTGGTAACACGCCGCGTTGCCAACCACTGACGAAATAGGTCAAGGCTGCGAGAGGTGAGCGAGAAACCGATGAAATCCATCAAGTGCTCGAACAAATGGTGTCTGCACGGCCAAAAACATTTTCCGAATATCGAAAAATATTTAATCAAAGTGCAAACAGAGGAAATTAAAAATTTTTGAAAGATCAACATGACGTAAATCAATAAAATTATTCAGTTAAAGGTAAAGAAATACATTTTAATTGAATTTCTTTCCAATTTTCCAGAGTAAATATTAAATAACAAACAATATATGAAGTGGAATGGAATTAAAAAAGGTGTAAAAAGTAATAATAAATTAATGTAACAAGAACCACAGAGAATTAAGTTAGTTCAATTTCAAATATTTATATTTCCAAACTTACAAACTATATCTATTTTCGAATAAATAACATTAAAAATTAAGTAAATTTAGCATCAACACAACCGAACTCTCAAAAGAATTCTCCAAAAATCTCACACATATATGATGTTATCGGTTTTTATTTTTGGACACAAACAAACTAATTTATGAGATTCACTTGTAAACAGTTCTTAATTATGTAGTAAAGTCGAGAGGCTGACGATGACGACGACGATGGAGGAGGACGCGGCAAGGGATCCGCAGACTATGGTAACAACGGATCCGAGTGTGAGACAACTGATGTATGAGAAGGTGCTGAGCTGGCGATGAAACACACGAGATAAAGAAAAAAAGTGGAAAGAAAACTGAAGAAATGACAAGCTGATGTGGTGAATGAGAGATGATGGAAAACTGAAGACCGACGATGAGGTAAAAGCGAACGATTAGCGAGAGCAGGATGTGGTGATGATGAGAAAGTGACTGGTGATTGAGAAAAACTAGCACAAGAGACAAACTCAAGATGTTGATTGAACGAAATAAATTATTGAATAGATTGAGGAAACTGGGACATTCCGAGGTTGTGTGGGGTCAGTAGAAGTCGGAGAAAAATGTCGTTGAACTGAAAAAGTATGTCGATGATGACGAGAAGAAAGAGGTGGACATGAAAGGGGATCAAAAGGATGTGAATTCTAATTAGATGAAGTAAAAAGTATACAATATTGAGAAAAATAAATACAAAAATTAGGATACGAAATGAAATATGACAAGTAAGGCGAACGATGTGTGAGGGGAAAATGTGCTAATCCAGGAAGATTCAAATAAAGGCTTGCTCATGCGTTGAACTCAAGCTTCCGAGAATAATAAATTAGTTATTTGCGGTTACGATGCATAACATGAGACCGAGAACGATAAACCCACGACTCAGGGGAAAATTTTAACTTACCACCATCATCACCACCAACACACATGCACACATAAGCCGACGCTTATAATGTCCTGTCAGTCAACATTAAATTTATGCAAAAGTGTATGGAAAATTCGGGCTGGGCGAAAGGTGAATCGGGGGCGGTGGAATGTGATGAAAGGTGAATTCGAAGGCAGAACCATGTTTACAACGTACAACTAGACTAATGCCCGGGGTTAGAAGATAGAGGTAGGAGGAGCTGAAGGCGAAACCTCCATCGCACTTAATTGAGGTTCTTAATAAACGTTGCAGAAGGAAATTTCCACCAACAACAAAAGAGACGACCTAAAAATATTCTCTTATACATATACACACTAACATATTCTCATACATAGCAAAAAGGATGTGTGGATTGGATGAGTGAGTGCTTAAGTGTGTGTGTCACGAGAAGAATTTCGAAAAAATGAAGACTCTTCACGAAAACTACTCGAGTGAATGTCGTTTGCTGTCTCTGTGTGGTATGGATGTTGGTGTGTGTGTAAGGGTGTGTGTGTGTGCTTCCTATAGGGAGGGACAGAATTTTAAACTTCCTAACGTGTGAGTGACATTTTTTTCATATGCCTAAATCGCCTCCCCAGCTTGTGATGAACAAAGAAAATTCATTATGAAATATTCACAGTTTAATGAAGAACGGATATGTGAAGTATGAACGGAAGGAAGGACGGACTGGAGGAAGGAAGGAAGAGAAATGAAGTGACACGTAAAGACGGTGATAAATGGCGAGAATACAGACACACAAGCTCAATTTGTGCATGTGTGTGCGATAGAAGGTCTGAGTGTAATTGGGATAGAAGTGGGGAAATGTTGAAATTCTGCACTCGACCATCAATTGAATTCATAAAGTCCAAACTGAACAAGGAACCTTGTGAGGAGCGAAAGAAAGATGAATGGAAGGAAATATAGATAGATGAAAGAGAAGATAGATAGGTGAAAGAGAAGATAGATAGGTGAAAGAAATGAGTAAGAGATGATCATCAAATGATAGGAATTTCAGTAGCACGAAACGATTTATTCCATGCTCCATATGCCTTTTGGTAGCCGATGACTGGAGTGGAGAGAACTGAATTTTCTACGAATATAACTTTTTTACACCACAAAATAACGTTTTGTTCCCTACCCACTGATCCTTTATTTTTTGGTTTTTGGTGTGAAAACTTCTCGGTCGACTATCGGGGAATCTGTGAAAGTCGTGAAAGTTTGTTTTCTTTGGAATCGCACTCCGGGGAGAGTTTAACTTGGTTTTGTCTGCTATTTCGTGGTCATGTGTTGGGATGTGTGTGTGTGTGGGGTTTTGGTGAAGTGGTTGTTGGTGTTAAGTCGTCCGGACTAAGCCAGTGGCATTTATTGAGCCTCCGAGAGCTGGGATATTCGGTAGACTCTAAATTGCCCATCATTTGGGATTCATTTCTAAAGTTAGCGAAACAGTCGGATTTCCATGGAATGGTTTTTTTTTTCTTTATCTCTCTCTATTCCTCCACTCTGTGCAGATCCTAAATGGTCATTTATTAAGATTT
This sequence comes from Coelopa frigida, assembly GCA_017309665.1. NCBI lineage: Eukaryota > Metazoa > Arthropoda > Insecta > Diptera > Coelopidae > Coelopa > Coelopa frigida. Next base: position 20,892,105 of record CM029564.1, on the reverse strand, counting down.
GGTTTTTGTAATTTAATTCGACACATGCAAATTGAGTTGATTAAGTGAGGAACTTCAGGAGAGAGAGAGAGAGGGAGAAGGGGAGGAATTCGAAACTGAGTAAGAGAGAAAAGTCTATGAGGCGTAGAAATGCCAATGTATGTGACATGGTTTTAAATCAACCTCCCTCCCTTTCTCCCTCACTTTTCTTCCCCTCTTTTGAACGACTTCCCCTTGAAACGAAACCGTTTCACGAGGCGTATGAGTGACATGCTTTTACCGAAGAACTCGACCTCGATACATTGCAATTTGCGAGAATAATATAGTGAATTCTTCGGCCATAATCGATCGCATTGTGCACGCTTTACTATACCACTAATCACCTATTACGACTTACATATTTGCACACACACTCTTAAACATGGTGAACAATTTAGGTCTATTCAAATAAAAATATAACAGAAAGAATAGAATCCTTGACTCCAGTGCGACTGAAAAGGCGACTAGAGGAATCTCAACAATGAGTGGAAACATGTTTAACATGAAGCGAGGAAAATAAGCAAAAAGGAAGGACCCAAAATCCAGTGTTGCGTGAAGGGATATTTCTAAAACAGGAAACAGAACGAAGGCTCAATTTTTGTTTATTATCACTTTGGGTTGATTTAATTTTCTGGGAGTTTTCCGTTCTATTTGCTGTTCCTTTTATTTTTAGCACAGGTTCTCCAACAACCTACATGGGTTTTTTTAGTTTAATATTTTTGTGGTGTTTCTTCACGAATTTCACTTCTCAATATTTATTTCGGTGGGCTTAGTTCAATTTATAGACGTCCTGAAGTTCAGAATATTTTCGACGCACACGAGTGCCCGGAGAGGGAACGACCGCGAGAGTGAGAGGGCGAGATGTGGGTGTGAGTGAGATACACAATTGGAACACACAACACGACACGGTTGCCCGAGCAAAAAGGACGAGTTTTGCACGCAGGACGACGCGTTGAAATAGGGAGCCGTTCGAACGTGGTGCGAGCTGAAATTCAACTGAGGTCTCGACGGCGACAACGATGTCTCAGATGTTTGTCTTCGAGGCGCACAGAAAGCCGCCAGGGGAGATCGAGTGACAGAAAGAGAGAGAGAATGAGCTATCAAATGAAAGAGAGAGCTTTTGAAGTCAGCTCAAATGTGCTCGATTTCCAACTGTTGCGAAAATGGAATTTATTTTTCATGGTGACAGAATATCGAAGATTTAGTGAAAAATGTAGTAAATAATTTTCTAATGTTTCTCGTTATTAAAACAAACAGGTTTATTTAATATTGATCCGATTTCATTTAGGAAATATATTCCCCTTGACTAATCCTATGCGATTCCACTCGAAACTACAAATTCACACTCTCTCTCTCTCTCAAAGCTTGCTCGGGCCCGAACTCTCCACTAATCCTTATCACCAGCATCCTTTTTCACTCATACTCTCACCACTGAAGGAGGAGAGCAGGAGAAAATCTCTCCAAAGAACGAACTCTCTCCTGACGTCATTGATTTTACAAACGCAGCATTAATTTAATGACGTCATTGTTGTGACTCGTGGCACTCAGCCAGGCTCTCTTCCTCCCTTCGTTTCTCCGGTTCCTCTCTTTCTCTCTGTGCTCCTCTTCATCTAGCTTTCCTGGACGAGAGTTCGTTTCGGTTCGTACGAAACAAGGATACGATGTTCGCATTTACTTTCAACGATGACGTCAGAGATTCGCACACATTCAGAGAGACAGACCGAAAGAGAGAAGGATGAAGAGATTGGTTGAATCGTTTGGTGAGCAGTGGAGAGAAGAAGGAGAGGAATTGGTTGACAGGGTCGACGAATGCGACCACCGTGGAAAATCGAGGCATAAAAAACAAATAGAGTGAACGAGCGCGGGAAATTGTGCCAATAGAGAGAGAGAGAGAGTGAGAAAAACAGGAGACTGAGTGAGTGAGAGAAAGCAATAGGGAGGGAAGAGGAGAGAGAACGAGGCAGTGAGCACGAGTGAGGAAAGTAGTAAATGAAAGGTGATGGTTACGCGAAGACAACAAAAGACAAAACTGAGGTCGCGTAGCCGACGATGGGACGGACGTCTGATGGTGTGAGATCGTGAGCGAGATGGCGGATGCGATTGAAGGTAGGTCTGGGAAGTGGTTTTTGTTGTCGCAACGACTACGGTGTCAGCTTGAACTTTATTGGATTAGCGAGAATTGCGACGGATGTGGAAAGGAGAAGGTGCGACTCCCACAAACAAAAAATAAACAAGAAGAGAAAGAGAGAACGACAATGATAGACAAACAGGCGTAGTCAGACAGAGAGAGAGATAGATAGATGCGAGAGTGAGAGAGAAAGACCATTTGGTCGACTGACATCTGAGAAAACTGGAGGAGACCATGGAAGGATGGTCGGTCGGATGGATGGATGGAAAGCAAGCAACAGCTCCGAGCGATGGTGACAGGTGTTCAGTGTAAAAAGGAGCAACCACCAACAGCCAAAACAACAACAATAGAAATGGTGGAATTAAAACAATCAACTTGGAAACGAAGGCGAATGAAAAATAATTAATTAGTGAAAACCCGCATCTCGTTTTGAATTTCATTTCACGCCCATTTTTGTTGGACTTTCATCCATTTGCATTCATTTGCTTTTCTCCGCGACCGTAATCCATTAAAATGGTTACTGCTATCTTTTATTTCTTTATGGTGCCTTTTTATATATTTTTTCCTTCACCGTTTCAACGACCGCCTAATTAATCACTGAAATTTAAATTTCGCCAATTTTAATCATTGTGATTAGTCATTTTTTGTCACTTCGATCTTTATTTGGCTGTTGAATTATTGCTTACGAAAATCAATCAATCAATCAATGAACTTGTCTGGTTTATGTTGTGTAAAATATATTTTTACGCTTCAAATTTTCTGTTGAAAGTTTTTTTTTGCGAAATAATATTTTTGTGTTTTACGGTCTTCACATGTTTTTGCGGCAGAAAAACAAAAATATCGCTTTCATCATGTGCTCTGCACAAAAGACATGGAAAGCTCGCCACATGTTCGTGTTTCTTCACACGAGCATCGAAGCATCCAATTTCGGAAATTGGGGAGAGGAGCATTTGAGTAGCACTCGAAAATCCATCATCGACAACATGTGGTCTGCACTCTGAGCAAACGATTTGTTTACACCCTGAGATTCCCATCGCTTTCGAGTAGTCTTCGTCGCAAAGAAGAGGAGATTCCATGATCAATTCCTAAGCAAAAGGCAATAACTAATAACTATACCATAACTATTAAAGTCTCCTCGCTCCAGTCGGGCGAAAGATTTTATCCATTGAATTAATTGTATTTCACACAATGGGGAAATAAAACAAATAAATCAGTTCCTCAGCCCCGGGTCCACGAATCCCCAATTATTTCCCTAAGTGACGTGAATGTATTATGTTCTCCCTCCTCGATAGACGGCCACGTCAGACATAAGAACCTTTCTACCGCAACATTGCGTGAGGGACGGCGATTATGCCTCAAAGACCCCCCCACTTCGGCCCGCCCCCAGCTCGAAACCCACCTCCTCCAACAACAGTGATTCCCCAAAAGGCCCCCTCCGGACCTCCGATCGTTTGAGGAATCGATTCTCGGCGGTTGACAAGTGATGAGGGCGACGTCATTGAGTTTTTTTTCTTTTTCGTTCATTTCCTTCCTGAAGGAGGGAAGGAGCAATAATTGAATATTTTGCATAACGCGAAGTAGAGAATTCCTTGTCGTGCAGTTCAGCGCCTAAAAATAGATCGTCGTTTTAAGGAATATGGTCGCGAGAGCTTATTCTGTTTCTATTGAAAGCGGGACCAACAAAAATAGTCTGGTAGTTGTTGTGCTGGTACTGGTTTTGTTGGGGATACTGTTGTTGTCGACTTTATTGTTATTATTGTACAGAGGTTATTGTACTGCTCATTGTTGTTATTGTGAATTTTTGCGTCTTTGTATTGATTGTCATTTATTGGATTAGAGTCGATTTTTGAAGTATTTGAAAATAAGCGAATTTGAAAAGAGACCGAAGACATTTTTACTTCACAATTTTTTTTACATTATATTCAAATATTTTCTTTTTTAAATTCATTGATTTATTTACAGTTCTCAAGTATCGTTTTTGGAAATTTAATACTTTTTTAAAAATATATTTTTAGCAATAATAATAATAATAATAATTTTTTAATTCAATCAAATAATATTTAAAATAATTTTTGCTCAATAACTATGTTTTTAAAATAAAAATAAATTTGTATATACTTCTTTTTAATTGTAGACAAACTAAAGATTAATCATAATATGATTAATTTATCCCAAGTGAAACTTTTTTTATTCGTGTTATGAACACAATATAGTAAAATGGATATTAATTGATTCCCCTCAACAAGAAACTCATATGCACCAACACGAAATCTATTATTCGTATGTTTACAATACCAATTGTTGACGTCATTCGACAAGCGATTCCGACCGATATCCAAACAATATATTCGCAATCAGTGTTCTTATCTACTATTTTGTATAGATAATAAATAGACTTTTCCCACCAGGATGCTTTCATCTTTTTTCCTCTCGATTGTCAACTATTTGTAAAACACTTTTTGCCAAGTGCCACTTGAGTTCAAAAAGAAACTATTCAAGTGACATGTAAATAGATAATAGTTTCGACCTTGGGATGGAATTTAATTGGATCACAAATAAACCATCAGATGGATAGATAGGGTTGTCGTTGTTGGGTTGACGACAATAGCTCTTGAAGCAGAACAATTACACATAATGAAAAGTAATTACAGTGAAAACATTTTTTTAATTGAAGAATGATAAGCAAAATGAATATCATTTAGACACGAACGGTCACGGAATTTGCAAGGAATGTCTCTTATACAGATAATTTTTAAAGAAAATAACAAAGAGAGAATAACACAGAAAAATATACTAAAACGAGGAAATTATCTCCTGAACTGATGAATTTTTAGTCAGATGACACTTTACATGAAAACAAATTAGTACTGAGCAGATAATAAATTAAAACACGATAAAATTATTTGAGTAGAATGTTTATGCTATTTAACAAATACAAATCTAAAAATAATTTCTTCATTTAGTTCAAAAATAACACAAAAGCAACAGATAAAGTATAAAAATAGAAAAGAAAACAATAGAAAACCAGGTAGTAAAATACATTAAATTGTTGTAGAAATTCAAAAATAAGAACACATAGTTTTTTGCAGAATAAAAAATCAAAATTTAAAAATATTTGAAAAATAAACAAAACTTCGTTTATATAGCACATTTTGTTCACGTTATATATATAGATTTTTACAAATCGACAGCTTGTCGAACAATTAAATTGTTTATATTTCTTTTCTCATGCATTAGTTTCTTATTATTCATGTAAATCTCTCTGGGCAAAATTGTTTCTCTCTGACCATATATTTATCTGAAAGACAAACAGACGTCTTTTGTGTCTGTCCGTCAGTCAAATCATCAGTCTATTTGTACCGCTTTTGCCCGATTGTGATTTTGTTGTTATTCAAATATTTTGCAAAAATTTACGATCGAAAAAGTAAAACAAAAACAAACTATAAAGATTTACAGAAACAACAAATGGTACCAGCAGCCGCAGCATACAACACCAAAAACATCAGCAACAAAACCAACAACAACACCCACAAAAACAACAATTCATCTACTGTAGGGAGCAGCACAATGCGTACACGAAGTAATTTTGAACTTTGACATTTACAACGCGCATGTCTCGATCTTTAAACCATCTTTCGCCACACGTCCGTCCGTCCTTCCTTCTCCTCCCCCTTCATCCATAGTAGTTCCCTTCGAGACCCTTTTAAATATCCTTTCATCCATCCTTTTTGCATACCAGTCTATCTATCCTAGTTAGCGTCTATTCTTTAGACTTTCATCAGCCGTTCATCATCGGGCTCATTTATCCGCCTTCTGTGCTTCTCTGTGCCTTTATGTCTTCATCCATTCTTCGTCCTCCTCTAGTTCTATTTTTCCCACACGATTCCGAGTGTTTCCTTTTATTCCTCCCATGTTTATATCTCGTCGTCGTTCTGCTCCCGCAATTTCATTTCTGTTCTCCTTCCGTTTTTATTTCTCTGCCTCTGTCTGTCTGTTGGTGGGGAGCTCCAACGACTGGCTCTAACTTTCTTTCCTCCGCCCGCCAACCTGTCGCGTCCGGACCACGCAAAACAGAAATCGTGGCGCCAATTTGTGGAAAAATTGCGTCGTTCGCCAGCCACAGCGCCACTGTCAACGCCAACGTCTGCAACGCGTGCTGCAGTTGCCAGCATCTGAATATTTCAGGGAACCGAGGGGTGGTTGGGGCGGATGGTTGGGGTTTTCAAGTGCAACTGATGCCGAAGACGAAGAATATGAAGAAGAAAAAGACGATGGCGACGCCGGAGGGAATGGAGGAAAATTGCATGCGACGAGTTGGGAGCTAGTTGATTGTTTGTGCGCATAAATTAATCATTAAATGGAGAGGAGACGACACGCAGCAAGAACTGCACCAATTACAACAATCAGAACAATATTCCCAACAACAGTCACAACAATGTTCGCTTCACCAACGACATCGACATCGGAATCGACAACAATAATGAAAACTATGTTGACAATGTTTCTCGCTGGTCATTAAGTGGATGATGATGTTGTTCCCTTGTCATTCTTATCGTCTTCTCGTTGATGTTGCCGTCGTTGTTCTTGTTCTTTACGACGTTGTTATGGACGATGTTGCTGTTATTGTTTTCGATGTTGTTGTTTACGATGATGTTGTTTGGTCGATGTTGTTCAGTTGCAATTGCTGCTGCTGTTGCTGTCGACGTGACACAAGTCACATCGAATGGGCAATTATTTTGATTTTTTATGTTCACCTTCTCGTTGCTTCTTCCGATCGTAGAATCGTTGCGAATTTTAACCTTTTCGTTTTATGACCACGGTAACCTCTGGTATTCCATTGAGAAAAGTAATTGGTTTGTTAGTTCCGAGAACGACATTTGAATTGCTCTCAATTGATGTGCAACAGAAATTGCTGTTCGCTACACAATGACAATCAGAGAAATCCAAACAACAAAATTGGACAAAATAATAAAAGTGATGGGTGGAAAATTTAAGAAAATATGGAATATGTATCGATGACTTCTTCTTTCTGACCAATATTAATTTCTGAAGAGACATCTGTACAAAATGTTTATATTGGAAATTTACACCAAGATTATTTATTTACCGCAAACCATTGACCCATCAGTGAAAATAAATGCTAATGGAAAAGATACATGATAGGAGTAAGAAAGCTGTTTAAATATTTATTTTGATTTTGATTTTCACCCGAACACTAAAATCGAAGCAAAATCAAACACATGTGGTGATGGGAGAAAAAACGCTGTGATTATAAATATATCCATAATAGTGAATTATTGCAGAGTCCGACCCGTCATTACCGACGTGTGTGGACTTCATAAATAATGGAACAGAGAGCTTTACCACAATGGAGTGTGGATCCATTGCAGCGAGCAAACGACTGAACGAATGAATGATAAATTGAGCATGAATAACAAAAAACAAAGATTACACGGCAATTATTGGCGGTCAAAGAACGAGGGCAGGGTCGGAGGCAGGGGACAGAGAGCACTGAGAGATCGACAAAAAGTGACGATGCAAATGATTCTCATATAGTCCAACGATGGGTGGGACGATTATCTAATCGGAACTAATCAGAGTGAAATTTTACGAAGACTGGATGTTTTGCAAAAAAAAGTTTAGAAATAGATATAAATAATAAACATACAAATTTGCATGTTTAACAAATTTTGAAGGAATAAGTGCTACAAAAATAAAGGAGACGACGAAAATTCAACCTAATTTGCATGTAGGATTTAAAAATCCATCAAGCTTAGCGAAGAGAATTTTGAGATTTTAACTGCCCGAACTAAGCCTTGGGGAACATCGACTAATGCCCGTGTCGAGATAAAATCGAAAAATGTTTTCAGGCGAAAAATAAAAAAAACCCGACTAAGGTAAACAACGTATACCCAAACGAATTGTTTATAAAAGTTCGCACTTGGTGCAGTGGAACAGAGACTTTTGCAAACACGCCGACGACGACGCGCTTGGAATGTGTCAGTCGGTCAATATGTCTGTCCGTCTGTGCGTCTTTGTGGCGATTTTGGTTTTAGTGGTTTAGTGGCAAAGATCACGGTTACGTGCAGGCGACCTTGTGCCGGAGAAGAAATTCACGTAACGCACAACACTTAACGGCGCGTAAATGGAGCGCCAGCTAGTACGTGAAGCATAAACACTATGACTACAACAACAGCAACGTAAGCGTAAAACAATACACAAATAAACACAATTTTTTTTATTTTATTTTGCAATTCGAAATCAACAAAGTCGAACATGATAAAGGTGACCAGCTGTTAGAAACGACGATCATTATTGGGAAATTAGTCATTTATTTTGATAATTAATTTTTTTAATTGGAAAACAAATTATAAATATGTATTCTTATTTTATTATTGGAATTTACACCGGTTCATTACTTTCGCAACAACATTGATATGAAAAATCGTAGTGGTTGCAAAAGCTTTATAAACATTTTTGAATGTTCGCCTGGTCACCCCATCGCTGATGTTTATCACGCCAGCAACCAAATCCTCGAAGCTTCGCGAGAGCCATAAACGAGTGAAACCAGAGAGCGAGCCATTTCTGAACGTGGATGGGCGGAGAGAGCGAACTAACGAGAAAAGAGTGAGAGTGCGTTGGAGCTCGGTGAGCTCCAGCGGCTGATAATTTTTAAAGAAAATAACAAAGAGAGAATAACACAGAAAAATATACTAAAACGAGGAAATTATCTCCTGAACTGATGAATTTTTAGTCAGATGACACTTTACATGAAAACAAATTAGTACTGAGCAGATAATAAATTAAAACACGATAAAATTATTTGAGTAGAATGTTTATGCTATTTAACAAATACAAATCTAAAAATAATTTCTTCATTTAGTTCAAAAATAACACAAAAGCAACAGATAAAGTATAAAAATAGAAAAGAAAACAATAGAAAACCAGGTAGTAAAATACATTAAATTGTTGTAGAAATTCAAAAATAAGAACACATAGTTTTTTGCAGAATAAAAAATCAAAATTTAAAAATATTTGAAAAATAAACAAAACTTCGTTTATATAGCACATTTTGTTCACGTTATATATATAGATTTTTACAAATCGACAGCTTGTCGAACAATTAAATTGTTTATATTTCTTTTCTCATGCATTAGTTTCTTATTATTCATGTAAATCTCTCTGGGCAAAATTGTTTCTCTCTGACCATATATTTATCTGAAAGACAAACAGACGTCTTTTGTGTCTGTCCGTCAGTCAAATCATCAGTCTATTTGTACCGCTTTTGCCCGATTGTGATTTTGTTGTTATTCAAATATTTTGCAAAAATTTACGATCGAAAAAGTAAAACAAAAACAAACTATAAAGATTTACAGAAACAACAAATGGTACCAGCAGCCGCAGCATACAACACCAAAAACATCAGCAACAAAACCAACAACAACACCCACAAAAACAACAATTCATCTACTGTAGGGAGCAGCACAATGCGTACACGAAGTAATTTTGAACTTTGACATTTACAACGCGCATGTCTCGATCTTTAAACCATCTTTCGCCACACGTCCGTCCGTCCTTCCTTCTCCTCCCCCTTCATCCATAGTAGTTCCCTTCGAGACCCTTTTAAATATCCTTTCATCCATCCTTTTTGCATACCAGTCTATCTATCCTAGTTAGCGTCTATTCTTTAGACTTTCATCAGCCGTTCATCATCGGGCTCATTTATCCGCCTTCTGTGCTTCTCTGTGCCTTTATGTCTTCATCCATTCTTCGTCCTCCTCTAGTTCTATTTTTCCCACACGATTCCGAGTGTTTCCTTTTATTCCTCCCATGTTTATATCTCGTCGTCGTTCTGCTCCCGCAATTTCATTTCTGTTCTCCTTCCGTTTTTATTTCTCTGCCTCTGTCTGTCTGTTGGTGGGGAGCTCCAACGACTGGCTCTAACTTTCTTTCCTCCGCCCGCCAACCTGTCGCGTCCGGACCACGCAAAACAGAAATCGTGGCGCCAATTTGTGGAAAAATTGCGTCGTTCGCCAGCCACAGCGCCACTGTCAACGCCAACGTCTGCAACGCGTGCTGCAGTTGCCAGCATCTGAATATTTCAGGGAACCGAGGGGTGGTTGGGGCGGATGGTTGGGGTTTTCAAGTGCAACTGATGCCGAAGACGAAGAATATGAAGAAGAAAAAGACGATGGCGACGCCGGAGGGAATGGAGGAAAATTGCATGCGACGAGTTGGGAGCTAGTTGATTGTTTGTGCGCATAAATTAATCATTAAATGGAGAGGAGACGACACGCAGCAAGAACTGCACCAATTACAACAATCAGAACAATATTCCCAACAACAGTCACAACAATGTTCGCTTCACCAACGACATCGACATCGGAATCGACAACAATAATGAAAACTATGTTGACAATGTTTCTCGCTGGTCATTAAGTGGATGATGATGTTGTTCCCTTGTCATTCTTATCGTCTTCTCGTTGATGTTGCCGTCGTTGTTCTTGTTCTTTACGACGTTGTTATGGACGATGTTGCTGTTATTGTTTTCGATGTTGTTGTTTACGATGATGTTGTTTGGTCGATGTTGTTCAGTTGCAATTGCTGCTGCTGTTGCTGTCGACGTGACACAAGTCACATCGAATGGGCAATTATTTTGATTTTTTATGTTCACCTTCTCGTTGCTTCTTCCGATCGTAGAATCGTTGCGAATTTTAACCTTTTCGTTTTATGACCACGGTAACCTCTGGTATTCCATTGAGAAAAGTAATTGGTTTGTTAGTTCCGAGAACGACATTTGAATTGCTCTCAATTGATGTGCAACAGAAATTGCTGTTCGCTACACAATGACAATCAGAGAAATCCAAACAACAAAATTGGACAAAATAATAAAAGTGATGGGTGGAAAATTTAAGAAAATATGGAATATGTATCGATGACTTCTTCTTTCTGACCAATATTAATTTCTGAAGAGACATCTGTACAAAATGTTTATATTGGAAATTTACACCAAGATTATTTATTTACCGCAAACCATTGACCCATCAGTGAAAATAAATGCTAATGGAAAAGATACATGATAGGAGTAAGAAAGCTGTTTAAATATTTATTTTGATTTTGATTTTCACCCGAACACTAAAATCGAAGCAAAATCAAACACATGTGGTGATGGGAGAAAAAACGCTGTGATTATAAATATATCCATAATAGTGAATTATTGCAGAGTCCGACCCGTCATTACCGACGTGTGTGGACTTCATAAATAATGGAACAGAGAGCTTTACCACAATGGAGTGTGGATCCATTGCAGCGAGCAAACGACTGAACGAATGAATGATAAATTGAGCATGAATAACAAAAAACAAAGATTACACGGCAATTATTGGCGGTCAAAGAACGAGGGCAGGGTCGGAGGCAGGGGACAGAGAGCACTGAGAGATCGACAAAAAGTGACGATGCAAATGATTCTCATATAGTCCAACGATGGGTGGGACGATTATCTAATCGGAACTAATCAGAGTGAAATTTTACGAAGACTGGATGTTTTGCAATTCTAGAAAAAGTTTAGAAATAGATATAAATAATAAACATACAAATTTGCATGTTTAACAAATTTTGAAGGAATAAGTGCTACAAAAATAAAGGAGACGACGAAAATTCAACCTAATTTGCATGTAGGATTTAAAAATCCATCAAGCTTAGCGAAGAGAATTTTGAGATTTTAACTGCCCGAACTAAGCCTTGGGGAACATCGACTAATGCCCGTGTCGAGATAAAATCGAAAAATGTTTTCAGGCGAAAAATAAAAAAAACCCGACTAAGGTAAACAACGTATACCCAAACGAATTGTTTATAAAAGTTCGCACTTGGTGCAGTGGAACAGAGACTTTTGCAAACACGCCGACGACGACGCGCTTGGAATGTGTCAGTCGGTCAATATGTCTGTCCGTCTGTGCGTCTTTGTGGCGATTTTGGTTTTAGTGGTTTAGTGGCAAAGATCACGGTTACGTGCAGGCGACCTTGTGCCGGAGAAGAAATTCACGTAACGCACAACACTTAACGGCGCGTAAATGGAGCGCCAGCTAGTACGTGAAGCATAAACACTATGACTACAACAACAGCAACGTAAGCGTAAAACAATACACAAATAAACACAATTTTTTTTATTTTATTTTGCAATTCGAAATCAACAAAGTCGAACATGATAAAGGTGACCAGCTGTTAGAAACGACGATCATTATTGGGAAATTAGTCATTTATTTTGATAATTAATTTTTTAATTGGAAAACAAATTATAAATATGTATTCTTATTTTATTATTGGAATTTACACCGGTTCATTACTTTCGCAACAACATTGATATGAAAAATCGTAGTGGTTGCAAAAGCTTTATAAACATTTTTGAATGTTCGCCTGGTCACCCCATCGCTGATGTTTATCACGCCAGCAACCAAATCCTCGAAGCTTCGCGAGAGCCATAAACGAGTGAAACCAGAGAGCGAGCCATTTCTGAACGTGGATGGGCGGAGAGAGCGAACTAACGAGAAAAGAGTGAGAGTGCAGTTGGAGCTCGGTGAGCTCCAGCGGCGAGAGCTGGTGAATGTCTGGACGAGGATTTCGGGACGAGTGCAAAGGAAAAATTCTCTACAATATTGAATGGAAGGTGTTTGTGTCAAACAAAAAGAATATAACAAAACTCATAAGGAAAACGAGATTCCATGGAAAAAATTCAACTTACGATTATTCTGCATGAGCTGCTGCCTTTTCTCCAACCTTGCTTCAGGAAACAACAGCAACAACAACACAATTAACACTTTTTACATAATTTTTTGGATTGCTCTCTTCTTTGATTCGTTTGCTCTGCACCTGGTTTTGGCTTTTTTGCTCAATAACTCATCACTTTAGGTAATCCGAGACAAACAAATGGAGAGATTTTCAACTTTGCACTTTGACTATTCACCTGGGTGGATTTTATTGGCTTCGAAATAACTGCTATATCATTATTTTTATTTTCCTTACCACAGCACTCGCACTCTTCTGTCGTTCTCCCTTTGAATGTAAACAATTTTCTGCACTTTTTCTTCAGCTGCTGCTGCTGCCTTCAACGACGACTGCGAGAATTTTCCGCTCCACAAGCGCCCACGACGAATGCTCAACAACGACTGCGAGCGACGTCTGCTCACTCGCTGGCTCGCCCGCTCTCTCTCTCTGTTGCATGTTTGTCGGCGTATCTCTGGGTTAGTGTTTGTTTGAGTGTAGTAATTGATAAATGGTGTGCAAAGAGGAACGTCAAAAACGAATGTTTGCTCCAGAGCGAATTCCAAAGGGGAGCTCGCCGTGGTCTTTAAGTGAAGTGGAGCGGTGGCTTCTGACTTTACCACAATCGTACCTAATTTGATACGATTTTTTCCTAATTTCTCACTCTGATCAATTCATCATTTAGTAAAATTTGTAAATGTTCGTGCAATTTTACTATTTTTCATTCTAGTGTGAAAATTGCCTATTTTTGGTACGATTTCAGTCACTACGGTTTCTGCTACACCAGCCTCAAATCCTGGTGCACTGCAACACTAATTAGGTTTGTGTTCCCGCTAGAAAACTGAAACGGTTTGAGTCCGTACTAGAAGTGGAGCTGGAGGTGTTCACTGCGAATTCATTTTATTTCAATATTACACTGCAAACATTTTTCATGTCATGGAAAAATATTTTAAATATGTATGTTAATTAAGAAAAACTTCAGATTTGTTTTAAGATTTTTTTTATTATTATTTATTATGTGTTTCTCCATATTTTACAATTAATTCGTAAATCAATAAACAGTATCGTAAAATTAGTTGATTGCTTGAAAATCTCTCTGAATGGTAAGTACAATAAATAAAAACTAAAGGCATTATAAACAAAAACTAAGTTACGGAAAAAATAAAATACAAAAAACTATATAAATATTTTCATACGTATCGATTCAATAAATTTTCTTACAACTTCAAAATTCGCAATTCATGGCAGTGCATATGGATCGATACATTTGAAGTGATATTGCAAAGATCTAATTTACAGAGATTTACGGTTATTTAGAGTTAAATGTATTTTTGTTTTTAATTTTCTTTTCTTTTTTAGTATTTACAATATTTTACTTTAACAATTTTATAAGTGGGTTTGATTAGCAAAGACAATAAATAAACAAAAAATAAGTATAGGAAAAATCTTAAGGTTAAGCTAAGAAACGTATGGAGAGATTTACAAAAATAACTTTCTTTATTAATTATTTTTTTTAAATTCCGTTTTTAAATATTTTTTCGTTATATAAACTTTCATGCACACATTTTGATCAGTTTGGAACAAACTTCAAATACAACTCATTCACACAACGCACACATGTACACTCCATTGTTTTATAATTAATCATTAGTTTAGTTGTATTAGTAATTTAATATAGCACTTTTCGAAAAAAATATTATTTTTTTTATAAAGTTAAAACATCGACGTTATTGAGGTTCTCAATTAGGCAATAACTTACATTTTTTTAAATTTATTGAAAACTTTTCAGTTTCCCGTACTCAAAATTTGAATATCGTTTTGGATTTCTTTAAATTTTTTTCTAAAAATATTATAAAATACAGCAGATTCTCGTGACTAGGCGTAAATGTTATTAGAAAAAGATAATTAAAATATTTTGTTAAACAGAAATTTTTGAAGAAAATTAAATGTCTTGCATTTATACACTCGATCGATTTATGGGTTTTTGTTCATCTTCTTCAGCAAAATACGGTGTTTTTTAAAAACACATTGCTTTGCTTGCAAGAATTTGTTTCGTCGTTGTTTCTGATGTGAGAAAATTAATTACAATAATAACAACGATTCGAACTTATATCAACAACTAAAGTAATTAATTTTTTCTGTGTAGTTCTGCTGTTCAAAGTTGTTTTTTAAGGATTTCTATGGAGGGGAGTTTCGTGAATTTGGCAGCACTTCGCGACGCTGTTCAACAGCTTTCTCTATCTATCTCTGTCACTCACTTTCGATGCTCACTCTCTCTCTCGTTTTCTTTTCTTCCTTCCGTCCGTCTCTTACAGATGCTCGTCTCCATGGTATCCATTGCGCAGCGGTTGGCGCTCCTGCGAGTGATCGGTGGGGCGGTTGCGGTTGAAGAAACCACACTGAGAAAAACGGGTGATTGTTAAAAGCACATTCAGTGAAAAGGAATTCAAAGAACTCACCTTGTACAGAAGGAACACGAGCAGCAGGAGGATCAATGCGCCCGCGCACGCCGCCAGCACCACCACCCAGAGGGGAACCACATCCGGCACGGGAATCGGTTCCGGTTCCGCCTTGTAGAAGATCTCGTGCGACTTGATGATCTCGTCCTTAGGCTTGCCGATGTACGGCAGACTCGTCACGTACGACACCGCCATCGTGGACACATTCAACGGCACGTTGGAGGCCAACTTCTCCATCGTCTTGGCCACCATGCGCGTCCTGATCGACACCCAGACGCCGTCGTCCTTGCCCAGATTCTTGGCCACACAGCGTATCGTCTCGCATTTGGTCGCCTTGCACGGCGAGTTCAGGTCGATCTGAGTGGGCAACGCCTCCGTCGAGTCCTCACGGCGGAAGCGACGGTGGGAGGACGAGCTGTGCGACCACTGCTGCTGCTGGGAAGGCGGCTGCTGCAGACCGTCCTCGTCGTAGTAGTCCTCGTTCTCGGTGCCGTAGTAGGGTTTGCCGCCGCTGCTGTAGCTGGACGAGTGATAGGTGGAGCCGCCGCCACCGGCCTGCGGACTTCTGCCACTCGAGTAGGTCTGGTGATAGCCGCCGGCACCTCCTGCCCCCGCTCCAGCGCCACCGCTCTGGGAGCCGCTGCGATGGTGCAGCTCGTTGTCGACGCTGCCACGTGGCAGGGTGCCCAAGTCGAGGGTTCCCGCCTGGAAGCCGTGGCCGCCCTGCGCGATCTTCTCGAAGTTGCCGTTCGAGCCGAGGTCGTTCAAGTTCGCCGCTCCTCCGCCGCCGACGACCTGCTTCGAGGTCGACGTGTACTGCTGATGGGGTCGGTAGGCGCCGCCGGAGGACCCGCCGGGGTTGCCGTAACTCGCGTAGTTCTGCTGGTAGCCGGAGGAGCCGCCAGCGCCGGCCATTTGGATGTGGCCGCGGGCGTTGTGGCCAGAAGCCTGTTGTTGCTGTTGCTGTTCCTGCTGCTGGGCGGCTGCTGCTTGGTGGTAGGAACCTCCCATGTGGCCAGCAGAAGCACCTCCCTGACCCGCCTGTTGGTAGTTGGCCGAGTGCTGTTGGGAGTAGTAGCTCGGAGCTCCGACTCGGCCGGCGCCTCCTTCCAGACTCCTCACGTACTCGGTGCTCGTCTCGATGACATGCGGTTTGCCCTGGGCATCGTACACGACCGAGCTGTTCTTGGTCGACACAATCACCGAGGGGCCGCGGCCGTCGGAGCTCGAGTTCCACGACGAGGACCAGGCCCAGTTGCCGCCGGAACCTACGCCTCCAGATGACGACGACGACGACGACGACGACGACGAGTGACCGCTGCTGGCCTCGGCGGCGGCAGCAGCCTTGGCTCGCTGCGAGTGCACATACGACGCATCGCCGGAGACGTCCTGCTCGTCCTCCTTCTCCAGGCGCTTCTTCTCCTCGACACTGAGGATCTTGGTGCCGCGGCCGATGGCCACCGCTTGGGAGCCGCCGCTGGAGCTGCCGCTGTGCGATTGCTCGATGTGGACGCTGGACGAGGAGGAGGACGACGACGAGGAAGACGATGATGATGAGGAACTGCTGCTGGTGCGAATGACGGCGCCGATCTGCTCCAGGTACGACTTTCGCACGAGGGCCTGGTCGAGCTTGAGGTTCAGCGAGTTCACGGTCACGTGCGGGTCGCACTGGATGTTGCCGTCGGTCTCGGGCTGGTTGGTCATGTACATGAGCAGGTCGCCGGCTGCGGTCTGGTACGGGTAGTGGATGAGGACGACGGCCTCCTCGATGGTCGACGGGCCGTTGTTGCGGATGTTGTAGTTGTGGACGACTTGTGGGCCCAGGTCCTCCTCCGTGGTGGCGTTCGCCACGTCTTTGTATTCGGAGGCCTTGTACAGCTGGAAGTCGGGCAGGGAGTTTCTATCGAGCGAAGGAAGGAAGGAAACATTAGTGTTTGGGAGAAGGCGATTGAGCTGTTTCTACTCACCCTTCAATGGCCAGGTCGGTCTCGACCCAGATGCCGATGCTCTTGCGGATGATGTTGTCGAAGTGGGAGCCCTGTTTCTCCACGTTCGTAGAGTTGGCCTCCATGAAGAAGTCGTAGCTGGGCGCCATGCCCACCTTGTGCGAAGGCAGCATCACGACATTGAACTTGGCCTGATGGACACAAAAGAACAGAATTAAATCAGGAACTGCTTTGAGCTGAAATATAATCGCTCGAAACTCACCACTTTGCCTCCTTGCAATGGGTTGCCGATGTCGCATTTGAGCGTGTGGTTGTTGGCCGCCGAGGGGGCGGAACAGGTGATGGGCGTGTCGGCCTTATCGCCGATCTGCTGGATCTTCTTGAAGTCCAAGTCCTTGGGCATCACCATGTAGAAGGCAGCCTCGAAGGCGTCTTCGTTGAAGTTCGAGATGAGGACTTCGATCGTCAGAGGTTCGCGGGAGCCCAACAGGTATTTGTCGACGGTCCTACAGAGAGAAAGAAATGATTTAATTCATGAGATCTCAGAGAATCCTTGGGCTTTCATCACTTACTTGATCTCCAGACGCAGATCCGGCTCGCAGATGTTGTCCAGGCCGCAGTTCTTCTGGATGTTGATCGCGTCGCGTTGGACGATCTCGCGATTCTGATCGACGACCGGTTCGAGGGCCTCGCGACGGCGCCTGGTGACGGGGGCGAGGCGACGGCTGCTGCGCAAGTTGTACCGCATCTCGACCTCGAGCGGCGTCAACTTGTCCTGCAGGTTGTCGACCAGGTAAACGGTCTCGTTGCGGCAGTAGGTCTTGCCGTAGGTCAGGCTGATCGACTGGTTGCGGATGTTCTTGCCCTCGTCGAGGATGAAGAACATGCGTGGATTCTTCGGCTTCTTCGCGTCGAGCACCCAGGAGACGTCGAACTCGAGATTCCTCGGCAGATACTCGCCCGTGTAGCTCCAGCAGGTCGTGATGTCCGTGCAGGCGACGCGCTTTCCGTCGCGCACCGTCTGGCAGTTCTTCTCCTCGAGGTTGATCAGCTTCGAGGGATTGACGAACGTGGTCATGGCGTTGACGGCGGCCACGGGTCGCGACTTGAAGATGAAGACCTGGTCGGAGAGGTAGGCGCCGACAGCCAGATCGGGGTAGGTGTTGCCGTCCATGTCCAGGCCGCCGGACAGCGAGAAGCCGAAGGTGCGCGGGTAGGGGGCGCCCTCGACGATGTCCTCGGAGCGGATGATCTGCGAGGGTTTCTGCAGTGGGCCGCTGGCCGAGCCGTGGAAGATGTAGACGGCGCCGCGTCCCTCGGGCCCGTCGTAGGGAGCGCCGACGGCAAAGTCGCCGTAGCCGTCGCGATTGATGTCGCCCAGCGAGGCGAGCGAGAGGCCGAAGCGACCCTTGGTGTTGAATCCGTCGCGAATGTGCTCCGTGGTCCAGCGATCAGCCTGCGGGGAGAAGGACAGAAGTTGAACCTGGAGAACTGATGGAAATTTCTAACACTCTCACCTCATTCTGGCTGGTCTGCAGGAGGATGTACACGCGGCCCACGTCGTACTTGCCCTCGGCGTTGCCGGGCTCGCTGAACATTGGCGCGCCGATGATCAAGTCGTCCAGGCCGTCGCCATCGACGTCGGAGGTGGCCAGGGCGTAGCCGAAGTACTCGCCGATCTGGCGGCCGGTGATGTTGAAGATGTTGGCCATGTTCCAGCCGTTCACCACGATCTTGCCGAGGAGGCCAGCGCCGCGTGGCATGCCGATGGCGATGTCGTCGATGCGATCGCCGTTGAAGTCGCCGGTGGCCATCGAATAGCCCAGGTAGGAGTCGTCGTCCTGCGAGCTGCTCTCGCCGGTCGAGAAGACCTGATTCTCCGGCCGGGTCACATCGTACGAGTAGGTTTGACCTAGTGTGCATGAAGAATATACCAAAGACAGGAGACACGGTTAGAGAGCAGCCAAAGATCGATCGATTTGCGAACTAGTTTCTGTTTTTTCAGTGTACAATGTGGTTGTGTACGGTGGTAGTGGTCATAGTGGTGAGCAATGGAAGCGGTTAATCGAAGCCAGGCATAAAGCCATGATGGAGCATGCAGCATGGTATGGGGAATATGGTAAATGGAAAGGAATGTCGAATGATCTTGGGGGAAGATGGAGTGATGGACATGGAAGTCGAAATGGTTCTTGAGAGTAAATGAGGATATATTCACCGTACTTTCTATGATTTTACAAATCTACCCGACTGGAGTTCACCATCGTATTTTACAACAACATCACTACGAATTACAACTACATTTACATCAATTCACAATATCAATTACAATCAAATTACAAATGTTAGTCGTCTATGCACAAACCTCCACCTTTCTACTACAGCAGCTCGACAATAAATTTAGTTCAATCTACAACTAGTTTACAAATGTATTTTCTTTTACAATAACCAATAGAAGAATTGACCTGCGACGTCCACTTAACTTAGAGTATAGCCTAAAATCTCTGGTAATTTAAAGATGTAACCTAAACCTTAAGACTACATACATAGGGGACCATGAGACGAAACCTGTCCACGATGGCTCGTATGATGGGAATTTTATTATTATGCAGTTGTGATGAGTATTTTTTGGTGCACTTGATGGCCTCACCTCGAGGGATGACTTAGGAACCTCTCCCGACCCTTTGATGAACCTGTTGTTGGGACGGATTCTTCCCTTCACTCTTTCGAAATCAATGCGATCTTTTACATAAGATGTTTTGGAGTTCGAAGAGCGTTACTGCTGATATGTGATGAATATGAATTAAATTTATAATTATGGATTAAACTTAGTCTAGGAGAACGAACACCATGTGTGCGGAACCGACGACGGTCTGTGGCGACAAAAATGTATTATTAAATTAGCAGCAGTAGCAACCAAGCGCGATAATTGAGCTTCGATGTTATCCAAGACAACAACAACAACAAACACTTTATGAACGTTTATGAATTTGTTTATATAAAAACAGCGAAAGAGCGAAATTATTTAAGACAAAAGTTAAATAGTTTTTGGAAAAATTAGTAAAGTAAAGAGAGCAATGATGGATTGAGAAGATTTCGATAATATGCTGATGTTTTATTTTAAAGAAGAAATTTTGCTTTATTATTTCAGAATTTACCAAAAAGTAGTTAATATACTATATTTTTAAATATTCTACATAAATTTTGGAATATAAGTATATATAAATATATATTTTTTAGAAAATACTTTTGTGTTAAATAACTTCGCATTTTGCGTAGCGATCATTTGGACGATATATGAACGTATATCGGGATTATGAGAAGCCAATTCCAAACTTTATACTGGGGTTACTTTTCGGAAATGATTTCCTCAAATAGTGATTTACATTTTTAAGAGCTGTCTCATTCTTAATTATGTATCTTGTGATTGTTTTCTGTTTTGTTTTTGTTGTAAGCGCAACACACCATATCAATTATTTTTTAAATTAGAAGTTTGTGAAACAAATCTTTGAACGAAATAGCAGTAATAATAATCATTATGGTAATAATTTTGTACAAGATTTAACGAAACGAAAGAAAAATAAAAACAACAAAAGAAATTAGAAAATATGAGTCTAACTTCTAGCTTTGGTTCACATAACTTAATGAGAAGTTTGGTTATAAAGTTGTGTTTTCATTACCTCCGGTGCCAAAGGGCTGATAGAATGGCGGCTTATATGGAAATGTTGCATCTGGCGATATGGAGTAGGCTTGTCCTTTCGTATTTAAACATTGAATATGCAATCATTTGTATTTGTTTTATTTTCGTTATTTAGTTTTATTTTCATTTTTTTTTTGTTTTATTTTGTGATTTTTTTTCGTTATGATTATTTTTGACACGTTACGATCGGCATAACGTTTTGTTGGGTGGAGTTTGGGTTGTGGTTGGTCAATGGAAGGGGTCAACACAACAACACATGGAGTGTTTTTTTTTTTTGTTTTTATAAAACGATTTTGTAGAAGGGTGCAGAAACAGGCAGGAAACGAGAAAAAAATGTATATATAAAATATAAGTGATAACAATTTCAATTATATTCAGCATAAATATAAAATAAAAGCCTAAGAATACTAGAGGATACGTAAAAATATGTAATATAGTCTATGGTTTAGCTCCTAGGATATCGCTTGTGTAGAAACACAGAGGTTAATTAGATCTACGCTGGCTTCCCCAAAACATTCAACACATATAGCATGCACCTCCAAGTGTAGTCCAGGCTGATGACCTCTGGCATGCCCCCACCCCCCATCAATCCACGATTCCATCTCCTACGATCCGATGGCCGATGGATCTCGGGGCGTTCAATCATAATCCAAACGTGCTTCGAAAAAGTCGTTGCCATTGTTTTCAGCAGAAGCCGAAGTCGCGACTTGTGGCGCAACCGCGAGCCTCGCTTTGATCAATTGTCACTGGCGATCACGATCGTAACCCTCGCGATCTTTCTCACTAGACCGATGTCTCTTTCTTTCATGCGCTCTCTCTCGCTATTTTTCTCTGTTTTTACGCTCACTTATAGTAAAGCGATTCGCTGGCAAAGATCATAAATTACGTCACTTACATTATTGCATTACAAGTATACTATTGATCACTTGGCGAAACTTATGATGTCATACAACACAGAAATATGGCAACACCGACATACACATTATATAGAGATAGAGGTTTAGAAAATTATTTCCGAATAAATAGACATTCATTCATACAACACACTTAGCAAGTTCTTAGGGAAGAAAAATAAAATAATAATAAAAAAAACCAAAAGTAAATATAAAATAAAATAAATCGTATAAAAGAAATATAGAAAAATATATAAATAATAAACAAAATTTAAAGAAAAAAAAGAATAAAAAATTAAAAAAGTTAAAAAAAAAAAAGAAAAAAAAATCAATAAAATAACTGAACCTAATGCAGACCCAACATACGAAGAAACCAAAAGATATTTAGATTCACAATAACAATATATCAATCAATAAGGTAATAAATATATAGCTTTTAGGGGGCGGGGTTGGACAATAATAAACATTCCACATTGAGGTCAAATATTAAATTACAAATTTTGGCTGGTTTTGTTTACGAAATAATGTGTAATACGAAATTTGTAGTTGAAAATATGGAAAATACTTTCAAGAATTACAGGTGGGGAGAGAGGAAACAACAAAACTTCAAAACTACTTTTACTTTTCTTTTGTATTGTTTTTAAATCAAAATACTACGATAATAAGATAATGTTCATATTCGAGTCTACTCGGATTATATGAGGACTTACCTTGCCAGTACCAACTACCCGGAGCGCCGATGTACAAACGATCTCCATTCTGTGAAGCGATGAAAATAAATTGTAGGATCATTTTATTTGAATAGTGAATTTAATATTAGGATTTTATTTTAATAGGCTTTTAGTTAAATAATATATTTTAAAGAAATTATATATTTTGTTTGAAGATGGAAACTGTCTTTATATGTATCAGGTTATAGAACCTATACTTATAACCAAACGGTTGATTTCCCCATCGTGATTATTTTGATAGTTTTTTTCTTCCTATTCAAAACATTGGCACGATTTTGAAAATCAGTTTTATTTTCTGTATTCCCATCTAGCTGTAAATTTCGTCGCGATGCATCTATCGAAATTTCTGTCCCACAAACAAAAGCCAACAAAAGACAAAGCAGGGTGAAGGAAAACAAAATATACGGATTGACAAAGACAAAGAGACAAGAACGACAGCCTGTTGCTGTCGGTGCTGCGTGAGCTGCCAACGAACACACCTTCTGCGCAGGCGTGCACGATTCGTGTGAGGGATCGGAGTCACTTTTGTAGTTGTAGAGGTTTTTTGATTTGCATAGCCGATCTGATCGGGAGACAAAGTATGTGGAGCTAGGGACACGGCGTATTTTCTATATATTTTTTTCAATTCTTTTTTCTCATACATTTGGGAGTTTAAAATAATAGAAGGTCACTTACTTTGCTAGCGGCAGCGCTGAAACCAGCCTGGCAGGAGCCTTGCCTATGGTAGCCCCAGTTGTCTAAAAGAAAAAATCGCAAAAATTAAAAAAATATTTCATATACTATTTTTTTTAAATCAATAAAATTAAATATAATAAATATAACAAAGAAACGAAAATTCTGAATTTCTTATCATTGAAATACAGTTTTTATTTATCATTAAAATCATTCATTTTAAAAATTAGAATCACCCAATTTCAAAAACTATGACAACGAAAAATTTATTGATTATGTTTTATCGTAAAATCATAAAAACCCCAAAGCCAGAAGTTTGGGCATGGTTTTTAAAAGCTTCGCACCTTATTTATTACCCATTCCATACGAAACCTCCGCCCCGATTGCAAAATTATCGTCATCTCTTCACAGCGAAATGACTGAAATGCAGAGGTGTGGAGAGGGTTCGTTCGATCGGTGTCAACCGAACATCGAGTCGTCGATCATTTTCTCAAGAAAATAAATTCCATAACTTCGATCGGACGCGAATTCGAATGCCAATAAAAACCGATAAATGCCAACATTACTAAAACCAATAAATACCAACTTGACGCACAAAATGCCAAACTAATCGTTACAAAAACACCACCAACAACAATAACAACAATATCATTTAGTGCCCAGAACAATGTCCGAGAAGTAAGAAGCTGAGCTAAAGGCAAACACAACCGAGAAGAGACCGCAATCGGAGTCTAATTGAAATTCTACACGAAACGATTTTATTAAACACACTCCTCGGCTGACGTTTGCCGTGGCCAGCCGCAGCCAGAACAACCCCGTTCGTACCCTCGTCGTGCCCTTCCCCCTGCCCTAATCTACCACCTTCACCGCCTGCTGCACACATGCTCCAACTTCGTCCAGCCCACGATCGACGGTGTGAGAGAAACGCGGACCGCAGCCAACCGAGCGATGAACAGAGCTACCGATCGTCTGTCTGTCCGTCGTCCATTGTCTGCTGCGCTCGTCCTTCGGATCTGTCGCCTCGCTCCCATGTTCGGCCAACTGACGTCTCGACCGTCGTTCGTCGTTGTCGCGCCTTCGTCTTCCCTTCTGTTGTCGTCCCTTCTGTGACCGCCTCCATTGTCTCCTCGGTGATCCCAGACATGGTTCCATCCCTGGTCCCGCGACCACGTTACCATGGGGAGCCTCCCTGACCATCGTCGTCATCATCGCTCTTCCTCGATCCCTCCACCTCACCTCCTCGTTCCCACCTCCTTCTCACTCCTGTTCACTCCGACGTTCACATTGAAACACTTCGGCGACAAATTGTTATCGTTCAATTTGATCTGGCGCACGATCTGAGGATAGCGACAATGTTCACCTCCGTCCCATGGTCGTCGCCGTCCCCCTCCCACGCCCCGGTCCCTCCTGCGGTCACCTCGATTTGGCTCTCCTGTTGCTGTCCGCCGTGTTGTGGCAATATATAGTGGGCGCTGTGGTCGCAGCGGTCGGTCGGTCGGTCGTTTGGTAGCCGCAAGAAAGGTCTGCGGTCGTAAGTGCAAGTTGCAACATCGCAGTTCGCGTCGCCAACAAGGGTAAAAAAAGGAAAATCGAGTAAAAATAAAAACCACAAACGGAAGGACGTTCGTTTGCTGCTGTTTTCACTTTTTTCCCTTCCCTTCCCTCTCGCCCTCCCTCCGTCCGTCCGTCTCGGTCTGGCAACCTTTTCCTCCCAACATTGCTGTCGTCATTGTTGATTTTGTTGTTTTTGCTATTGTGGTTTTTGTTGTTGTCCCCTCCGCATTTTACGCTCTTAAATGTTTTAATTCTTCAGAGAACAATTATCCTTATATGGGATTGCTCAACCCGAGCTATTTAAGGAGCGTCGTCCTTTCTGTTCACCAGCATTTTCTGATGGAATTGACTTTGACATTTTGCTCTTCTGGCCACAACACAAATCATACAAACATACATTCATTCATACATACAAGCGAGATTGCATGGTGGTTGTAGTTGTGATTGTTGTTAGGATCTCGTCTCGTTGATGGTTGTACAATCTACGATTTTGTTCAAGTTGGTAGAACAATTTGTACATTTAATTGTTCACATGCTGAAGAATTCTAATGGACGGAATGACAGAGGGAAGGCAGGAAGTGGACACAACAATAACAAGTTGTATAGATTCCTCTTGAGATAGACTCGCATCTAAGTAGTATATTTAGGTAAATTGAATGGATGTCAACATAGTGAAAAGATTTGAGAATTTAGTCTTTATATCATGGATTGGTATTTGCAATGAGATGGGGGATGAGATTGGGGCATACCATCTTTACATCTTCATGTGTGGGGTTCCAAGATCCATTCAAAAAATCTCTTAATGGACTCTAATAAATATTCTTCCTCTGTGGGCTTTCTACTTCTGCAATATATCCGCGTCCATATCAACTATCACTCCGATTAATCATTTCCGATGCGGTGTTCAATTTCATCTACTGTAGATGGAGGACAGTGATATTGTCTTTCTCCCTTACTGACCCCACAACTCCATCTGGGGAAGACAACTCACTGTCAACTCTTTACGCGGAACAACAGCAGGGTTTGCTTTAGTTTATTTCCCACAAGTGGGTAACAGATGTATGAGTAAATGTCAGAGTGTGTGTGTGTTTGAGAAAGATTTTCCTGTTGCTTCGGAAATAAACATCGACTTGAGGATATTTTTAGTCTCCGTTGGGTTCGAGGTGAAACTGTCGATGGGACGATGCACAAAATGCGACAGTAAAATCCGACCAAAAGTCTCTCTGGGATAAAAATAGAATGAATAAAAATTTGTTTCCTCCGCCGTGAAGAAGAAGAAGAAGGAGAATACGAAAAAAAGAACTTCCTTCTTTGGCCCTAAAATATACCGCGGATCTTTTGTATCGCTCTCGATGGGCGAATGTATGTGTGTGTAATGGATCGTTGGACATACATACATCGAGGGTCGGAGTGTTTTTTCGGTGGCAATTGACTTCGAGTCGTTAGTCTGCGAGTGTGTGTGTGTAGCTGTGACATTTGACACTTCATGAATATTATGTTCCATAGGCTTTTGTTTCAGAGTTGTTTTTATTCGACATCAGGGCTCTTGAAGGGATTCTCAAGGTTCGAAAGCGTGATTTCCATCATGACCAAAGAGAAACAAAAACATGAAAGGGTCACTGGGTTCTGAAGGGAAGGTGAGGAAGTGAGGTCTCCAGAGGTTGTAGGTATGGCCAAAGTCATGCGAAAAAATGTATTCACGATTCGTATGACACATAAATTCATCAGGCACGATCCATTGCAGTGACATTAATAACTGTCGGAGGCCATATGTATTTCTGCATATAAATAAATATATATTGTAAATCAGTTCAATCCATATCAATCCGACATCCTTGAGGCATCAACAAGTGCGCCCATAAATAATTCAGCCTGTTTAACAAATCCACGTAACAATGTCCCCACAATAAAGGGTTTAAAAACTACCTTTTACTTTTTTGAAAATACTAAATATACTTGGTACATAAAACCAACCAGAGAGGGAGATAGAGATGGAGAGTGTGAAGGAATGAGAGAAACTCACTTGTGCGACACGGCGAAACCTCGTTGAAATGCGTAAAATTCCGGGAGGTGAAGCACGTTCCAACTGGATCATAACGTAGAGACTTCGTCGGAGTCATCGTGTGAAAGACGTAGCGAGGTGCACAGGCCTAAAACGAAAAAAACAATAAAAACATTTTTTTAAATCAACTCCAAAATTATGCAATCGATAATATATTTAAAAGACAATAAAACATTCGCGAGCCACAGCAATGGGAAACGAGTCAAATGTCTGTCTTCTGTCCGTGTCCCGATTCCTGTCTGACGACATCACAAACAATGGCTGATGCGCAGCGACTTATAAGGAATTGTCATACTCCTCTTCGTCCTTGTCAGCATTATTTTGGAGGACGTGCGCGAGGACGGTGAGGCAAAATACTTATTGTACAAATTTGTACCAGAGCGAGACGGGAAAATATCGTAAAAAGAGAAAGGGAAGGGCAGTAAAACAAAAACGGTTACGTAGTATCGCGGTGTCCGTATTTGGCGAGAAACAATATAGCAAACAATTTCTGGCAAGATATTTTGAAGTTTTTCTGCCGAATCGATTCGTCAGGTATTTATCCGAGAAAGCCAAGTCCCAGTTATTTCACCGCGATGGATACCGATGGCCGTTCGGGTATTTGAAGGAATTAAGTGCGAAACAAATAAAGGAATTCACTTAATGATAGGAAGGTGAAAACGCTTGGCTTTCAGATCAATCTTGTACGATCTGCAGGATAAGACTCCAATTTATATTAGTATTGTTCATAAAATAAATAAATTCAAAATACTACAAATTCAACATATGTAAATCTACAACTCTTCTACCGCTCACATATCTGCTCATATTCTCTCAATAGTCATCGCCCCCTGACGATCGCTTGATTCATGTCAAGGTCTTTCTACACTGATGGTGAAGGATATATAGACTAATCCCAACTACTAGTTGTGGCCATAACAATGAAGTCAGCAAATTCTGAAACTACAGACAGAAATATTTGTGCTCAAGCTCATAAAGGATCGAATATATGCTAATGGAAGTGCACGATACCGAAGGTATTAAAAACTAAAGCAAACTCCATGCGGTCGACGATGGACGACGATGGAATTGAGCGTGCGGCATGAGGTAAACAAATGACTGCAGTCAGACATCGGGTATATAGATATACATACATGTATTATATGATGTCATCATGTTATCAGGTGAATTATAAAGCAGTCAACTGCCGATGGACTTGTCTGGGACGATACGATGGAGAAAGAGAGAGAGAGTAAGAGATTGAGCGAGCAAGGGAGAGATAGAAGGAAGATGAAACGAAATGAATAGTATGGTCTGAAGGTTGGGTCGTCAGATTCAAATGCCAAAAGACAGTCAAAGCCTGAAGCAGGCAAATCAACCACTTTGACAAGATGATGACGATCATCAACAAAAACGGACAGTGGAACCAAAAACCAAGAACGACCACAATAGCAATGGCAACAACAAAAACAATAGAAACAACAATAAAAGCATAAACAACAGCAAAATCGAAAAAGATCAAGAACAATTTCAGCAAACATCTATATACACTATATAGTAGAGTATATGAGAATCGTGAATTCCAAAAACGGAAAAAATAAAGAACGAAAACAAAGTTCAGAGGAGGCCAAAAATAAAAAATGTTAAACAGATAAATTCATACAATAGAATAGCAGAGTAGAAGTAGGTAAGGAAGAAGGAAAAACAAGAAGAAGGTGGATTTAAACGTGAAGCTAAGACAAACGGACAGAGGGACAGACGGATGGTGAGACAAACCAAGACGTTGAATAAACGAATGACCAGACGGACGGAGAGACCGTCGGAGATCAACGGAGAGAAGGACAGATAGACTGAGGGGGGACAGGGGTGGTGAGGCGGTCAAACAATATTATTCTCGCGGCGATTCCAAAACAAGTCATATTGACCATTTTGGGCATGAATGGTTTATGTTATAAGCATCGATATAGCCGGCTATCCGTATCCGATATATACTAACAATGCTCAGCGAGCTGTCGTCGTTGGTTGCTGTCATTCGTTGTTTGCTTTTGTTGTTCTTGTTATTGTCGTTGTTGCTGTTGGTCAAGAGAGCATCGATTGAAAGGAGTAAAAAAGCACTAAAAGCAGCCGAGCATTGTTCGCGAAACCCCACCGAATTATCGACAACAAAAACTACAGAAACCATCTGAAGGCAAGATGCGACTCCTTCGTGGCCACAGAGATAAAGAGAGAAGTTCCCCAGTGGAGTCTGCGAGACACAACAAAAACGAAGGATTGCCGATAAAACAATAAAATAATAACACAATGGTAATAAAATTGAATGTTGGAAAAGAAAACATTGCAATTCAATTCATTCCCAACGTTAACGGTGAAGCATGGTGAGGAGGACGACGATTACTACCATGATGATGATGATCGGGTTGTTCCCTGAAGTTATGGCACACGATATGGAGTCATAAAATCACGATGGAACCTTGGACCAGAAAACCTTGGAAGCAGAAAAGCGATCGGGAAGCAATTTCGTAGAAGAGCTTTCGTATTCCACTTGCTGTATAATTATCCCGACTAAAGATCCTGATAATGATTGTTCAAATCGCCATGGATCATGGAGCAAAACAATAACAACGTCGATTCGGGTCATGTTTGTGACCATTTGGGTCCAGAAATTGTTTTGTCATGTGGCCTGGACATGGAGCGTGGTGGATGACGCGTGCGCTTGGTTAGGACCGCCAGAGAAAGAGACAGCTATATCGGGGGAAAGAGAGAGAGAGGTGTTTTTTACCATTTGCGGGCGTCAGTGGTTCGTTGGTCGTTCGGTCCTTGTTGTGATCTGCATATTGCGAAGTTTGTGACTTTTAGCGCCAATTCTGTCGAGATTTCTATCGCCATATGGACAGAAATATCGATGCCCATGGTTTGTGGCACACGAACCCAGAGGCCAGAGACTTTGCCTATGTGGGGCTTGCAGTATGAAAAGTCAAAAAGTCAACACGTTTACAGTAAAAACGTTGTTGTCGTCGTCGTTTGTCGATTTACATTTTATCGTTTGAATCGAGAGCAGCGACAACATTAGCAACAACAATATTAGCAACAACAACATTACCGACAATAACAACAATAGCAGCAGCAGCAATAAAAACTTTGTCAATATAGACAACAACTACAGCGATCGTTGGAGATCGTGTCGGTGATCATGTTCGATGGTGGTCGCCATTTGTCGTTGGCGTGCCAAGCGATTCCTTTGATCGAATGAGGTTTTGCAATAACAATTAGAGTGGTAACATTTTTTCCAACAATAAAAATAACAACAATAGGAACATGCAATTCAAATATCTTTCCAATAGATATGTTCCAGGAGAATGCGATTGGTATTTTAAGTTAGTCGAGTTTGGCATTCGATTGATTTTAGAAACAAATGACATATCATCTCACCAATATCTATCCCACTCTCTGATCTTCTCTTTCTATCGTGTTTCGACTATCCATAGTTGGAATAAACGTACATAGTTTCCTGTGAACATCGCTGACATCTTTCGCGGATTTCTTATTGACATCCCGTCGAACTGTGGCGCCGTTGACATTTACAATAATGACAAAAACAAGAGTCACAGAAACAACATCAAAAAGATCAACAAAAACAAAATCAACATCAACGTCCATCGTTGGACTGACAGCACAATGCGATGTCTGTCCTCAACATTATCGATTAGGCATACACCGACTGCGGTGAAATTTTATGGTTGAATTCTAAAAACTGGCAAATTCACATAAGAAAAACACTTGTAAAAAGAAATGATCAGTGGTGAGAGTTCGTGGTAATTAATCGCAATTTGCAGTTGGTCACGTAAAACTTCAACTCCCCATGGTGTTTCGCACATCTCGATGGTGAGAAGCTCGATACCTTATACAGATCGTGGACTCTTTCACTGTCGTTCGTGTCTTTAATGATCGCTAACCTAATCCATGATCCATCACCAAAGATCATTCAGCAAAGATACACAATATCTTCAGTGATGATGATCCTCAACAACGATCATCAACGTCTTCAATGATCATCAACCTCTTCGACGACCCTCAGCCCAATCCAATGATTCATCCACGATGACAATCACCAACAGAAGCTCCGGTCATATCTCATCGATCAGATTGGATTTCTAGGGTTCAACAAGACTCTGGTTAATGTCCGGCGATCATTAAATAAGTAAGCCGCCGACGACGAGTGAAAAAAGTCCCGTCGGTAATCAATAATTCAACAAGATTGACTGGCGGTAATGCTTTCGCCACGAGGGGATGGAGCTGGGGATCGTCGGGCGCGTAATCGATCGGCGTCAAGTTTCCTCAACGCACGCCATGGCGGACAGTTTTGCGTGATTTGTTTACGATTTACATATGCGTGTTTGTCATAACGAGGAGATAGATAGACGATAGAGCTCTCTCAGCCGAGAGACAGACAGAAAGATAAAGAGAGAGGAATATAGGCTCGACGGTATATTTTTATACTAAACAGATTATTTATAATAATAATAATCGTCTGTCGATAACAAGCCCGATGAAAAGTGCAATGGAAGATCCGATGAACGGCGCGGCAGCCATCTTTAATTATAGACGATGAAGACGGCGAAGAAGAACAAGACGACGACTAACTAAGTGTCAATTAGTCTGACAGCTGAAGGATATGCCGCCGATAGGGGATTCTCAATACCAATCTCTATCAGTGGACCGATAGATTAAAGAAGAAAAGAAGACGGGATGAGATTGAAGAGAGACACAGAGAGAGAAGGTCAGTTGTCGCTGCATGACGATATGTGAGAGCGCCGATCAATGGGAGAGGAAAAAATTATAGGTTACCATTGCGAAGAGAATTTATTTGTCCCGCATTCTCGTCATAGTAACCTACATATCGAGCCAAAGTCAACGCCAACCATAGACGAGACGATAAATAAATGTTCGGTCACATCCCGGAGGCGGGAGGGAAATCAATTTCCCATCAAACACCGGCGAGAGAAGGCCACACGGACCACCCAGAGTTCAGCAACGAAGAGAGTCAAGTTGAGCACCCCCAAACCCCATCACAGCGATGAAACCCAAAGAACCGTTTTCGAGTTTGTTATCAATAAAATCCAATCGAAGCCACACAAACTTAATTGAGCATTAAACAATGGTGGATCTAAGCAGGTTGGCCTACCTCGAACCCTCCAACGACGACGACGACGTGGTCAGACAGTGGGTCTGTCTCTCTGTCCGTAAGACACTCGTCTGTCTTTCCGTCCGTCCGTCAGCCTGTCAGTAAGCAACATAATAAGAACCACCAACACACATTTTCGAGAAAAACAATTTAGCAAAAGGAAATCAAAATTCAACAACAACATACTATGGATAGAGGGACAGACAGGCAGACAGACGGAAAGCTCGACGGACCTGACTTGGCTTGGCGACCTGTCCCGTCCTGCACTGGGCCACACCTCAATCAAGCGAGACGTCTTAAACGTCAATTGTGATTTAATTTCCGAATGTAGTCGACGGACGGAGGGCGAAAATGCTCAGGGAAAAGTGGAGTTAAAGCGAGAAGAAGTAGAAGAATCGACCTCCATAGTCGTCGTTGTTGCCACCCACTCGACGCCCACTGGTGAGGATCGATTCGGGCGACCAGAGATTCCGAAGACGAAGCAAAGGCGAAAGAGATTACAAATGAAAATAATGTGAGATTGAAAGCAAAAGGAGAACCAGATTGAGAAAATAGAGGGAATGCGATAGAGAGTGAGTGAGAGCGAGATTAAAGGAAAAACAAAGGAGACACTGATAGGAAAAACTGGATCGCCAGCGTGGTAATGAGGCGATGTATGGAGTCGGGACTTCTTTCGCTTTCTGTGGTGAAAACGAAAGTAATTGCTTTCGTGGATTTTCTTCACCAGGTCTTTTGGTGGTCGCGGTGATGACCATCTAGATAGCGGTAATGATGGATGCGGTAACGGTCTTCATGGCGGTATTGTAGTTGTAATGGTCATTGTGGTAGTCACGGGTCTACCTTTGCGACCGTTGATTTGTCGGCGTGTGTTAATTTGATACTTTGTACAAACTCCCCGCTCTGTGCTGTTGGGTTTTTTACGATACAACCACAAAAGGAACTCGAAGTCGTCGTCACCGTGTTACCGTGGTTTACGGTGAGGGTCATTAAAAGGAAGCGTAAATATCGATTTGCCATGATTTGCTAATATGACGGGCAGGAGAAGGGTGAGGAAGGTAGGGCAGAACTTGCTCATCGACGGTTAATGAATGTAGTCGCGAAACCTCGACATCAGGGTTAAAGTCATAAAGTCTTTCGTAACTAGAGTTGGTAAAAGGAGGTTAAAGAGAATTCGAGGTGGGGTGTTTAAGGGGAAATTGAAGGAAAAGAGGATTTAAAGTGAGATTGAAGGGAGTAAAATTGAAGTCTACAGATAGACAAGAAATTCAATGAACGTCGAAACTTTGAAGGAACTTTAAAAGCTATTTCTTCAGGAGTTTATATGTTTATAATGTAATTAAATGCAGATCGCATGGATTAATGGATTTCGATATCGGAAATATTTAATTTAATCAATCGGCAACCGGACAGCCCACAATCCTCTCATCGATTTAAATCAACATAATTCGCTGGTCTCTGGAATTTCGCTCGTCATGCTCTCAACTCATCATTCATTGGTCTTTCAATTTCCCTCAGCTGTCTGGCCACATTGATCGCGTTGCACGTGCATCAAATTAGGGTCCCGGCAGGCATATCTCTAACTTCGCACAGTGATTTGCAAATCGGAGCATGAGAATGGGATCACTCCCATTCGACGTCGGATTGAATTGGAATGGATTGGGTTGAATTGGAATGGATTGGGTTGGATTGTGTTGTATTATATTGGAGTGAAGAGATGATCAGTGAGTTGGAGAGGTTGATTGATATGCGGGTCGGATGGATTCTGCTGACAGGGGTCCGTCAACTGTCATCGTCGGGTGGGTGATGCCGGGTAGTACAAATGACGGAAACACTTACCACAATCAGATCGTTGTCACGTCCCGTGGCCACCGTGGCGCCGAGCCATTGATACGATTTCCTCTCGATAACATCTCCATATGTGTTGCGATGATTACCTGAAAGTCAATAATAAGGGAACTTTAGTTGGTGCATTACAAAAATAATGAATACCATCGAAAGCTCAAATAAAATGTGATCCAATGAAACAAAATGCTCTTGTAAAATATATATGTATATAAAGCCTTTTAACAGAATCAGAAAGGAACCAGAAAAAAAACAATAAAAATGCGACCTAATAAAAATGAAATTGGTACCTAACAAACAAGTATTAACAAGTTGCCGCCGACGAGGCCATTGAGAACGAAAACTACGACGGAATAACAAAACTCTTTAATGCGGAAGTTATTAATTTATTTCCAGTGCAACTTCACCCAAAATAAAACAAAACAGATAAACAAAGCCGACAACAACAACAAGTGTTGAATGCAATCAAAAAAATGGGTTTCTGTTTTTGGAACCGAACTTAAAACCAGCACAATGTAATATAAAACATAATATATTCCATAAATAGTCTTGAGGTCTTTGAAGTATTCCGAAAGACGCGGAAGTTCGGAAACATAAATAAAAGAGAAAATATAGAGGAAAAGTGATTTTTTGTAGATCGAACTCTAGTTGAATTAAAATTAATTAATTGTAGATATTAACGCATAAAAATTTAATTGAAACTGAAGAAAATTCAATATAATAGAAATTGATTTTAAAGCATAGATAATTGTATTTACATATTGCGGTGGAGGTGCTTTGCTTTTGTAATATAGTACATCTAGTTCGAGTAATCGGTACTTCTCTCACCACACATACCTTTGAGTTTGACGAAGCACTTGTTGATACCTGGTTTTGTGATTTTATCATTGAGGCAAAGGGAAGTTGGATCAATTAAAATCGTTTTTAATTAAAAGTTCAAATGAAAACAATTCCAAGTTATGTTAGAAAAAGGTAATGCCCATGGGAGATAGAAAGATTTTAATCACTGCCCACCTGCAGCCCACAGAAATGATCCCATGAAATTGAGCTCGGTTTCATTTTCAATGTGATCTCGGAATATAATGTCAACTTCCGCTTGAGCTGAGACATTGTTTTACCACATATCCGGCGCATAGATATTGTCTATAGGAAGATATTATCGCTGTATCGACCGACACCCACGACAATGAGCCACCGTCACCAACCGTCTGGCGTTCGCCCACACACTCAGTACTGTCTGAGAAAATCGAGTGCGGAGTTATTTTTAGCCACAAATACAAAGAAACAATGAAGTAATAATTAAAAGTCTCATGGAACACAATAAAACTTCCGATCGTTGAAAGTTTCAGCCCTTCCGCTTCCCGCTCCACAATAAAACCTCCATTCGAGGAAGAGCACTAGGCGAGGGGAAGAGGAGAGCGTTTGGGATGAGAAGGAGATGGGTGGAGTGGATGATCAATGGCTAAGCGCATGCGTTAACGTCAACCCAAAGCACGCAACACGTTCGCGAAACGTTCGCTGGTGGCAACGTGATGCGAATGCGAAAACCAATTGACAACGCATTGATAAAAACAACAACAACAACAACTAATAAGGTAAGGTACCCCACAGTCGTGAGGACAAAGAAAGACTTTCCGATCGTTGTCGACGATTCGCAAATATCGATGTATGTGTGATTTCTACGGAAATATTCTGACCATGAAACCCCAAATACACACATTGGTCGAAGCACCACACGATGATGATGAAGACTACAGTAATGACGATGATAATAAACAAGTTGGCGACGATGTTTGGAGACGATGACTTCGGCGACAGTGGAAGAAATGTGGTCGATGTTTGAATATAAATTGAACAAATTATCAATTAATTTGCACATCGAAGCCAAGGGCATTAAATTCCCTTGGGCCATTTGCCATGTGTCAACTCCTCCCGATCGTCCCACTGAGGTGTTTGGTTATCCTTTCACAGTTGATCGGAGGGCCCGCGGGGATCACGAAGGTACATTCTCTATTTATGGACCATGTGACAGCTATTGATTGGTGCTGTGGGACAGACATCTTCCTCCGCTGGCTGCATAGATTGTCGCAACAACGTCAGTGCCATCAACAACAACATCAATACCATCAACAACGACAATAACAACAACATCGACGAGGACGACCAGACACGCCAGGTCCACCACAAAGTGTTGAAAATGAAATCTCTTCCGCCATCTGCATGTGCGCCGACTAACCACACGGAGCCGACACCAGTCGGCCGCCGGTCTTCCGATCTATCCAAACCGCCGTCTGTCCTTCCATCCTCCCTGCCACTCTCCGTGTAGTTTG
This sequence comes from Coelopa frigida, assembly GCA_017309665.1. NCBI lineage: Eukaryota > Metazoa > Arthropoda > Insecta > Diptera > Coelopidae > Coelopa > Coelopa frigida. The sequence goes on along the minus strand of CM029564.1, from coordinate 20,855,854 downwards.
GTCTCTGGCCAAGATGTTCTGCATAAATTTCCGCCACGCACTTTATGCGAAAAATATGCAAACATTTGTGCGGTATGAGAGGGTTATAAAGGCAGAAAAAGAAAGGGAGAGCTGGGTGAAGTGAAGAGAGGCCGAGCGAAAGAGAGACAGAGACAGCGAAGGGTGGTTGTGGTTGATACGGCTGCAATGGCGGTGCGGCGCACGCGCGCTTTCATCAATTATTTTACCACGAAGCATATAATTTTATTTGCGCATCCGTTGTTGCCGATCGTGCACAGCTTGAAATCGTCTCAGAAGTGGGGACGAGGGTCGTGGATGAGGAGGAGGTGTAGGAAGGGCAGATGGAGCAGGGCTCATGAGGGTACTGGGCGGGAGGAAGGTAGCGATCGCAGAAAAGAGGAAGTTCTTGAGGATGGCTACAAATTATGGCTGCCGTTGATGCTCGTGTTGTTGTAATTGGTGTTGTTGTTGATGTTATTCTGGTTGTCGGTGATGGTACTGTTGCTGATGTTTTTTTGTTATTGTTGTAGCTGTAAAGTGAAGTAGTTGCCGCCAGTTGCTGGCAATATGGAAATTATTATGATTCTTCACATTGCAAATGAGTGGAGTGAATGAAAGACGGAATGGGTGAATGAATAAGAATCGCCCAAGGAGGTAGAGAGAAATAAAGAAAGAAAGAGAGCGATCGCCCGGAAAGCTAGCAAAATAAACGATCAACAGAACGTATTTATCGAATAGTTCGAGGGTATCGAACGAAGTGCATCGGATGCATCATCATAAATCGCGTAGCAATAAAATTTTCGTTTTCCCTTTCTTTTTGCATTCACTCCAAGGAGTGCGAAAAATATCGATTCACGGAGCGATTTTTAATGGCAGGCGAATCTATTGGGGTCTTAATGGCCAGACCAAGCGAAATCGGAACCGATCGTAAAACAAAGAGTCCACGAGTAAAAGGAATTCTTTATGAGGATGGGAAATTGTTGAATATCAATGGGTTTGCGAGAAGAAGGAGACGATAAGATGTGTGTATGACGAGTTGTAAAAGGTAAATGAGTTATGGGTTTTATGACGACGATTATTCTATTTATATTACACAGTTAATGGCATTTGTTTCGTCAAATAATGAACGATGGAAACGATCATGTTACAAGCCTCTAGGCATGAATTTCATACACTTGATATTCGCAACGTTGAACAACAATTTGCTCGAGATTTTTCCCACCTTCATTGACTTTTGGCAAAAAGCATTTATCCTGATCGTAATGTAAAAGTTGTTACATTTCAGTAGATCACGATCATTAGTCTTTGAGATTAGATGTCTGGTGTTGGTTGTTTCACTTTTGGCTTATTTGACTTTTAGCTTGTTTGTCTGTTCATTTATCTGTCTGTTGGTTTATCTGGCTGTGCATAAGTTCGTGTGCATATCTGCCTGGCATCGGCCAACATTTTAACTTTTCAGACAAGTTATTTGATCGTGCCTCGAAGATTAGCGCAAGTTGGTGGTTAAACAAGCCAAAAATATCCCAATTATAACACGTTTAGGCAATTAGTCTGAGCTGGCAGAAAGGTATACACATGGAGAGATAAGTCAGCGATGTGTTTGTCTACTACGTGGATATATTGGGAAAACACCCGACTAAAAGACAGTTGGCTGCAGATATAAATAGCAAATGAATAGACATGTTTTCGATTTCTTTATTTATGTCCTTCAATGTTTTCACCATCGCCGAACAAAGAACACATCAAAGTGGAGAATAACCAATTGGAAAAGCGATATGCCATAGATTTTGTCTTTGATGTTGTTCTACAAAAGCCTCTAGAAGCTAATTTGTTGCTGAAGCTATCGAAAATATGCTGATGTTCCAGTTCTCCAGCCACCCTGAAGACTAGAATGGGTGAGAAGAGTATGGGGAAGAGACAGAGAGGGAGAGATGAGAAGGGCCCTGGAGGTGGGACGACGCGAGAGCAACAACCAAATACTAATAATAATAATGAGTGGGCTTCGTTGCACGCTCGTTTGGGGCAAAGAGACAAAACGTAAAAATTATGTAGGCCGCATGACATGCCGATCATGGACTGTCGAATCTATGGTTGATGTCTTTCTCAACCGACAACAACCACAATAACATCAACAACCACTATAACAACAACAACAAATAATAAAAAACACGAATCATCTGGAAAAAGCTTTGAAAATGTTGTCATTTCTAAAAACGCATCGCGATCCATGCGTGATCTTCACAAAACGCCTACGAACAGGCGAGAGGAAGAAAGAGAACAAGCGTCTGAGAGAAAAAGGGAGAGGGGCGCAGATGTAAAGGGAGAAATGTCGCCCCGAAGGTGCAATAAAGTATAAATCATTTGATGTTATTATTAGTCTGAAGTTCGAGTCAAGCGACGATGCACACTCAACATATGGGTCGACATCTTGATCGTGTTGATCTTTATCAACGATCTCTGCATCCTCGTCCATCAACGACGGAGGAGAAGACAAAACAGAAGAATAAAATGTGTGTTATCTTCGATGCCCGAAGCTGCGGGAAGCTTTTCGTGATTTCCAATCTAGCTGAGAATAGTTCTACATTTCACACATCGATGGCAGGCGATCTCGCTACGAGCTGCGGGCGTAAGCTGTACAAGCTCGCGAGGTTAATTAAAACCTCTTGTTTTACACGATTGCCCGCCAGGTAAAGAAATATCAATAAATAATGACATTAGGCTAGGAAGATTTGTTTTCCTGCTATATCAATACGATCAATACGATCGGTCATTCATGGTTTAGTGAAGCGAGGTGAAGTAGAATTCTGAGTGAACTCGGGTTATAGACACACAATGGTAATCCCTATCAGGTTAGTATCTCCCTTATCTGAGCTTCATTTAAATTTGATTGAGCTTCATCATCAGTAGAATATTGGGATTTTCCATTAGAATGGTGAATTTTACATACCTGATGAATCGAATCTCACCAGATTACAATCGCCATCGTTCATGCCGCACTTGAAGACCGCGCCGGCTTCCACGACACCCTGTTGATAGGCCGAGGTGTCGTATTTGGGAGCTCCAACAATAAGGCTAAAATGAAAAAGAAAAAAATGTTAATTATAATAAAGCGATATTTAGTCATGGACGATTTAGGCTTAAATTAACGGCCATAAAGAACGATGGATCAGGAAAGAAGTGAAGAAATATACAGAGAACTGAAAGCCTATAGAATAAAGTCATAAAGAATTACAGGATTAGAATTGATTCGTTGATGAACTGTGGCCGGAAGCAATCGTTAGCGATGGAGTTAAAAGCCATCATTTAGTTGGCTATAAAATGTGCCATAAAGCTTGATTCCCCATGGCCCCAATAAAAGAAAGGACAAGAGACAGACAATCGAGGACAATAGAGGTCAGAGGTTTAACGTTCATAGATTTTCATTGTATACTGCTTGTGGAAAATATTTCAATCTCTCCGGTTAGCTCATAGCAGATATACTATATGCCGACTACAAGTCGTGATTGTCATTGCCGTGATGATGACATCTCCACCGATTTATCAGCGTTTTTTCGTAGTTCGTTTTGTTGTCATTGTTCAAGCGACAACAACCACAACAATTACTGCATACTCGCATTTATTAAATCGCACTTGTTTGTTTGTATATGAAATTAAGTCATTTTCATTCTTCTGCTTTTTTGTGTCGCTCTTTTTGCGAATTTCGACATTGACATTGTTTTCGCAATACAAACAAATTATAGAAAATCTCTGTGGCTATTTTATGGCCAAATAAGTTATCAATAATGAGATTACATTCTCCGATCGACAGCTTATTTCGTGTACATATTTCGTTCACATATAATCCGCATGGAGTTTTTTTTCACTCTCTTTCGTTAACTATACAAATAGTTCGTCCTCGCTGTTGGAACTTTTAATCAGTAGATGGGCGAGGGAGAGCTAGAGAGAGAGAACACATGCTGTTGCCACCTCATTGCATAAATCTGAATTTATTACCATGTCGTCGCGGATGGCATCGTCTGGGCGGAAAATCTGGACCCGACATCAAAGTGAGGCCAGATCGGCGATTTTCCATTTCCATGTCATTTTGTTTGGGATGAGATTTTGCTTGTTTCTTCTTTCGATCTTCTTGCTCTTGTTGTTGTCTTGAGGTTTGCGATCGATCGAATTATCGGTTGCATGATCGAGGCGTTGCCGTATGTCTACAGCGCGATGATGTCGTCGTCCGGCATGTCTGTCGATCGTTCGTTCGGTCGGTCGGCGAGGTGTTTATAAATAATTCAGCGTGAAGATTTCCAAGCGATCTTCATCATTTTCATCGGCATCAATGCAACTACAACAACAACAATAACGCGAGCATAAGCATCGGAAGCAACTGAAACAACAACAACAAGAACAAGAGCAGCATACATTTGCCTATTTTGAAAGTGATCGAACCGATCGCTGCGATCGCCTTAAATCGTACTAAAGATAGCTATAATTCACATCTAATGCCGAAGATTTTCCTCTTGTAGTCGAGGTGTTTATTGTTGTTCGTCATTGGACCATTCACAATAGTCGAAATATATGTTATTGTCTGAGCATCTGGTTGTTGTCGTGGAATGCATTTTGTCGTCGAGATATTTACCGTTGGAAAACATTTGAAAATTGCAACGAATTGAGTTCAATTGAATGCACAGAAATGCACCAGGAAACCGCTCCCCTTCCATCGCCCACTGCTTCCACCTCCCTCCGCCCCTCTTAACCGCAAATTCCTTGCATACACAATGAGTCGATCAAGAAGACATCTCTACACCTCAATAGTGCTGCCAGATCGAATGCGATGCGATCGGGAAATCGGTGACGAGAATTCGAAAATCGCACGCACTCAAATGATATATATTTTTATATTTCGATTCCTCAATTGGAAATTGTTATGCGATGCATGTTGGCCACAACAATAATAATTGAACGATATACGAGCACAGACTGAGAAAAGGAGAGTGAAAGAGAGAGAGAGAGCGTGCGAGGGGGAGTGAGGTAGAGCTGTGGAAAGGAGTGGAGAAGTGTCTATGCGTCTGGCATAAATTAAAAGTATGAGAATTTTTATGGTATTTTTTATTTCTACATTTATTTTTTCTAGGAAAAATATTTTTGAAAATACAACAAATATTACTGTTAACGTCCATTTTATATGCAGACGGCGATCGAACTTGGGCAAAGTTATCGATCGTCTCGTGTAACGAGGCGCACGTGATCTGGGCTATGGTCAAAAAGACCTCAAATGTGTTGTTTTATTCGTCTAAAGTATTTCGGGAATTTTCAACTTTTCCCCGAAAATTCAAACGTTTCTCTCCCACAAGCACTGAGGAAGACGGATCACTTTAATTGAAATAAATGGGAACGCCTCCATCAACACGCCGATCAGTCAATATTGATCATCCTGTAATTGATTTTAAATATCCTCACGCTCCCCCCGCCTCCCTCCCCTACTTCCTCTTATTTTTGACGTTTGTTGTTGTTTCAATCTCAAATCTGTTTACTTTCAATTTAGGAAAGAATGAGGGTTTTTTGGCTCTCGTTCGATTGTCAATTGTTGCTGACATTTACTGATTTTTGAGCAATTCATCAACGTCTCATTGTCGAGATCTTCGAGTTTCAGCTGTCATCGGCAGCATCAGCGCCACCCACCCCCTTGCTCTGGTACCCTGCGTATTTCTGTCCGTCCGCCGCATGTCTGTCTGTCTGTCGATGACACGCATGCTGTGAGCTAAGGGTAAACTCATTGCATCACAATTGCACTTCGATCCCCGGCTGTTGCCAAAACATTCGTCAAATATCTTCCACCTCTCTCTCGCTGCCCATGAGTTTCGCTGTCGATGGGTTTCGAGGGCGTCGCTTTAAAGAACCCCGAATCAAGAGGACATGGAACCCTATAAATCAACCCTCATTTGCGAGTCGAGGATTTAGTGGGAGTGGTTGTCGGCGAGGGTCAGGCGGGAAAGCCAAACAACTAAATAAAAATCGGCACAGATGCGATTGCAAATGTGTGTTGAAAAATAATTACTCTTCAATAAGAATCTCAATTGAAGTTGGTGGTTTTTCATGAGCAGAGAGGAATGGAAATAAATAAAAATCATAATAAAAACCCAAAAACTAATATCGGGTTTTTCGAAAAAACCATTGGTGAATAATTCGAATGATAAATTGCAATTAAAAGAACCACGCTTATCACAGATGTGCTTCCTTCAGTGAGTCGTTGGCGAATCAATTACGACCGTATTCCGTTGGAATTCTCGCCACTTGATGATTAAAAAACCAAGTGGCGAGAGGCGAAAAAGTTCAAGTTCATGTCGTCGTTTCACACTGAATGACGTCATGTCGCACTCAGTGAAAACAACAAAATTATTGCTATTTTTAACACTCAAACTCACAACTAATATTGCAATAAAATAAACGAGAAAAAACACTCCACAATTAGCAGCTAAATAGAGAGAGATGGGGAGTATAAGTAATAGAGGAAGTAGTGGATAGTGGAAAAAGACAACAACTGTGATCTGTTAACCTGTTCGCAGCGTTTCAGCCTCTGTTAATCGTTTCTAATAGACCTCTAACCGGTTCTTCGATCCTCTCCCACAATTCTCATTGTGAATGAATCGTAATTGCAGTAAACACACGAATGGAGAACGGAACGTGAAATTGACGCGAGTAACCAGATGATAATTAATCGTTGCGAGACTATCTCAGCCTTCATGATCATGGCTATAAAACCCATCAAAAGAAAAAGCGTCATAAAAAAAACACCAAAACAGAATTAAATAAAATAAAATAATTAATTTCGCTGTTCAAGCATCACATGAGTCAGAGTCGCAGGAAATTCGGCATATCAACAGCACTTGGTAAACTTCCCTTTGTTTTCTCAGGCGAACAAGATTAAAGCGCTTTTTTATTCCTTTATTTCTGCAGTGATTTCATTTTAAATTTTGGGAAAATGCCAAAAAAATGTTTGTATTTCGTGAGCACCCTGTGCCGTCCCCTTGGGCAAACGCAAAAATTGTCACGCTGTCGATTTCAATTTCGATTGAACCGTCACAAAAAGTGAAGAATTAAGAAATAAAAAATAAATAAAAACCCGTCTGCTCTTAAATTAGAAACTTCACGCAATATAAAATTTAATTTTAATTTCTCGCCTCTTGCTGGCGAGGCACGCGTTGTGCTTTTTGGCAACATCAACAGCAACATCGCCATCACCAGCAACAACCACATCAACAACCGGTGACTCATCAACAAACAAGTAACAATTTTATTGGCTCAACTGTTTAATTTTCATTTGCTCTCGAAAACTTTGAAGGCTTTTACTTCTCACAGAGATGTGAAAAAATTGTGAGTCGACGACCATATGGTCATTCGATCTCACCATTAAGTAATGGGCTCTGGGTTACTCATTGCCACCACGACGAGATGATCCATGAGCTAATTGCCGACCTACACTGACTACTTTTTCGGATTCGCGGAATTTCTCATGTTTCACTCACAACTCCATCGAGTTTTTATTTATCCGAGTTTTATTAAATGATCATTGATCACTGATCACAAATACGAGATGACTGTTCGCGGTTTCGTTGAAAATATTTGCAAAATTCATTTATGAAATTTGAATAATTGAATATTAAGTTCAGTCATAACGTGATGACAACTTGTTGTTTTTTACTTTTATAAGATTTTGGAGAATTTTTCAAGAATCTTAATCCTAAAGCAAACATTTCGACAAGACAGGTTTTGTTGACGCAAAAGAAAACAAAAACCGGCTTTTGAAAAACAAATGGTATGGCGCCAATTAAATCTGCATAAAAATAGCTTAAGTCAGAGCTGTCGCTATAAAGTACGCCGAAGGCTTTTGGACAGATTTACCGTTATTGACATTTCATAACTTCCACATCGAGAAATAAAGAAGAACAGAAAAATAAAAGGCAGACAAATAATTTATTTTTAAAAAAATATTACACTTCAAATATTTGGAGATTTTATTATTTTTTGTCAATTATTATTTACAATCAAATGTAATTTTCAATACTAAAAATTTCATTTAAATAAAAATAAAAAAAAGATAGATTATGATCAATATCATTCCCATACCAATATCATTTCCATCAATTATGTAGGGTTTGATGAACAGAATCATCACTCGCTAGAATATCACAGACATCAATGAAATAAACTAATGGAATTGAACGGTAGCTCATAAATTCATTCCAATTGTAAAGTTATAAAGTGTTGTTTCTTCATCGCGAGGCAAATAAAAAATGAGGCAACGAAAGATCTCCCGAAGCTTCATCTGCACGGCACGTGCTGCACAACGGTGGCTCCCGTCAACTCCTCATCTTTTGCAATACAACCTGATCCACAAAAATACACATAAACACAAACACACAGAAACCAACACACACACAGAAGCATATCACAGATGTCTGATTTCTTGTGATTGCCTTTAAACGAGAAAGCCAGAATGAGAACGAAAAATAAACACATTACGACATAAATAATTACTTTACAAATATTTATTGTGCAGTCAAGTGTTGCCAACCGACTGACCGGCCGCCTCCCCCTCGACGTCGCCATCACGTCGACGACGACTACGATCTCGGGGCCTCCTCTAGTGAATACCGCGTGTATGCGCACAACAATTAATTTCTAGATCACATTTCCATGCGGAGAGGTTTGCGTAAGAAGCTTTTTAATTGAAAACGGGGGCAAAGAAGGCGGCCGAATGGGCGTTTGTATTCTTCAACTCCAGTTCAGCGATTTCAGCTCACTTAAGCTCAATATTGAATTGTGGAGATTTTCAAGATTTCTCTATCATAACCACTGACTCCCATAACTTTTCCATACATGTATCGTATATGAGTTCTCTCCATTTGAACTCATTCGGTAGTTTCTCATGACCTACCCCATATATCGCATGGTATTTGAACTACACCCAGGGGATCGAAGTGTAACCAATCATTCCACCGCTTGCCATAAATCGCATAAAACCGTAAAACTAATAAACTGCATGACGGGGTGCCGTAATCCCATTATGACTTTCGAAACTCCTGCGATCCATGGCAAGGAGAGTGAATAAGAGGGAGATGGAGTATAAAGGTCCCGTGCGAATTGTTCACGCATGTGCCAGACGACGAGTCGACCTCAATGAAGATCTCAAAATTAGCGAAACGAAATTGAAAAAAAATAAATTTGAAATTGAAGTACCCTCGAGAGAAGATGGGTCGATTGAAAAAACCGGGAATTTTTAGCCGATGGAGAACAGCCAAAACATATGCTTGAAATTCCATGAAGGGCTCGAACACATGGCGCCTCGTGTCGCAGACCAAAAATATCGGTGGCGGCAATAAAACTGAAATACCTTTGAGTTCGAGTTCAATGAAATGTCGAACCTTGAACGACGAACCGACCAAGGCTTATTGAGAAAATTCATACATGTTACGAATGCCTAATGACGACCCATCGCATGGGCGACAATAAGTATTGGAAACCTAGCAAATAGAATCATTAACGGACCGACGGACGGATGGATGGATAGATGGATGGTAAGCCAGAGGTTCTCTGACTCGCGCCTTTCCAAGATGTATGTAGAGAACACAACCCATGTAGACTGATCCCAAAAGGCCTCCTCGCTGATCCCCTACATGTGCTCAACATCCGTTCTGGCTGGTGTGGCTGGTAAAGCGTGGAAAATTACGATCCGAATGAGAGGAGGAACGAATGAATGGGAATAAGAATGAAAACGAAATTGAAAAATTAACATTCGAACGTTCCTGCGGATTTTCCTTTCTATTTCCCTGCCTCGACCTCTACCCATTGTTGTGTCGTGTGGAAATCGAAACCGAAGCCGAAGTTCGTGTCCGTTCCTGAAATCGAAAAGTCATGTCTGAAGCCGTATTGATGTTCATGTCAAGATCATGCCGTCGATCGTACCGTGTTACATGAGTAGTACCGAGAGAGGGTTCTAGTTGATTGTTTTGGTGCGATTGCAGAGGAAATGAGAGGTAATGAAATACTTTAAGTCCTCGGAATTAAGATAAGATCGTGGAAGGAAGTCGGCGGCCGATCAATGACAATGGATTATTATCGACATCAGTGAAAGGAAATGGTTTCGATTAAAACAATAACCAAGACCCATATGGTTATTCCACACTAGGACGAGATGTGGAACTTATTATAGAGTAATTGACGATGTTCTATGAAATTGGCCAGTTTTTCCGGGCGTGAGACTTTCGGGGATTCTCTCAAGACCGGAGTCAATAAATGATAGTCATAAAAGACAAGTCATTTAAAGGCTTCCCTCGAATACCACATGATGTAATGCTGGTTCCTAGTTTTCCATCCAAAGAACTTCGTATCGCGTACCAGCAAAACATTACCAAGCCATCGTCATTATCCCGAGTAGCATGGTGATGTGAAATGTATTAAAATTCCACGTAAAATTTCCGACAAAGAGGCGCTAGCGGGTCGCTTATTGTTCTCCTTCGACTGACTGCCTGAAAGACAGACAGACAGATATTACACACATGTGCGCGGTATTTTGACTGCCGGCTTTACGACTGTGAACGGGGCGCCTGCGCATGCGCCTCTCAAGCAAATAAAAACCCGCGCACGCCTTTTCAATAAACACATTCCAATAACAATATTAACAACAACAATACCAAGAGACTCTACAACAACAACAAGAGTTTCTACAACAACACGAAACTCTACTCAGCAACACCATTGACTACAACAAGAACGTCACCGACGAACAATACAAAAGAAAATCCCTATTTCCTATCTATGATGTAGGCAGCAAAGGCCGTGAAGGAGAAAGAGAGTGAAAGAGAAATATATTGAATACCCCAGTAGTAAGAGGGAAGAAGAACGACATCGGAAATATGTAGTATGTTGCTTATCGAAGCGAGGTTCCACTTTTATCAGGGGTTTCCCATTCATGCCTACAACAATAATAACAACAGCAACAAGAAGAACGGCATTAAAAACAATAACAACAACACCTTTGCCTGCAGCCCATTGACACTTCCGTACAATTTGTAGGGAATTCTGTGAGTGACGTCGGCATCGGGGTCCCTTCGTCAGGCAGCGGTCACCGTTGGTCACTCTCATGCAGGCTCTACTATTGTTGTTGCATTGTTCATGGGCTTTATTGTTGTTGTTCTAGCATGTGATCACCATCGTGTTGGAGTTAAAATGATCTTTATCAAGGGGCTGGTGTTGGTTTTGCGGTGAGGTGAGGTGAGGAAAACTGCAGGGCGGTGCATCGAGTTGGGACAAAGGTAAAGCGAGGAGAGTTTGCGGTAGCTGTTGACTCATTACAGGGTGTTTTTTGTTGTTGTTGCTCTCTCCCTCCTCTGTTTGATTGTTGATAAACATCGAGCATCAATTAAATGTGCAGCTCAAATGGAAAGTTATTTTCGTTGTGATCGTGATCGTGGTGAGGGTTGTTTGTATAGGTACAATATTGTCACAATTAGGTAATATTTGGCAAAGAACAACAACAATCACTGGACTATTGCCCACATTCAGCTGCCCTTCGTGCCTGGAATTTTCTCGACCCCTCAGGCTCCAACGACAGACACCCGGAGAAAAATGAACTGAAAAGAAACCGAGAGAGAAAGACATCTTTTGGCACTTTGGTGGAGACGGCATGAGTTGCTTCCAGGCACGAGAGCATCAAACCGACTGGGGAAAGAACTTTCAGAAGGAGGGAAGATGGACGGACGGACAGAAGGAGGGATGGCGACAGGAAGAACCATGGCTCATAAAGACCCGGCCAACCGTAATGCGTTTCCTTCTTCTTTCGAAGGAAATGCGAAGAAAATTCTAATTTTAAATATTCTTCCACTTGCTCCTCACTCCCTTGTCTACTTCTCATCCACAGAGGACCGATTTCGTACTTTAATTATTGTGTGTTTTCACCGCAAATCATTGATAAACACCATGATGATCATCATCATTGCCAACATGGTGATGCTGATGATGTTTGCAACAGTGTCGATCACTGGAAAAGGAAACTTGTTCACACATTTATATAAGTTTCCAAAGAATTTGACTGTAAAATAAGTTCAGCGATAAAATGCGAAATTTCCTTCTTCAACAACACGATTGACAACATCGATCGAGGCGATCGATAATGATCGCGATGATCAAGAGTTACCTCAGCAGCCACTTGTTTTGGTGTCTACGGGATGAGGTCGAATACGGGGGCATTTTGTCACAGATCGGTGTTTATGGTAACTTGTTGCAGTCGACGTCGATGGAGTCGATGTGTGGCAAGGTGTGACCGCGATCGCGAGTGAAACCTCAATAGAACATTGAGATAAAGTGAGTTCAGAGAGGAGATCGCGGTGAATTTCGAGGGTTTCCTCACTCGAGGAATAATTCAGTAGGACGAAAGGTTGAAGGAATCTGAAGGGAATTCATTCAACTTAATCGATCTTTGTTCCCGATTTAGATTCAGATCAGATCGAGGCCGATATCCACCCAACCGTTTTCAAGGCTGTTGGCTGCTTGTGGACGAGAACAACCTGAGTCGGAGTGATTTTTTGGAGAGACGGCTTTCGGTTTACAGCTCGGTGGCACAGATTCTGAAAGAGGATGCGAGAAGAGCGAGATGACGATGCGGCCGATCGAGATCGTTGAAGAATCGCGATCGCGCACCGACTGCCGACAGCCGACAGCGGCAACGGCGGCTCATTAAATAAGGGAATTGAACTGTGTCACCGTTGGCGATGCGAGCCGAACCAACAACAAGAGATCCACCAACACAGCAGGAGCAATAACAACAATGTTGTGAAACAATAACAATAATAATAACAACAACAAGCCAATGTTGACTTAAATGAACAGGAGACGTCTCGTTCTTCCCTATTTTGTTGTTGCTGCTCCCATTCTCCGACTTGTCTGCTGCGACTGTTGCTGTATTTGAACAATGCAACACAGACAACAACGACGTAAAAAATAGTAAGAAAAACAAAATAATAATAAAAACAACAATCAGAACTATATATAAACTTCCTCCTTCGGCTGCAACAACAACAACAACAAAATAGTAATAAGAAGAAGAAACCGGCGAAGACAAACGATCTTAGAGAACGCTTTGATCATGGAAGTAATGCCAACTTATTGTTGTTGTTTCAATTGTTTTCGTGAGTTGTGTTGTTGTTGTTGAGCGAGTTGTGGTTGCGTGAAATTCAAATAGGTTTTTGGACACTCGAAGTGAAGTGAAGATATTTTCCACTCCACTCGCTTGAGGACACACCTAGATCCAGATACAAAATCAGGGATCGCTTCTGTCAACAACTTCAACAACGCCAGCAATAATCAAATAAACCCAATAGATTAAAGTGTACTTTAAATTTAACACGAACGCTAATGACGAGAACAGAAATAACAATAAAAATTATAATTAAAGATAATACGGAGAGGAAGAAGAAATACCATTATGAGTCCATTAAGATAACTTATCTGTGGATTGTCTTCACCTCAACGGCGTGTAGAACAGATAGTATCTTTCGGAGTGTATTTCACTCAGATGACTGGTTGTATCGGAATATAATGACTGAATCTTGCACGTTGAACAGGAATCTTTGAACTTTGTTTATGTATGTATCTATCCCACAGCTTCGTATCTGTATCTGTCTGGCAGGTTGTATCTGTCGATCCGCTTCTGTTGCTGAGGTCCGTGTCCGATTATGCTTTTAAACAAATTTTCCAGTCTATGCTTTGTTCTTCTACTTATTATTTTTTCTCCTAGTGTTAGTTTTGTTGATGCGTTATTTTGTTCTAACAGTTGTTGTTGTTGTTGTGGTAATTGTAAACATTTTAACAGTTCATTAAAACAATTTGTTGTTTCTATGTATCCGTGCATCTGCTGCACACGACGAACCGCCACTATATGGTGCATGAGATACTCTAATGTATTTGCATCTCTAAGATAAACACACTCCGACTTTTTCGTTCTTTTGAAACTTTCTCCTCAAACTTTTCTCATGGTGTTTCATGGATTTTAGGGTATATTTTCCGGTTGTTTATGCTCGAGCGACTCCGGTGCTCTCCCTCTCCCCAGGTACCAGCAGTTATTTGTCTTTTAGAACAACATTGCTAAAAGCTTTCGTTAGAAACTCGTAGGTTGATCTCTCTTCGCGATGACAACGATCTCGAGCTTCGATCTGATTTGGGAGCGAAAACCTCTGCCGGATCGTGGGAGTTTTATGGAGCGCATTAGATCAGCTCGCGCTGTGAACGACGGAAATTCGTTCGTTCGCAGCCCACTGTAAACTTTCGATTCGTTTCGTACGAATCTCCTTGTGATTCACTTGCGATCGGACATTGTTTATAACACGGTGGAAATGTGGAAATTCAAAGGTATTTTTAGCCTACAAATTGTTTAAAATATGGCCCCAGGGAGAGAGCGAGAGACAGAAAACAATCCGATCAATTGAGTATGATAAATGTGAAATCTATATACCGAAAATTAGTAAGGTATCAAAAGGAATATTTTTAGATCTTTCAAAATCTAGAACGAATTTCCATCTAATGAAATTTTATGATCTTCTCTCGAGTGCATTTCTTCTCTTCAATGATTGCGAAAAGTTTCTTCAGAGAAGGAAATCTCGAAGACGAAGATTCAAAAGTTTGCCACAAATTCATCATGCGATGACGTCAGGAAGAGAAAGAAATAGATCTCATCAAAGTAAACAAGATAAAAATAAAAAATTAGCTCATTTCTCGATCGCTTCTATCGTCGAGGTAGAATTTATTTATTTTTCGCTCATTTTTATATTATTTTTCCATAATATTATTTAGTTTTTATTTTTTGATTATTATTTCTTTAACTTGTTTTTGTTATTTTTATATCTTGATTTATTTATTTATTTTTTTCTAATTTATGGTTTTATCTTAATTGTTTCAAAACCAATTTTAGGATTTTCTTTGAAATTCCAATGGCTTTTGATTCTTCGTTTGAAGTGGCTAACATTTTATATATTAGTGGATTTTTCGACGTGGATAATTAAGTGAGATATTCGTCATTCCCGTTATCAAGGTTCCCACGATTAATTGGTGCATCCACGCGATCGTCACTTCATTTCGAATCCGTAAGATAAGAGTCAATGCTCTTTATGATTCTTTTATCTCAATGGCAGACACTTCAACTGATCTCGAGGGTCCCGCGTGCGACCACAAGTGAATATCGTGAGTATCACTTGTGGGTTTTATCACTTCATTCTGTAACTCAACATTATGCAATCGTGAGGACTTTGCATCTCATGCGCGCAGCGAGGACAGAGGACAAGAGAACAAAAGAATAAATTAAAAAAGCAATCGTAAAATCTCATTACATCGCAAACGAGCAGAATTTCGCGCACTGATTCCCACAAATTGAGCGAAATTCAATCAAGACAGCAAAAACGAAAAAGACAAAACTCCATAAAATTAAACTACTAATAAAATAAATATCTTAAGAATGTATCTTTTGTGAACCAGCCACAAGGAGAAAGAAACAGAAAGAACTGAATAATTCGCAATGGAAACAATTGTAAACACAATGAAGATATAGATTATTGTTACTGATGTTGTTGTTGTTGTAGAAAATCGAGTGTCGAGTTGAACTGTCGGTCACTACGTATCTCATAGACACACACCCATACATACATACATACATGCATGCTCCGAGATACGAATGCATTTATGAGATACTCTTGACATCCATTCTTTCGCTGACTCTGCACGCTCCGCTGGGCAGATCAAGCAACCGCCAATGGACAGACAGACGACGGACCATCGACGAAGGACAGACGGCGGGGACAGACGATCAGACAGACACAATTGCAGACACATAAATTCTCATTTGGGGGATTTGAAAGGAAAGAAATTATTTGACAGAGATCAGTCGGTCGGTCGGATCGCGTATTCGTAAACTATGCCGTCTGTCCATCCGTCTGTCAGTCAGTCAGTCTCTCTATCTGTCTGTTCGTCTCTCTGTCCACATGTCTGTCTGTGGTGTCGATGGCGAGCGGTTCAAACTATTTTGCGGCACTCTTTCGTTTTTGTTGTTGTCCAGGGTGCAAGAGGCTATCGGCGCACATTCCTAATAGGTCGATGGATGCAAGGCAAGACAACCAGGGAGGAACAGGCAAAAGGGAAGAAGACGCCTCTGGCCGAGTCTATCGTCGGCGGCTCATCAACTAATTGCTCCCAGAGGAGTTTTCTGATCACATTTCCACGACTTCTTATTACTATTTATTCCTTCATATTTTGTCTAAAGTTTTATAATTTTAATAATATATTTGTTTTATTTTTTTTTTTTCGTTTTTAATAATGTTTTTTTCTTTGTTTAATGTATTCTATTCATTGAATAAAAATCTTGTTTTCATGTTTTTTTTTCTATTTTGTACTTCATTTGTTTTTTTTTTAGTTTTATTGTTTTTTTATGTTTTCTTTCTCACCATCAGACTTTAATGGAAATTTATTAGTAATTTAGAGTCATTTGTGGTGATTAAAGCGTGATATACAACTATGTTTGAAAAACAATTAAAGAGCGTCTGAGGTCGGCCGAGGTTACGTTCTTAGGAAGTCGTTTATTTTCTTCTTTATTGGAGGCTTTCGATGGAGAGTTTGAATGTGGATGTTTATATGGTTGGGGATATAAATTAATTTTAAAGAAGGAAATATTTACACTAAAAATCCATAAAACAATATATATAAAAAAAACAAAAATTATAAATATAAAAAAACACAAATAAAGTTCTTTAAGAAATTTTAGTCCGACTGCGGGAGATTGTAAAATCATTTAATACAATTTCAGAATTCTCAAGAAATTCCCAAAACCCAAACGACGATGGCAAAAAACTGTTGTGTTGTGAAAAGAACAAACATTATTTTTTATCTTAAATTCCCTCATTCCGGCCCGATTTGAAAAGAACGATATATTTGTATATCCTCACGACGAAATTCGTCACGAGGGACGGAAAATCTCATTGTTATCAGCGCGTGCCCCCGAAACCCCGGAGACAACATGTGCTTGTATCAGAACCGCAGCGAGAGCCGAGATCAAGGAGGAAAGAAATCTCACCACCAGTAGCCAGATCTTTTCAGAACGATTTACAATAATGCAAGAACAAGAAGGAGTGGACAAAAATGGAGGAGAGAAAACGAAGTACAGAAAAAACAAACTCATGTAGAAACATTCTAGCACAAGGCAAGTTATCGCTTAAAAGGTTTTGCCTGTCCCGTCCATCCACCCGCGTAGGCAAATGAGACGGCTGTGGCGTTGAGGACAGATGCGGGGCGGGGGGCCGAAGATAATGAAGGCGCGAGCTAGGGGGCGGAGACCTCCCTAATTAGGTGGGACGAGAACCAGAAGAAGAAACAGAACTATTAAAGAAATGCCCCTCGACAACGACTCAAACAATTAAGAGAATGAAATGGTGGGAGGCAGATGGTGAGGAGAGGAGAGATAGGAAACAATGCAAACAAATCATTTGCTCTCTCACACTCGGGCTGTCTCTCACACTCTCTCTTCTTATGTGTGGGTAATGAATACCTGCGCAGGCGTCTCGGGGCGCCCTCGAAGTTTCAATTTAATTGCTTTCGGATGCTTCACAAAGCCGCGCTCTCTTTAATGTGACAGTTGCTGCAGTCAATTGTCGTCAGTAGCTCTCTTCGCCCCCCGCCTCTGGGAATCATTCCTTCTCCCCAACTTCTCTCTCATACTGCTCCGACTTGCAATAAATGAGTTTTCATTTTTCAATTTCTTGTTTCTCTCTTTCTTTTGACAGATCGAGACTGAGAAAGATAGATAAACGGGGGGATCGTGAGAGGAGTTGAAAGTTCGCCGATCGTGATTGTTGAAGATAAGGTATTAGTGCAGGAGGAGGAGAGGGAGGGCGGCGTGACGGAGGGTGTCAAATGCAAAACACATTAATATTATGTCACTTAAAATTTCACGCCTCATTATTTCACGAAGGAAACCGATGATGATAGAGAGAGAGAGATGAAGTGAGAGGGAAAGAAGTAGCCGATTGCGTCCAAAGGGACCGACTTGGCTGTCAGTGATTGACGGCCATTCGAGGTCGTTTCCTGCTCGCGATTTCACGGTCACGGCGATGCGTGGGACCAGTGGACGACAGTGGAACCAACTATGTGTAGTTATATACTATACCGAAATATTGAAAAAGGAGTCCAAAGAAAACAAAATTCAAACATGGGGTATGGGAAGATCTTATAGGAAATTTCAGAGGAGCTCCAGTGGACTTCAAAAAGATATCCAGAGTGTCATCCAAAGGCTTCCAAAGACCCTTAGAGGAATAACAAAGGCTCTTAAAGCAAAGTCTAGGACTAAACAAATGAAAGACTATCCTAAAAGGAACTATAGCTGTAGAATAATACGAAATTTCGATCGACTTACGAGTTCGCTTGCGGGTATCCGCCCTTGCCCTTGTGCAGGGCGATGCTGAAGCCGAACATGGTGTTGGGTTCGCGCGTGTGCCGAATGTAGCTGGGCAGATCGATGTTGTAGCCATCGCTGTACGAGACGCAGCAGCCGAGCAGCAGCGTCAGCGCCGCCAGAGCGGTTGTCGTCGTCATCATCGTTAATCGCCGCCTCCCGCGTGGAGTTCCTTTTGCTATTGTGGTGGGTGATGTTGCCATATTTTGCAATTATTCTCTATTCTATCACTATGTTATCGTAGTTGTTCTTGTTTTCTCTTCACTTCACAATTCGTTGTATTTCGATTTTGCACAATTTTTCTTAGTAAATATGATTTTAATTTGTATTAATTTGTTTTAGTAGAAGTTCGACATTTTTCCTTGTTTGCGTGCGAGTTGTTGTTGTTGTTGTTCGTGGTGTGGTCACACTGAAAGGGAAAACGATGTTGGGTTTGGTGAGAAAAATATTTCGATTCTTTTCACAAAATTATTTTTTTTCTCACTCCCTCCACTCCCTCTCCTTTTGAACTTATTTGGATTTAGTAAAAAAAATGCCTCCCACATCTCAAAAAATGCTCTCAATTCTCATACCATCTATTACTATTGTTGTTGTTGAACAACTATTGAACAACGCTATGTGTACGAAGCTCTTAACCTTGGCCAAAAGAACAACAAAATCAACCGAATCGAAAGACAATAGCATAAACAACCACAGCAACAACAAGAAAAACAATAAGAGGAACAACAAGAAAAACAACTACAACAACATCCTAACAATGTCAACAACAACTTAGCAATGACAACAAACTTAGCAATGACAACAACAATATCAGCTCCAAAAGACAACAATCGAATCGAAATCAAGTTTCTGAAGTTCTTGAATCGCTTCGTTGAAAGCTCGCCATCATCGCCCAGTTGTTGTTGTTGTTACCATTTGTTGATGTTCTTGTTGTTATTGGTTAGGTTGTTGTTGTTGAGGTTGTTATGTTATTTTTTCTCCTCAGAAGTGCGTCAACAGATGGCGCGTCGAGTTGTTAATCTCGCTAGAGGTAGGGAAAAAATTAAATAAAATACCTCGAGCTTCATTAAGAGTTGTTCTTTGGGGCAAATGAAGCCCGAAGATAATATTAACAACAACAACATAACATACAACAATAAAAAATATAACATCAAAACTACAACAACACAGATTGCAACAACGAAAAACAACAATACGTAACAACATCATCATCATATTCGTCGTCATTTTCGAACTCGATTGCGATATGAAACAAGATCAGGAGTTCTTTTAATTTGCTCCAACGCAGCAATAGCAACGAAAGCAACAACAACAAATGAACCAACAAAAACAAAAACAACCGCCAGCAATGGCAACAACAACCTTCAATTGGTTCGAAGTAAAATCGGTTCAGCACCAGCCCAAGTCGCGTTTTCGCTGATTAATTTTTTATTATTTTTTTCGTCGCTCGTCGCCGCGCCAGGTGATCGTGCGGTCGTCATGATGTTGTTGTAGTTGTTACAATTTTTATTGTTGTTCATTTTTTTGTTGCTGTTGTTGGTTATTGCATCGAGTGCGTGAAGTTGTTGTTGTTAACTGATCGTATTTATTGCCTTCATTTTTTGTTCATTTGCAACCTTTAAAAGCCGGTCTTTTTTCAAGTGGTTTAAATTTTTTTTTTGTATGACTTTCGGTTGTTGTATTTTTTGTTATTATAGTATTTTTGTTGATATTTATTTTCCCTTAATTGTTTCTCTTTCTGTTGTTATTTCGATCGCTTTAATCGAGTGTTAAACATCTGCTGAGAACCTTCTTCAATTCTCTCCTTCACCGCACTGCATTTCACTGTATGTGTGAGCATGTGGATGTGTGAGTGAGCGAGATCGATCAATGAGGTCAAGGGAGATGCGGGTGGATCCCATCAAGGTCAGGCTTATCGAACTGAAAATGAACTGTAAGAATCCGAATCGTAAAGGATTGAAGACGGTAATCTTGAAGTGAGGAATTTCCAGATGGAGAACATAAGGAGAGGAGGGAAGGGGAAAAATAAACATTGATTTTTCTTCAAATATGTCTGGCGTAAAAGTCTCAAAATTTGTATTGTTTTATTTAATTTCTTGTTCGCACTTCTTTTTTCACTTTATTTATTTTTCAATGTGGTTTTATTTAATTTTTTGTATTTAGGTTTTTCGCACTCTTTTTGATATCCCCAATGGAATTGACAAACTTCGCATAAATTTTGGATTCGATTTGCATTTCAACAAAACACAACAGACACACTTTTCACCGATTTTATTTATTTCCTTTTCTATTTGTGGAGGTTGTTGTTTTGATCACTGTGGTTGTGTTTTTGTCGCCACCAGTGTGGGTGTCGCTCGACGAGGTGCAGGTGACCTCATTGGAAAGGCGAGCACCGTATCGGAGTTGTTTGTGTTTATTTTTTTGAGAATCTTGGCTTTTTAGTGTTATTCGTTTTTGAATTTAGCACTTTGATTGCAGTCACATTCGCGGTAATATTTTTTTTTTAATTTGTGTAATAATTTTAAAATGTTATGTTTCTTTTATTTAAGTTCTTTTATTTAAATTGTTTTTGTTGAATAATATTTTATAATTTTTAAATTTTTTATTACTATTTTTGCTAATTCTACTTTTTTAAATTTATTTATTTTTTATAGAAACTATAAAAAATATTATTAAAAATTAATTGCCATTTGGTGTTTTAAAAAAATCTGATTTTAACGACTACTGTGTGGGTGCGAAGCTATCTATATTCACGGCACTCACACATCGGACAGACGGACAGACAGACATCCGCACATCACAGTGGCGTCGCCCCAAATTGGCGCACGCCGTCGCTGCGATTGTAATAATTTTTGGTGTTTCACGCTCTTTTAATTACGTAGGCGCCCAACGTTTTAAATTCGATGAATGAACACATTCCCCCCCACACACACACACTCACGCACACATCCTCTCTTACACGGAATACACATGCATGTGATGTAAGATACAGTATCTGTGCTCAATTGGCGGTCGATCAGATGTCGCTGAGTTTCCAGACGCCCGTCGACTGATGGCGAAAATTGCCATATGGTACGAAGCGTAGAAGAAACAACAACACGAACACAGAAATAAATGTATTTATTTAAAAATTAAAAATTCCGAACACGCCTCACACGCACACACACACACACACGTCACACGCGTTCACACATGCGAACGAATGCGAAACCGTTAAATCAATTGAAATCAATTTGAAAGAAATTCGGACGAAGGAACAATTAAACGAATATGTGAGTGTGTGTGTGGCAGAGGTAATAGAAGAAATAGAAGTCGTAAAAGTCTTGCGAAAGATAGAATGGAAAACACCAGCAGCTGGTCGATCGAATTCTACGATTTTGAGGAGCCTACAGTGGAGGCCCGAAAATGGCAACGACTCGAGTTGTTGACCTCGCGCCTGGTTTATTTCTATGCAAATTCAGCGAAATATTTCCAATAAATGTTTATTTCTTCATTCTATTATTACTATTTTCAAGTCGAATTATGTTATATAATTTCTTTTTTATTATTTATTTTTTGTTTTATTATTAATTTCTTATTATTTAATTTTTTTAATGTTTTTTTTGTATTTTTTTTTATTTCCGTCCATTCGATGGATTCGGTCATCACTTTTGTTTTTGCTTTTGTTGGTCAGCGATATTTTCGAAGCATGCGATCACTTGCTCGACCACTCGGCGACATCGACGATCAATCAGAATTCTTGCAATTATCAAAATTACATAATCAACGCAAAAAACACCGAAATTCAGAGTAGCTGGCTGAAGTGAATCTCGAGGCAAACGATCGAAATTCTCTAAAAATAGATGCTTTCGTACGTAGGCCACTGCGAATTAGTCACCGCTCGCTCCGTTTCACGAGCATCTTTGTATATATATTTTCGATTTTTTCTCACACTTTTTTTAGAACTATTCACAAAACTCTGGCATCATCATTTTAATTACTGTAGAATTATCAGAATTTCATTAGAAAACCGAATTAATTCGAAAATCGTATTTTATTTGAAACCCGAATTTCAGTTCCCGAATCACTTCAAATTCTTTTTCCACTGTTTTCGCGATGTGTTTTTATATATAGACACAGATATATGTATATCTGGATATGTGTAGTGTGTATATATAGGCGTCTGAAGGTTAGCATAGATATATCTTATGCTTTCTATGTATATCCATCAATCTTTCAGTTTCAGTTCAGTTTGTCTGTCTGTTTATCTTCTAGGTGTCCCTCTGTCGCCCTGTCTCTGTCTTCCGCCCTCTCTTTCACTCTCACACGGTTTCTTACAAAGCACCAAATCGTGTTCCTCGATCTGTCTGCCGCGAGATTTCAACACCAACTGAAACATTCGCAGCTATTTTGAAAAAATGCTTCCTCTCGCCCGAGATACTTCAGAAAACTCTGAAACGAAAATCTAAAACGACGCGCGCGCCAAACGTATCTACAAGATACACCACACAACGCTACACATTCGCCCAAGACGTGAGCGCGGCAACCGTGCGCTCTTCGCCAGCCAGATACAGAGCGCGGGGGCCGCGCCGTCGACGTCGTCGCCAAGTCAAAGCGACTAAAGACAACAAGCTAACATGTGTGGTTTTTGTTGTATCTATGGGATTGTTGTAGTCGCTGTTTCTGTTGTTGTTGTTGTTGCTGTTCCTTGCTCAATTGAGTTTTGTCTTTGAGAATTTGCCGATTTCATTCAAACGCCGATAGAGAAACAGCGAGTGAGAGAGAAGACGCGGAGTTCGGAGCCAGAGAATCTATCTCAGTACGAGCGCCAGACTATCTTTGGGCGATCTGTCCGAGAGCGTGCTTCACTATATGTATCTCGTTGCGAGCGAACGTTCTACGTCCGTGTGTCTTGCGGCGTTGCTCTTGAGCTGGGGCTAATGTGTCTTGAAACAAGACAAAGGCGCAAAACGATCTGCGAATGATCGCCAGAGATAATGTATCCGAGAGTGCGAGCCAAATTCTATCTGGAAGAGGAGGGTCGAAATATTTCAAGGTAATCGAAACGGCATCTCGCAGTTGACAATGAAAGTATTTCAGAATGCTGTACCGCCGGAGAATCACAAGGGAGCCAATCTATCTCAACACAAGTGATGATGTATCTCAGTACGAACACAAATGTATCTCAAGACTTGGTATTTTTAAAGATGATGTATCTCTGAAATGCTTTTCATACATATATGTTTCTTTGAATAACCACAATCGAGTCATGCACTGATGAAGTGTATTTCGATGATGATCTCAAAACCAACGATGATGTATCTCAAACAATCACTCTAGTACATCTGAAGGCGGTCGGCCATTTATCTCAGAGGGTTTTCTCAATGAATTTGGAATATTTGTGAATGAATTTTGAGAAAATTAATATATGCCAAATGTCCACTAGGTTGCGGCCAGTTTTTCTGCTGCATGTATTTGCATTTGAAAGCGAATGGAATGGCTCGTGCCCTCGAGCATGAGTGTAGTATGTGTGTGTTTTTCGTGCATGTGTGTGTTTGTTTGTGTGTTTGACTTTTGAGTAGGTTGTATCTGAATATCTATCTTTTATGTGGGCAGCACGAGTTCGCGGCTGAAATGTATCTGCGAGCATGAAACTTAATTAAAATAGAATTATTATAATTATTATAATTATATAAAACTTCGTTGGAGCATCAAAGGCAATGGGCGATCGGGTTATTTCGGAAGTGGTGGTATTCGATCAAGGTGAACACATCTTTTTTCTCTTTCATCAGAACTGAGAATTTCTGGAACGTGACCGAACGAGGATTTAATTTTATTTATTTTTAATTATTTAATTTTAATTATTTTACTCTTTAATTTTTATTTACTCAATATTTTTTCTATTATGGCTTTTTTCCGGTATTATTATGTTTTTTTGTATTCAAACAATTTATTTATCAGTAACTTCTGAACACATGTGTTTACAAATGTGCTCAAATTAAAACTTTAGTTTTTTAAAATTAATTGTTATTTCACATTTTTTATTACATATTATTATTCTTTATTTGTGCTTTGTATTTTAATTTGTACTTCAATTTCAACCAAGAAAACTTGTGATATATTTAGAATTAAGTATTTTATCTTCTATATTTGTGTGAAATATATTATTTTACACGTTACTTATGCAATTTAATAAAAATTGTTCGCTACTTCACAATCCGTTTCGATTGAAATTCATTCGGTTAGCGAAACTTTTCATTTAAAAAAATGTTTTTAATCACAAATTGTTTCGAAGTGCATATTTTTATTATTATTCGCAATTTTTTTAATTTTCGTTTCACTATTTTATGTTTTTCAATAATTTTTGTTACTTTTCACATCATTTATTCTAAATCACTTTTTCAAACTTACAACAAAAAAATAAAATTCTTTCGATTTCGATATTTAAATGAGCCGATAAATATTTCGTTGTTGTTTCCGCTTCCGCTTGTTTTGGCTTCGCTGCTGCCGAACACAACCGTCGCGAACAACGTCTCGTCGTGAAATGAACTCGTGCCGACTCTCGCGAGCCTCAGCGACTGACTGCAGTTGTTGATGGTTTGAGTTGTTGTTGTTGTTGTGGTTGCCACTGTTGCTCGTTGTTCGCGCCTTTTAAACATCGCCCTGACTTCGAACTAAACACAACACGGAACATGTTTGAAGGCAAATAGTTCGCGGAATAATTATTATTAATAATTACTACATTTTCAATTACATTTTTATTTTTGTTTTATTTTAGATTTTTGACAATTTATTTTAAAAAAATTTTAATTGTTTAAATACAATAAGAAAAATTTCTTCCTTTTTTAAATCATAGATGTTAATCAGAATTCTTATGAATTTTCATAATTTTAATTATGAAAAAATTTTCTAATTCGAAAATCCATGAAACGCTAAATAAATTCACAAATTTTCTCCCTTGGGAATTATTCTTAACAAGAGCTTCCTTAGGGAAATCTTTTTTCATCTTGTTCTCATTTCACATATCTTGACTGTGGATCTCGGCGAACATAGTAGATAAAGGAAAGTTTTGTTGTTGTTATTGTCGAAGCCAACAGCTCGGGTGCTGGTCCAAATAAGGCGTGGCAGCTAGATGCATTAGTTCCGAGTGGCAACACAAGAAACCTCTTTGCTGGAAACTCAAACTCAAGATTTAAAACGATATCGTTCATTTTTTATTTCGTACTCTTCCTTCGTCGGTTCACCTTAGGGATCGGGAAGAATGATATCCCGTTGTAACGTGGGCTCCTGGAATTTTAAGAGCTGTGTATCTTTCCTTGTAAAAGATCTCTATTTTTTTATTTTGTTCAGAACTTCAAATGGTTACATGAGTGTTCTAACAAGAGATAAAGAAACAGAGAGTGGTTAACCGACTTGAAAAATAAAAAAAATACTGGTTTAAATTATTTATTAAATATTTATTAATTATATATATCCATTTAAAGTACATTTTATCATATTAAATGTGGTTGCAGCTGCAGAAGTATTTGATGCTGAGGAAACTTAATTAAATTATAATTTGTTTAGAATTTTCTTATTAAAAATATTTTTTTAGAAAGAACTATTGAGTTATGAGTTCTGCTTATTCATTTCTTAAATATTACAATATTACAGTTTTATAAAAACAGAAAAAACTTCTATTATATTCTTAAGATATAGAAAGAGATAATAAAAATAAACTTATAGAACAGAAAGAGATTTAAAAGTAGATACAAATATTACCAGCAAATTAAGATGCATTTTCTTATACTTTAAATTTCGTAAATACGTACGTTAAACTAGGTGCATCATACCCCAGAAAGGTTTTCAATAAAATGTGGATTACCAAATGGATGTTTTTCAGTTCATAAACGCATAATCGTATTTCTTCACAATTCTCCATAATTGAAGTCGAAATACAACAAATATTGCTGCACAGCGCCAGAAGTTTCGCATATCGTTTGTTTTTAGCATTCGTTTCAATTGTATATATTTTTTATAATGTATTCCAAGCAATCATTTACATTGGTTTTAGTAGTTTCGTTTGAGTTAAATAAAATATATTATTTTAAAACTATGTTATTATTTTGTGTTTAGATTAGTAATCGTTCTTTCTACACAATGAAATAATAATAATAATGTTCTTTTTATAAACACATGAAGAATTTAATGAGTACAGACTCTCAAAACAAATTTACAAATAGTCTTGCAAGTTACCAGGGGAGGTAGTTAATCTCACCTTTGTCTATCTAAGATCATTTGTAATTACGCTTTGAATTTTAGGGCAAAAATATACCTTATAAACTATAATAATGAATTTTAAAAATACATATTTCAGAATGCATGAAGAAAATATAATTTAGATAGAAGTATAGATAGCTAAATTATTTAAACAAACAAAAATAAGTGAATATCTCTCGTTAATTTCATATTTTTCTGTTTTGACGAACTTTATCCAATCCTCACTGCAAAAGCTCACCTTGCACAATTTCCAGAATCATTTTGTGCCGGAAGTACTCCATGTGCTGTTGCGAGAATGTAATCTCTTTGTTGCGCGTTATGTACTCTGCGAACATGCAACTGAACACGCCGCAATCACTTCCATTCATCTGCCGTGGCACATCACGTACAGATTCAATCTCGAATTGACTCGTGTCGAAGGTTGTATTCCTCTTGTCCTTTGACTCATCTTTCAGATATTGCTCGAGCGCCTTCAATACGTTGGGATTGGGAGTGCCCATGGAGTCGTAGTACTTGATGGTACGGTTCTTCAAATGAATTATTGCCATGCACCAGTGAACTCCGCCAACATGAACGGGCACGGGAATTATATCCTTGGCAAAAATATCTACTTTGCGCGTCCAGCGCTTGACTCCACCATGTCCGTTCTGCATCAAGCGTGGTACAAAGAATGTGTTCATAGCGTAAACAGTTGGCATGTTATGTGATTTATGTTTCTTTTCACCACGTTCCGTCAGGAGGTTCATGTAGAAGTTGATCACTTCATCATTGAGCCAATTGTTGCCCAACAGTGTGTGAATGTCCCGTCGAGTGATGTTAAGGTTAAATTTAGAAACTAAAACCTGTGAAATGATTTACAATATTACATAATGTTCATAACAATTCATCAATTTGCTACAAACCTGATCTGGTGGCCCACAAATAGCTGAATTGATGCGAGCCCGATATTCATCATTTAGCTCAATAAATTCTGGTTCATCATCTTCGATGGGCTCTGGGAAATCGTCGAGTACCACCAAGTCAGGACTGAAGAATTGGAAATTCTTCAAACGCTCCTGTATCTCATGTTCGGCTGCACGGCGTTCTTCAGTGTGTTTTTTAACTCTGTCATAAAGTAATAATTAATAATAACAATTGAGAAACCAGAACCGAAAGTCATCGACATACTCCTTCTCGAATTTCAGTGCTTCCTCTTTTCGCTCCTTCTTTTTCTTTTCCCACTTGGATTGCCAATTCTCCAACCAGTTTTCCTTCAAATGTGGACAAGTACTAAATTGCACCTCTAAGCTGTTAACTGGCTCAACATAAGGCCTAAAAAAAGTATTATTAAACATACAATGTCGAACTAATTAAGAGATATGCATTACAATTCATCCTTTTTCTTTATATTTTCCTTGTCTTTTATGTCTTGTTTCTCTTTTGTCTCTACAATTTTCGATTTGGAGCAATTTGAAAGCATGTTTCGGTCGTCCTCTCCAAGATCAATAATATCGCTAAGGTCATCATCGTCTATAATAACAGTAGCCAAATTATTGCTCTTGGGACGACTCTTTTGACGATCCAAATCGATGGATACCAACGCCACATCATCATCATCGTCATCCAAGTTAATGGTGGACGAAAGTGGAGGACGTTTCAGCGATATCTGCGATGGTGAGTTTTTCGTCAATGACCTAGTATGTGAATTGGCATTCAGGGTATTGTTTGCAGTCGAGGTGGCAGCAGCACCAGCCAAAAGACCACTGCGCCTACGTGCTGAATTCAAATTATTCAAAGATTTAAGTGTAGGGGACAAGGAGCCATCGTCATTGCCGTAAATGCGTGGCACCATTTGTTTTAGTAACTCCTCATACTTTTCTCGATCATCCGACACCTTATCTCGCATAATGACGGATCGGGAGTTTAAATTGCAAGGGTGGTTCCGAAAACTACTACTGAAACCATTGTAAAGGCCTCGCGCAGAAGCAGCTATTAAAAAGAAAATTACAACCCTGTGTAAATTAAATTTATATGAAAAACTTACAAGTAGAAGCACCAGAAGAGGAAACAGTGCTAGGCGCTCGTCCCAACACGTGACCAATTGGCAAATTTTGTCTCAACGCATCGGCATACGTGGGTCGACTAGGCTTTAAATCGCGCACCAGTGAGCTGGCTAAAATGCTGCCAGTACGTGCCTCAATCAGAGGCGGTGGCGGCTTTCCGGAGAACTTTATACGTTCCTCCTCACGATGACTAATGGGAATGTTTCGTATTTTTGCCACATTGCCTAGACTTGATCCAGAAGCTGCAGCAGCGGCATAACCAAAACCATTGATCAGCTCAGGCTCGTCGTCATCAGAGAATTCGACATCGGCATAGGAACGGTTCTTGACGAACTTATGCGTGGTTGTAGGAGGAACAAATATAGATTTGCGCTGCTTAGGGTTCTCTGAAAAAGTTAAGTTTGATGTCAATCGAAATACTTATATTATTTGTAGAGCAGTTACCAATTGAGTGAATAGACCTGCGTTGAGACATAACCAAAGGAGTTTTAATGCGATGTTGTTGCAAAAGAAGTGGTTTCTCTGGTTTCTTCGGGAATGGAAAACAATCTATGTCGTCTGCAATACACATTATATGAGATATCGTATTAGAAGTGCGAATCACAATTTCAACCTACCATTATCCAAAGGACCAGTGATGAATTTAGGAAAATGATTGTCCACCTTGCGATACTTGATTTGATGTACATCCGCTGCATCAGAGGACCAATCGTCACATCTAATTGAAAGTTGAATTAAATGTATATTAGAATTGTACAAATTATGAGTTTTGAAGTGTGACATGCCTACGCTTCCTCTTCGCCGCGCTTGTATCGTAGTTGGAGCTCGAATTGAAATTTAATAAACTGCGCAATTTGTTGAATATATCGATACCCATTTGGGACTCTTGTGCACGGCGCAAAGTGCTCACTGGGACAACGTCGTCCTCCTCCTCCTCGAATTGCTCGTCGGGCACAAGTTCAAATTGTTCCTCGTCGTAAATGTCTTCCTCGTCGTCGACAGATGCCAATTGATTGTAATACCTTGCTGTTGTACTGTAGCCGTAGGTGGGAACAGTACGACGCGCTACCGGACGCTGGACGTACACGCAGCTATTGCTGCTGCTAGGTGTACTGCAATTGCTAACAAAGCTTCCTTGGCTTGTAGTGCGACGATAGTTGTGAAAATTTCCGTTAAGTAATCGAAGGCCGGGACCTGATTTTGTGCGGTGTACGGAGTTCGAAGACGAATTACGAGTTCGAACAATCGGCAATGCAGCCGGTACAGGTGGTAATATCCGAGAGCGTCTTTTACGTTTGGGTCCAGATAATGGTGTAGATTTCGCCTGAAATTCAGAATCATCAGCCATGAGAAATATTCAAAATCAATAACAACTGAATGTACCTGATTTAACAGACGCCTGCCTTCGTCGATGGAACTATTGACACTGCTGCCCGATTTAGGGACCCTAGTGACCACGTATTCGAAGTCTTCGTCCTCTAGCTCGATCACAATTCTATTTGGGGTTGTTTCACGATCCTCCTGATTTTTTACCACCACTTTCTCAGCACAATTCTGCGATATGGTGCACAAGTCATCGACCACCGAGCGCGGATGTTCCACCAGCTCCTCTGCAACAACGTCTCCGGCGTCAATCACATCAAAAAGTTCGTACTCCTCTTCGTCCTCGTCGTCGGCCTCAAGAACGTGGCTGTCCACGTCTAGTGCGCTCAGCTTGTGTTCGGGTTTCGCAGATCTGCGCGGCTTAATAGTGAAATGAGCTTGGTCCTCAATGGGGTCTGTCACCCTCGCACCACCTCCTCCGGCGGGGGCGCTAATCCTGTAGGCGACGGCGGCGTCTTCTGCAGCCTCTGCTTGCACGTGCAACACTTGCGTGCCAGCCTCCTCGGCCTCTACGTGCTCCAACAGTGCGGCGGCCGTAGCGGGATTCCTCAGTATTGTATGCAAATGACCTTCCAGTGGCGTATATTCAATGTACATTATCAAAAAGCACAGAGGTTGCTTCGCGGCGGCCCTTGCTGGTGATGCGATGGGTTTGGTCAAGTGTTTCGGCTGCTACGACGATTCCAGACGATGCCACACGGAAGCAACTATTCGCCATTTACTCACCGAGATGTCAAACTGCGATTTCCCCTTTCTCCAATAGCTCAAATTCGATGAAGCGTCCACCAGGTGGTGTTTTTCAAGAATCCGCTTGGTCTATTCCCGTTTAGTTTTCTGATTTTGTTCGTAATTATTTAGTCTTGAATTGGAACTACAAATTTTTAATTATAACTTCTGTGGATATTTTCCCCGAAATTATCGGCGCGGCCGCTCTTTTTTGCAATAGACAAAATTTGTGAAAAAAGCCGCCGTCGAGACAGTGTATAAAAAATGACACATGTATTTTTGAATCGTCATGTTGGCAGCAATGGTTGCAATTTGCGTGTTTTTGTTGTTGTAAGTGGAGAGAATGACCACAGCAAGATGTGCTTGTGTGCATAGTGTGGATGTGGTACAAGATATGACCAACAGATGGCACCACAGTAAAAAAGGGTGATTCAATTGAATAAATAATATTGTATGGCATATGTAAAATTTGTAATTCTTATTTATTTATATAAATCCAATAACTTTCCATTTAATACTAGTTTTTAAACCACTGAAACATTTTTTATGCATCGAACTCACGAAGTGCGTACAAAACACAACAATTATTAATAATAATTGGAATATAGGTATGTGTGATTCATAAGAAATACCTGATAACATCGTAAAGTTTTACATTTGACTAAGAAAAATATACATCCGCCATTGAATAACTCAAATATCTTACTGTAATTCGAACCCCCTAGTAGAAATCACATTGGAAATGAAATCAATCGCCACCATTGCAGCAGATGAATATCAGATGCCACAAAATAATACTGAACGAGTACAGGGTGCCCGCGAAGCCGACGCTGGCCTGGAACGAGAAGTTGGCCACCACCCAGTGGGCCAAGCAGC
Source organism: Coelopa frigida (assembly GCA_017309665.1). Taxonomy (NCBI): domain Eukaryota; kingdom Metazoa; phylum Arthropoda; class Insecta; order Diptera; family Coelopidae; genus Coelopa; species Coelopa frigida. The sequence goes on along the minus strand of CM029564.1, from coordinate 20,824,117 downwards.
CCCACACGAGCATCAACAGGCCGTTTGTGAAGTGGACCGGGATGCGGATGTCGTTCCACTGGGAACGCGGCATGCTCATCTGGATGACCATGTCCTGCAGGAACAGGGTCACCGACTGGCCGAAGCCCAGCAGGACGGACGACACGCTCAGCAGCAGCTTCGACGTCGAGAAGCTGATGACTGCAAGTAGGAATAACACAATCAACTGGGAATACTCAACCCAGGTGGAGGGAGAGACGACACTCACAGATCAGCGCCAGACCCTTGCAGATGCAGCCCAGGGTGTGCCATTGGAACTTGCGCTTGTAGAGGCTGCTGCCGAAACGCGGCGTCATCAGGGCGAAGCACATCCAGGGGAAGGCGAGCAGCGAGAAGAGGAACGGGATCTCGGCGTTCTTCAGCGCGTGGTGGCTGACGGCCAGCCCGGGCAGGACGGTCAGGCACATCACGTACGAGAAGATGTCGGCAGAGAGGAGCAGCGTGGTCGAGTAGAGCTTCGGCACCAGCAGCGCCCGGCGCAGCGGCCGCGCGATGTTGGCCAACATGTTGCCCCAGAGGTGTGACGTCACGTCGCGGGAGAACTGCTGGATCTTCTCCTGCGGAAGTGCAAAGCGAAAACACGTGAGCATCGCATCGACGCCTCCTGACCTCCTGTGAAACTCACCAAATTACTGCTGTCCGCTCCCGTCAGCTGGACTCCGTTCGAGTGCGACTTGTGCATCTGCGTCTGCGAGGCCTCGCCGCTGATGCGTCCGGAGTTTTCGATCGTCGCCGAGCTCGAGCGCATCATCGACACGTTCTCGTCCTCCTCGGGTATGATCTCCATGATCTCGACCCCGTTGGGGTTCATGAAGGTCACGTAGGCCTCGTCGGAGGCCAGCATGTAGTTGCAGTGGGAGTCGGCGGCGGCCGCGGCCACCATCGCCGCGGTGGGGCCGTGATCGAGCATGGGGTTCTTCCAGTGGCGCTGCAACTGCAACTCGATGCCGTCCAGCTGGTCGGCGAAGTTGGCCGACAACTTGCCCAGCTGGTGGTGGAGCGCCGGCGTGAAGGCGCTCTCCGCCTTGATCAACGAGATGCGCTTGGTGATGGCGCCTTCGCGGTGCCGCGTGATGATCAGGCTGATCGGGATGAGATTCACCAGCAGGGTGCCCATGAGCATGATCGACTGGGCGGTGCCGTACAGGGTGCGCAGGCTGGTGAAGACGAACGAGAGGAAGAGCTGACAGAAGGCCTCGCCGCCCAGGTAGATCGTCTTGCGGACGAACTTGTCCTCCCGAGGACGCACCGCCTCGAGGATGACGTGCGTCTTCCAGATGAAGAGGCTGGCGCCGATGCCTGTAATATAAGAACTCAATTAAACAGAGTCGATAATAATGAAATTTTACATTTTTATATTCTGATCGTTATATGTTCGATCGGAGATATTGATTAAATTTATATCGTATTTTTTCGATCATTTTCTTTTTATTTATTTATTTTTTTTTTTGTTAAATAAAAATTAATAGTCAAACATTTTTTTTTCAGAAATTCAATAAAAAACCTGTAGAAATCGATATGAAAACGATCATAGAATAATTGCTATGAACTGATTTTTATAAGGATCCATAGTTGGATGGACCCCTGAAATTCAAAGATGTTGGAACGAACCTGCGAAGAACCCATAGAAGACGATGGCGATGGCCTGCGTCGTTGTCGAGACGGTCACCCAGGCCGAGGAGAAGAAGAAGCCGCTGATCATCAGCGAGACGCAGGTGATCAGGGTGGCCAGCAGGAAGAGCCGGCGGTACTGCGAGGTCTCGCGCGGCCGGCCCCGGTACTCGATAGTCAGGTGCTCCAGAATCGAGCGGCAGAGCTGCCCGGTGGCCTGGTACACGATGGCCGGCCAGATGCGCAGCACCAGATCCTTGTCGGACTCGACGACATTGCCGTACAGATAGGCGGGCGTGGACAGAAAGGCCTGGAAGTGATAGACAACAGGTGACTAATTTATTTCTTTATATTTCTATTGTGTTTTCTAAAAAAATTGCCGAAAGATTGTCCGAAATAAAGAATTCAAATTTAGAGAAATGCACGTCAGTGAAGTTTATCCGATAAGTTTCAACGATAAGAAATAATAGCACGAAGAAAATATAGCACTGAAAACAAATGCAACAATAAATGTTTGTTATTCTCTTAAGTCACTGTTGTTGTTATCGTTGTCGGTTTTGGTTGTCGTGAGATTGTTGTGGTGTTCTTGTTGTTGTGGTTGTTTTTGTTGTTGTCATTGTTAGTGCAGTTGATATCTTATATTTTCGCCAAACAGCAAATTTATCATGTAGATAGATGGAATTTAAGTCGGTGGAATTTAAGTTAGTCAAACGTTAAAATGAGAAAGAATTAACTTCGTATGTACATGTATGGCCAACCCACATAACAGATATTTCTGTTGTATGTGTTTCTTGATCACACGGCGACGCTGCACCCCCGCCGTTGCGACAGCGGTCGCGGTTCGGGGGGGCCGCCGCACCCCCGGTGCCGGGATCAACGACGCCTCGAGGGGATTCTTCACCGCCGGACGGTAGCCATTGTCGACTCCGAGTTTCTCCATGATCGTGTTGTTCTATTGACTGATCTATTTACTGATTATATACAACTCTACTTTAAATTGAACTCAATACAGAATCCGACATGTTTCACTCAAACACTGGCCGATAACGGTCTATCTATATCTAATTGATTTTGTTAGTTAAAGCACATATCGTTCACTTCTCCCGTCTGAAGAACATTCATAACAATTCGCTGCACAAACATATGTATGTATATTCTTATTCGGAGACGAACACGCATATGGATGCCTTTGTTTATCTATGCGATAACAAGATTTCTTATCATCTGATAATATCCACGAGATTATCAGGAGAAATATATATATATGTACGTGATTCTCAGTAGAGCTTCTCGAAAAGAAAGAATTCACTTCACTCTATTTTCAACGACCACTCTTATTTCTACGTATCCACTGTTATTTTTATGTATCCACTCTTCTATCGAAATATATCCTCCTATTATGTGAAGCATAAATCCTTTTCAACTCTCCGAACTCAAGATTTGGGCGACATCTCGGACCACGACAAAGCCAAAAGAAACAGAAATTTCGCCATGAATCCAAGGGATCGCGCGCGTCCCGGTTTCGTTGGTATCTCTACACAAACTGATATGACTTTTCTTACCATCCACCCAGGGCGCTGCAGAAGTTCATTTTCACGGAGAACACAAACTTTTCGATATCACATTTCTAGAATTCGCCGCAAAATCACGATACGATAGTTAAGAGAGAGGGAGAGACATTTTTGGCTACAGGTCCATAGACTTACTAACAGACAGACTAACAGATAGACTAACAGACAGAGAGGTCCATTCAGATCGCTCTGGACGATGAATTGGTTTTTAACTATTATTATGCGTCCATATGCGAAATTTCGCAGTTCCACTGGCTGCGATGGTACCCATTCGAATAACTCTATATTCGATTTTTTGGATGTTGACGCACTTCTAATCTTATCTGGCCAACAGTGTGCACTCTGTTATTTATCACGGAGTCCCCTTTGTTTTGTCTGCGAAATGTCTTTGAATTTTATTTTGTTTTGTTCTGTTTTATTTAATTTATTTCCTATTTTATTTCATTGTTGACTTTGAGCGATTGAACATAAGTCGATTATTGGGAACTTATCGATAACGGTTTGATTGCGTCTAAATCTTCGATAACTAGTCGTTTAGCTATAGTCTACAAGGAATCGAAAAATATCCGTTGTAAATTCAAAAGCAAAGAAGCCCTGAAAACAATTTAAAAATATTGTTTCATGTCCTGACAAAGATAAGTGTTTTTATATTTTTCTTTGAAACGAAGACAACATTAGAAGGTTATGCAATTAACGTGTGTTTCAGCGCAAATGATAGAAGAAAGATTGTAAAAAAGTTACACAGAAGTTATTTTTCCAAAGGAAATTCGCCATAAAACAGTCCCATGACTATTTGTTTTTACACGAACTATTTTTTTTACGTATTTCGCATTTGAAAACAACAGATAAATCTCAATGCGAAGATGTTGTGAACTAGTTTTCTTATTTGCTCTGAGATTACACTGAATCTGTATAGGTGACAAAAAATAAATAAAAAATAAAATTACTATATAAAATATATCCGCGAACGCATTGCACGCAACAGTTACGAACGAACCAACGAAACGATGGGTTCTGCAAAGAGGATTTTCATCATTTTTAGCCTCCTGGTTAGTATTTTAATATCACAGACAGAATACTATTATATTTAATTGGGCTTTGGTTACTCTTTGCAGCTGCTGATCGAACTAATTAACTCTCAGAACTACGCAGTCTCCCAAGAAGAAGATCTCCAGCATGTCAAAGGTCAGAAAATCCGAAAATAAATGGTGAATTTGACTTAATATTTCATTATTCAGTGGATGCCATTGTCGAAGTGAGTGAGGGTGCTTCTGGTGGAGGGATCGAACAAAATAACAACGATATATTGGACCCTGATGATCAAACGCCAGAACCAGACGTAGAGCAGAATGAAAGCACTGTGACAATGGAAAGCGGAGAAGTAAATTCAAGAGTGGATGTTTCTGGGTTGGACATCAAGAACGGCGGCGTTTGTGCGGATTGCGATTGTGATTGCAATTGTAAAACAGGTGTTGCTTGCGAAGAATCTGCCACCCCTATTTACCACGAAGATGAAGCTCACGATGGAACTACGCCAAATCCCGATGAACCGTCAACAGATCCCGAGGATCCCAACGAAGCAACTATGGTAAATACAGAGGCTCCTAATACGGACGAACCTGTTACGACCCCAGAACCTGTTACGACCCAAGCGCCTGTTGCGACCCAAGAACCTGTTACGACCCAAGCGCCTGTTGCGACCCAGGAACCCACTGTAACTGTTACACAACCTGATCCGTCGGTATCGACTGAATCCTCGGTCGCTCCCTGCACCGAAGCCGGAACGTTTCCTCAAGCCGATGACTGTCATTCTTATTACACTTGCTCCCAGACTCCGAGCGGGAACCTGGAGCGCGTCGATGTGACGTGTCCACCGAAAATGGCGTTTAATCCCGAAATCGGCCGCTGCACTCGTGATATAGCGTCTTGTGATGACGGTGTCGTTTGCACCGTTGGAGGTCGTTTCGAGGACATGCACAACAATGCCTCGTACTACTGGTGTGTGCCACGTCTCTTCGGTGGATTCCACAAGTACCACGTCGATTGCGAGGCAGGCAAAGTGTTCGTTCCACAATTGGGTCGATGCTTCATTGATATCAATAACTTGCAAAATTTGCCACCCTTTTTCGGACAAGACGATGATCAGCCGGATGATGAGGATATTGTAAAGGCAGAGATGAAGCAATTCAAAGCTGAAGAAAAGGCAAAACTAAAAGAGCAGAAGCTCAAGGAAAAACTAGAGATGAAGCTGAAGAAGGAGTTGGCCAAGAAGGCAGCTAAGGAAGCTAAAGAAATGGAAAAAAATAAGAACAAATCCAAAGAAGTGGCATGAATGTTAACTTTTGAAATATTAAAAAATTGTTAAAACCCATAAATAATAAATAAATATATTTGAATTCACTAATGTTTTTCAATTGCAGCTGTTGTCAAACTGTCGTAAGAATATTTAAATTCTAAAAATAACTGTTGCATATTTTTAGGCAGCAACGAATATTTTTATCTTTAAAGCTTTAGTAGCTTAAAGATAAGAGACAATTATTTTTGCTATGTACTTTTCATATTTATGATAATAGCTTCCGTTTTAGCCTACAGCTTCCGTTTCTAATCAATACCAATACTTGAAATTCCAAACCAAAGTACGTCATTTTACAACCATACATATAATGTTCCCTTGCAGAGAAGGATAAAAGTATAATCAAGACTACATTTCTCGAAAATATAAAATAGCTTCTTGATCAAGATGGTGATATAAATAACGTTGAAGCGTGGAAACCGTTGGTTTTATTGTTCTCAAAATTGCCAGGTATTAAATTTAATCAGTATAAATTATGTTTATTTGCGAAGTAAATATCAAATATTTGCATAAATAACTGGCTGACGAGACACCAGAGGCAGTCTTAAATAAACCAAACGCTAAATTTTAGTAGACTACAACAAGAAGACAAAAATAATGTTAAAGATATCGTCTCCCACGGGTTTCTAAGACGTCAAAGCATCGTGTTGGTTTTTTTATCTACATTTAAAAAGGATGTATTTTTTTTTTGTTTTCTCAAATATATCTTAAATAATTGATGTTATGATAAATGTACAAATGTACACACATAAATAAATATCCTTAGGATAGTGGACACTCATCTCTATCTCTCTATTAAGCCGTTTAAAATGTGTGAAAGAAATTATGTATTTGTGAACATTAAGATTTCCTACAATCCTCATTATTATAATATAATATCTTGATTACCATCATATATTATATGATGGCAATCAAGTTTATACTATGCAAATCTCTCAAATAAAGTAACAGTTCCATAAAATGTCTAAATAAGATATCATCCTAGCTCATATAACTTCATTCATGAATCCAGAAAATGTATTCCTAAACTTCCGGCGGAAATGCGTCGGAATTAAGTTAGGAACAAATAAATGTATACTTATATATTATCGTAAGAACCGACGTACAAATGTTTTGATATTTAATATACGTATGAGTCATAATCTGAAAATCTAACTATATTTTACGTACGAAATGTGTTGATGTCGAGGAGTTAAACAGATGATAAGTTATTTTGCATTACTTACTTGTGCGGCTCATTGTCCCCACACAAGGGTTCAGTAAAAACCGCAATATCATAAATTCAGATATTATATTAGCGGCAACAAACTTATCAGAAAGCATCACATTTATCTCATTTTAATATTTAAATAATTTGGCAAAAGATAAAATAGATATTCAAAAACAAGATAAGCATCATGAACGCAATCTGATAAGAAATTGTGCATAAAAGCAGGCCTTTTTTCCCAAAGCAGAATAGTAACGAAAATTCTTTCGAATGAAATACGATGAAAACGAACAAATTATCCGGATTATTTCTATTGCTTGTGGTAATTAAATTAATTGCAAATAATCCCTATTATTAAGATAAGTGTGATATAAAATGATGTGTGTGTTATATAAAGAGATGAAAAAAGGAATAATTTTTTAAAATGTCAAGTAAAAATATGTTTTTTACTCTGATATTTATAAAAAATACAAACATGTTTTATACTAATAGCAATGCAGTTGTTGGCTCTAAATTTACAACATTTTTATCCGATTTTCAAATTGCTGGCAAATTGTGGATAATGGCTGCATGTTATCAAATCTCATCATTTTGAACAAAAGTTAACAGGAGTATTTATGGTATGGATATCGATTAAAACAATCACCGGCGAATCTGCAGTTCCATATGCAAGTGATATTTCAAATTTTATAATAAAAATGTTGATTCCATCGAATGCAGTGAAAAATCTTAAGTTAATATCATCGACATGAAAATATATAATCAGATATAAAAGAACTCCGGCGTATACAGGAAAACAAGCCACAAAGTTCTCTAAAAGTGTATTGCAGTTAAATTAAAAACTTATCATATATTTAGCAATTGGCACACTTTCATGAAATCATAATTTGTTTTTCGTTTTTTTTGTTTCAATTATTTTTTTTTCAGTTTGCAACACTTGCACACGGTCAAAGGAATGCAGAGCTCTTAGCATATGATTATGGATATGGAGGTTTGAAACTTATTAATTGTAAAGGGAAAGGCGCTGTTTGTGTTGGCCCATTAACCTATAGAAATTGCTATTCTGATGGCAATGGAAATATGATTGCAACTGATACCGATATTAGATGTCCTTCACAGACACGTTGTGTCAATGATGGTGTCGAGATTTGTGTGGCTTTAAAAACCATAACTACAGCCGCACCAATCATGGCAGAGGCTTCTCTGGGCTCTATCAGAACTGCGTATGTTGTTTCAACTGGTGCACCTGTTGAGTCATCAATTGGGCCAATAACAGATGGTCCAGTAGAACTTTCTTCAATCGTCCCAGTCGATTCAAGTACTGCAACAGCCGCTTCGACTGCGACAACATTTAGTACAACTGTTGCTCCAGTGGAAACGACCACACGATCTGTCGAGTCTTCTATAGCACCAGTTGAAACAGCATCCAGTACAGCACAAACTACTGAGCAACCAGTGGAACCCACTGCCATATCGGTGGGTTCCTCTGGTCAAACAGTTGATCCTAATGCTATTGTTGATTCAACTACTGCCTCAGTTGCGTCCACAGTATCTTCTGTGCAGCCATCTGTCGCCCCAGTTGACCCAACCTCATCTGTTGCATATGTTGATACTACTATTATTGCAGTCGAAACAACTTCAGCCATTCCAGTTGAGACATCGATTCCAGTAGATACTACTTTACCATTTGACACTACATTATCTTCGGCCTCACCAGACACAACAACTGCTCAAAGTTTGAATACAACAACAACCAGTACAGAAAAACCAGCGGACTCTACAACTGTTGGACCAGTCGATCCTAATGTACCAGTGAATCCCAATACACCAGTGGATTCAACTACTGTAGGACCAGTAGATCCTAATGAACCAGTTGATCCAAATGCACCAGTGGACTCAACAACTGTTCCATCAGTCGATCCAAATGCACCTGTGGACTCAACCACTATTGGACCTGTCGATCCTAATGCACCAGTCGATCCAAATGGACCAGTTGATCCAAATCCACCAATGGACTCAACAACTATTGGACCAGTCGATCCTAATGCACCAATCGATCCTAATGAACCAGTCGATCCAAACGAACCCGTTGATCCAAATGCACCAGTGGACTCAACAACTGTTCCACCAGTCGATCCAAATGCACCTGTGGACTCAACCACTATTGGACCAGTCGATCCAAATACACCTGCCGATCCTAATGAACCCGTCGATCCAAATGGACCAGTGGAGTCAACAACTGTAGGACCAGTCGATCCTAACACACCAGTCGACCCTAATACACCAGTCGACCCTAATGCACCAGTGGACTCAACAACTGTTGGACCAATCGATCCTAATGGACCCGTTGATCCTAATGAACCCGTTGATCCTAATGGACCAGTGGATCCCAATGCACCAGTAGACTCAACAACTGTAGGTCCAGTGGATCCTAATACACCAGTCGACCCTAATGCACCAGTCGACCCTAATGCACCAGTGGACTCAACAACTGTTGGACCAATCGATCCTAATGGACCCGTTGATCCTAATGAACCCGTTGATCCTAATGGACCAGTGGATCCCAATGCACCAGTAGACTCAACAACTGTAGGTCCAGTGGATCCTAATACACCAGTCGACCCTAATGCACCAGTCGATCCTAATGCACCAGTTGATCCCAATGGACCAGTCGACTCATCAACTGTAGGACCAGTCGATCCTAATGGACCCGTCGATCCCAATGGACCAGTGGATCCCAATGCACCAGTGGAGTCAACAACTGTAGGACCAGTCGACCCTAACACACCAGTCGACCCTAATGCACCAGTCGATCCTAATGAACCAGTGGATCCCAATGCACCAGTGGACTCAACAACTGTTGGACCAATCGATCCTAATGGACCCGTTGATCCTAATGAACCCGTTGATCCTAATGGACCAGTGGATCCCAATGCACCAGTAGACTCAACAACTGTAGGTCCAGTGGATCCTAATACACCAGTCGACCCTAATGCACCAGTCGATCCTAATGCACCAGTTGATCCCAATGGACCAGTGAACTCATCAACTGTAGGCCCAGTCGATCCTAATGGACCTGTCGATCCTAATGCACCAGTCGATCCTAATGAACCAGTGGATCCCAATGCACCAGTGGACTCAACAACTGTTGGACCAATCGATCCTAATGGACCCGTTGATCCTAATGAACCCGTTGATCCTAATGGACCAGTGGATCCCAATGCACCAGTAGACTCAACAACTGTAGGTCCAGTGGATCCTAATACACCAGTCGACCCTAATGCACCAGTCGATCCTAATGCACCAGTTGATCCCAATGGACCAGTCGACTCATCAACTGTAGGACCAGTCGGTCCTAATGGACCCGTCGATCCCAATGGACCAGTGGATCCCAATGCACCAGTAGACTCAACAACTGTAGGCCCAGTCGATCCTAATACACCAGTCGATCCTAATGGACCCGTCGATCCCAATGAACCAGTGGATCCCAATGCACCAGTGGACTCAACAACTGTTGGACCAATCGATCCTAATGCACCAGTCGATCCTAATGGACCCGTCGATCCCAATGGACCAGTGGATCCCAATGCACCAGTAGACTCAACAACTGTAGGCCCAGTCGATCCTAATACACCAGTCGATCCTAATCGACCCGTCGATCCCAATGAACCAGTGGATCCCAATGCACCAGTGGACTCAACAACTGTTGGACCAATCGATCCTAATGGACCCGTTGATCCTAATGAACCCGTTGATCCTAATGGACCAGTGGATCCCAATGCACCAGTAGACTCAACAACTGTAGGTCCAGTGGATCCTAATACACCAGTCGACCCTAATGCACCAGTCGATCCTAATGCACCAGTTGATCCCAATGGACCAGTCGACTCATCAACTGTAGGACCAGTCGGTCCTAATGGACCCGTCGATCCCAATGGACCAGTGGATCCCAATGCACCAGTAGACTCAACAACTGTAGGCCCAGTGGATCCTAACACACCAGTCGACCCTAATGCACCAGTCGATCCGAATGCACCAGTTGATCCCAATGCACCAGTGGACTCATCAACTGTAGGACCAGTCGATCCTAATACACCAGTCGATCCTAATGGACCCGTCGATCCCAATGGACCAGTGGATCCCAATGCACCAGTGGACTCAACAACTGTAGGCCCAGTCGATCCCAATACACCTGTCGATCCTAATGGACCCGTCGATCCCAATGGACCAGTGGATCCCAATGCACCAGTAGACTCAACAACTGTTGGACCAATCGATCCTAATACACCAGTCGATCCTAATGGACCCGTCGATCCCAATGGACCAGTGGATCCCAATGCACCAGTGGACTCAACAACTGTAGGCCCAGTCGATCCCAATACACCTGTCGATCCTAATGGACCCGTCGATCCCAATGGACCAGTGGATCCCAATGCACCAGTGGACTCATCAACTGTAGGACCAGTCGATCCTAATACACCAGTCGATCCTAATGGACCCGTCGATCCCAATGGACCAGTGGATCCCAATGCACCAGTGGACTCATCAACTGTCGGCCCAGTCGATCCTATTACACCAGTCGATCCTAATGGACCCGTCGATCCCAATGGACCTGTGGATCCCAATGGACCCGTCGATCCCAATGGACCCGTTGATCCTAATGGACCCGTCGATCCTAATGGACCCGTTGATCCTAATGGACCCGTTGATCCTAATGGACCAGTGGATCCCAATGCACCAGTAGACGCATCAACTGTAGGACCAGTCGATCCTAATACACCAGTCGATCCTAATGGACCCGTCGATCCCAATGGACCAGTGGATCCCAATGCACCAGTAGACTCAACAACTGTAGGCCCAGTGGATCCTAATACACCAGTCGATCCTAATGGACCCGTCGATCCCAATGGACCTGTGGATCCCAATGGACCCGTCGATCCCAATGGACCCGTTGATCCTAATGGACCCGTCGGTCCCAATGGACCTGTGGATCCCAATGGACCCGTCGATCCCAATGGACCTGTGGATCCCAATGGACCCGTCGATCCCAATGGACCTGTGGATCCCAATGGACCCGTTGATCCTAATGGACCCGTCGATCCCAATGGACCTGTGGATCCCAATGGACCCGTCGATCCCAATGGACCAGTGGATCCCAATGCACCAGTAGACTCATCAACTGTAGGACCAGTGGATCCTAATACACCAGTCGATCCTAATGGACCCGTCGATCCCAATGGACCAGTGGATCCCAATGGACCCGTTGATCCCAATGGACCCGTTGATCCTAATGGACCCGTTGATCCTAATGGACCAGTGGATCCCAATGCACCAGTAGACTCAACAACTGTAGGTCCAGTGGATCCTAATACACCAGTCGACCCTAATGCACCAGACGATCCTAATGCACCAGTTGATCCCAATGGACCAGTGGATCCTAATGGACCAGTCGATCCCAATGGACCCGTCGATCCCAATGGACCAGTGGATCCCAATGAACCAGTGGATCCGAATGCACCAGTGGACTCAACAACTGTTGGACCAGTCGATCCTAATACACCAGTCGATCCTAATGGACCCGTTGATCCTAATGGACCCGTTGATCCTAATGGACCCGTTGATCCTAATGGACCCGTCGATCCCAATGGACCAATAGATCCCAATGGACCTGTCGATCCAAATGGTCCAGTTGGTCCAAATGGACCTGTCGATCCAAATGGTCCAGTTGGTCCAAATGGACCTGTCGATCCAAATAGTCCAGTTGGTCCAAATGGACCTGTCGATCCAAATGGTCCAATCGGTCCCAACGGACCTGTTCGCCCTAATACTCCAGTTGATCCAAACGCACCTGCAGGTCCTAACGCACCAGTTGGTCCCAATGGACCTGTCGATCCAAATGCACCAGTTGGTCCAAACGGACCCGTCGATCCAAATGGTCCAGTTGGTCCAAATGGACCTGTCGATCCAAATAGTCCAGTTGGTCCAAATGGACCTGTCGATCCAAATGGTCCAATCGGTCCCAACGGACCTGTTCGCCCTAATACTCCAGTTGATCCAAACGCACCTGCAGGTCCTAACGCACCAGTTGGTCCCAATGGACCTGTCGATCCAAATGCACCAGTTGGTCCAAACGGACCCGTCGATCCAAATGGTCCAGTTGGTCCAAATGGACCTGTCGATCCAAATGGTCCAGTTGGTCCAAATGGACCTGTCGATCCAAATAGTCCAGTTGGTCCAAATGGACCTGTCGATCCAAATGGTCCAATCGGTCCCAACGGACCTGTTCGCCCTAATACTCCAGTTGATCCAAACGCACCTGCAGGTCCTAACGCACCAGTTGGTCCCAATGGACCTGTCGATCCAAATGCACCAGTTGGTCCAAACGGACCCGTCGATCCAAATGGTCCAGTAGGTCCCAATGGACCCGTCGATCCAAATGGTCCAGTCGGTCCTAATGGACCTGTTCGCCCTAATGCTCCAGTTGATCCAAACGCACCTGCAGGTCCTAACGCACCAGTTGGTCCCAATGGACCTGTCGATCCAAATGCACCAGTTGGTCCAAACGGACCCGTCGATCCAAATGGTCCAGTAGGTCCCAATGAACCCGTCGATCCAAATGGTCCAGTCGGTCCCAATGGACCTGTTCGCCCTAATGCTCCAGTTGATCCAAACGCACCTGCAGGTCCTAATGCACCAGTTGGTCCCAATGGACCTGTCGATCCAAATGCACCAGTTGGTCCAAACGGACCCGTCGATCCAAATGGTCCAGTCGGTCCCAACGGACCGATCAAACGGTCCAAGGACCTCGCCGCCAAGTTGTTCCTGAGTTGGTCCATTGTCCAACGGACCGCGATCCAAATGGTCACCTATGACATGTCGCCAATGCTCCATTGATCCAAACGCACTGCAGGTCCAACGACCAGTTGGTCCCAATGGACTGTCGATCCAAATGCACCAGTGGTCCAGGACCGTCGATCCAATGGTCCAGTACCATGAACCCGTCGATCCAATCCAGCGGTCCAATGGACCTAATGCTCCAGTTGATCCAAACGCACCTGCAGGTCCTAATGCACCAGTTGGTCCCATGGACCTGTCGATCCAAATGCACCAGTTGGTCCAAACGGACCCGTCGATCCAAATGGTCCAGTCGGTCCCAACGGACCTGTTCGCCCCAATGCTCCAGTTGATCCAAACACACCTGCAGGTCCTAATGCACCAGTTGGTCCCAATGGACCTGTCGATCCAAATGGACCCGTCGATCCAAATGGTCCAGTCGGTCCCAACGGACCTGCAGATCCTAACGCACCAGTTGTTCCCAATGGACCTGCCGATCCAAATGGTCCAGTTGGTCCAAATGGTACTGTCGATCCAAATGGTCCAGTTGGTCCCAATGGACCTGTTCGCCCTAATGCTCCAGTGGATCCAAACACACCTGCAGGTCCTAATGCATCAGTTGATCCCAATGGATCAGTCCATCCAAATGCTCCTGTTGATCCAAACGCACCAGTAAATCCAAATGTACAAGGACCTGTACGTCCTGGTAGACCATCATGGAGTCAAAATTCTGGTAAACCATCAAAACCAGATCGACCTGGCAGACCCCATTCTCCTAATAACTCTGGAAATCCAAGTGGTGAAACTGTGGAGACAGAATCTGTTGAAAGTGGCAAACCATTAAATCCTAATAATCCAGTGGAAGTTGAAGATGCTTCTGTTGAGAGCCAATCCAAACACAACAGCAAAGAAGAGAAGAACTCAACGGAAGAAAAGCCATCAAAGGAAGAAAGTTCATCCAAGGACAAAAATAATTCCAGTGAAAAGGATGGTGAAAGCAATGATGACGATGAAAGACGTGAATTGAGCTCTAAAGAAAAGCAGAAGCTTTTGAAGAAGATTATTAAAAAACTTAAGGAGGACAATTGTAGTGAAGACGATATATATCCCGATGTCCGTGACTGTAAAAAATACTACCGGTGTGCAGAGGAATCCGAAGAAACAAAGTTTAAACATATGCGATGCAGTGATAACGAACGATTTGATTTCTGGAGTCGCGCTTGTGTAAACAAGCGCAAAGCATTGTGCTTAACCAAAGATGATTAAAGTTATAATTTCATAAAATTTGGGGTTGAAATTAAATAATAAATATGTAAATTGGTTTAATTATTAATAAATATTATACACCTTTTCGATTTGTATTCCGGTATCTATTCCGATACCGAATAAGTAGTATACAAAATTTCGATGTACAGTAAATAGATAAAATAAATTATATTTTCAATCAAACCATAATTGTTATGAGTTTTTCTTCGCTAATATCCCAAATTTCTATAAGAAAATATTCCTTGTTAAATCAAGTGTCATGAGCATTTTAAGGAGTACTTCAGCACTATGAGGATGAGCATAGTCAGAAAAACTCGACGATGTATAGTTGATAAGATTACCCTTCCGAAAAATGTTCGAATGTTCGAAAAATTATATTGATAATAACTATGGAAAAAAACGACTATCGAAAAAAGCTTATCAGTTAATTATTAAGACAATGTTTTCTTGGTTGGTGGAAAGTATAAAAGAATCGCATGGAGCCGTTCACAAATTAGTTGTTAAATGCGGGCGCGAGTCTACAAACGAAATACGAACGAAATTAATCAAACCAATCGATAAAAAAATACAACTGAAAAATCCGGGAAAATGCAGCGCTTACTCGTATTAGCTTTGTTGGCTACCGTCTCGGCCGTATATGGACGTTCGGTGGAGTACAATCCTTGCACAAAACCGGGTTTTTTCCCGCTAGTAGATAAAACACCCGAATTTTATGGATGTTATCTTAACAAAGCCGGCGGTTTGACTGTGCAATATTTGCGGTGCCCAAACGGTGAAGTATTTGTGATGGCCGAAGGATACTGTACGACATCATCATCAAATGAAAGTGGAAACAATTTACATTTGATTACCGTTTCCAATTCTCGCGACGGAACTGATCCCGAAACTACCACTATCGGCGATATTGCTAGTCCAACAACACCAAACAATATGGAAGACACAACAACTGAGCAGATCCCTCCTAGCGACACTACCGAAACTCCAGTTGATCTCGACACCACCGAAGACCCTGAAACAACAGAAGAACCAGACACAACCGAAGAACCGGAAACTACTGAAGAACCAGACACAACCGAAGAGCCTGAATCTACTGAAGAACCAGACACAACCGAAGAGCCTGAAACAACAGAAAAACCAGACACAACCGAAGAGCCTGAAAGTACAGATGAACCAGATACAACAGAAGAGCCTGCATCTACTGAAACTACAGAAGAACCAAATACAACAGAAGAGCCTGAAACTACAGAAGCACCAGATACAACAGAAGAGCCTGAATCTACTGAAACTACAGAAGAACCAAATACAACAGAAGAGCCTGAAACTACAGAAGCACCAGATACAACTGAAGAGCCTGAATCTACTGAAGAACCAGACACAACCGAAGAGCCTGAAACAACTGAAGCGCCAGTAGATCCGGAAACAACTGACGCCCCAGTTGATCCTGAAACTACAGAAGATCCAGAAACTACTGAAGCTCCTGTTGATCCTGAGACAACTGAAGAACCTGATACAACTGAAGAACCCGAAACTACTGAAGCTCCTGTAGATCCTGAGACAACTGAAGAACCTGAGACAACTGAAGAACCTGAGACAACTGAAGAACCTGAGACAACTGAAGAACCTGAAACTACTGAAGCTCCTGTAGATCCTGAGACAACTGAAGAACCTGAAACTACTGAAGCTCCTGTTGATCCTGAGACAACTGAAGAACCTGAGACAACTGAAGAACCTGAAACTACTGAAGCTCCTGTAGATCCTGAGACAACTGAAGAGCCTGAAACTACTGAAGATCCTGAAACTACTGAAGCTCCTGTTGATCCTGATACAACTGAAGAGCCTGAAACTACTGAAGATCCTGAAACAACCGACTCTCCAGTTGATCCTGAAACCACAGAAGAACCCGATACCACCGAAGAACCCGTAACCACAGAAGAACCCGAAAGCACAGAAGAACCTCGATACCACAGAAGAACCCGAAACCACAGAAGAACCCGAAAGTACAGAAGAACCCGATACCACAGAAGAACCCGAAACCACAGAAGAACCCGAAAGCACAGAAGAACCCGATACAACTGAAGAACCCGATACAACAGAAGAACCTGAAACCACAGAAGATCCCGATACCACCGAAGAACCAGAAACGACAGAAGATCCCGATACCACTGAAGAACCAGAAACGACAGAAGACCCCGACACCACTGAAGAACCAGAAACGACCGAGGAACCAGAAGAGACTACAACAGAAAAGGCGTACATTTGTCCTACCACAGGATTTTTCCCTCAAGATGGATCTTGCGATAAATTCAATTACTGTGCCGTAATCGACGGCGCACTCATTAATTATGAATTCCAATGTCCTGCCGGTCAACAATTCAACCCCGATTCCGGATTCTGCGATGCAGCCTACGACTGTGACATGGAGAACTTTAATGATCGATTCGTTCGTGAATTGCAACGTGATTTCGAATGCTTGGTAGAAGGTGTTTTCGCCAATACAAAGATCTGCAACAAATACTACTCGTGTACCTGGGATTCGAAAGTACGCGCCTTCCAGTATACGCCCAAGGAGTGTGACGAGGGTCAAGTGTTCCACTTGGCAACGGGCGAGTGTGGTCGTGAGCGCTTCCTCACTTGTTTGGGACGCCCTGGCGGCTCAAAGTTCGGAGGTAGATTGTAAATTGTGCATATTATAATGGATATATGTACATACATACATATCTGTAAATAATATCAAATAAATGTTTTTCGCACAATAATCGAAATTCATGTCAACTCTAAAAATCTTCAATTATTCAACTAGTTAATTTAAATTTTATTTATTAACAAAATCATGTTATATAGCTAAAAAAAAATGTTAATGTTCATTTAAATATGTTCATTGTATTTTTGGACTTAATGAAGTTCAAATAACTCTGTTAAATTTATGTAATCAAATTTGCTTATTATTATTTAAATAGATTGCAAATAAAAGAATATTTACAAAAAAAAAAAAAAAAAAAAATATAGCTAAACTACGAATACAATAAATATATAGTATATCTATATACATATGAATAAGTATATCAGTATGAGTTTAGAAATGTTTACAAATCAGATTCAGTAAGAGATATTTCAATTCACGGACTTCACGTTATGAAATTGAAGTTTGCCCGACGTGTGGATTGAGAACTTGATATAGAATTCTACAGTCACTTTCCATCACGATTGTTATCGTCACATAATGGCTGACGTCCCGAGTGGTATTTTTTTCCTAATGGTGATCGATCGCTATGGTCACCTCCATTTTGAGGTTTTTATCGAACACTTCAGTGGTTTTTAATAGCACAATTATGCCTTTAAAATCATTGTTACTCTATTTCACTCTTCATGTGAATACATATTCTACGTATAAAATGTAAAATCTTATCATGATAAGTAAACGACGAAGTCAACAAATACTTACACATGAATATCCCATTGATACTTAAAAAACGGCTCGTGTTGCATCATTTGAATTTTATCACTTTCAACGCATGCCCAGCGCAAATTTGTATCGCAATTGGCAACACTTCGTTGAGCCATTAGTGATGCCATCTCAATAACATTTAGTCAAAATCGTCCAACGTTTCGCTAATTGAAGTGAGTTTTTGCACTCTATCTCTCTCTCTCCATCAAAAGCGAAGACAAAATGATATAAAGATCAAAATTGTTATTCATCAAGATGATCGCTTTATCTTCCCATCGGGGTTTCACTTTCATTGTTAACTTTCGATGGGGTTTTTTAGTTGTTTCTTGTCGGATTTTCGGTTTAGTTTTAGGTTTATGAACGTGTCTGTGCCTCTGCCTTTGTTGCTTACATTTTACGCAGTTTTCTCATGCGTCGGTATCAAGCTTTCATTGTGAACATTTTTCAAATTGTCCACTATGGCGGTCGTCAAGTGCTGAAGATACTCTCTGGCAGTATTTTTACATAATTTTCAGAGAGCATTTGAGGTTGAGAATTTATGTGAGTGACCCCTTCTGTTCAGTTAAAACTCTCCTGTTATGTAATTCATATTGTTCTTATTATGTTATTGAACTTTTTTACTGTTGGGCATTCTTGCTTTGTATCTAATGTCTTTCGTTTATTTGTGATTCCCTTTTTCGCAATTTGATTGATCGGTTGGTAATTATGTTATTTGCCCTCTTTGATGTTGTCCATTCATAGGCCAGTAGCATTTCCATATTTTTCTATACATTCGATGGCTCACAATTATTAGGAAATAGATACACACATACATATATAACCCATAATGTCGGTTATAATCCTACGTGTTGATATACATACATACATACATACATACATACACATGTACATTGCAATTTACGTTGAGTCATCGTAACACAACTAGCATTTGCATAAGAATCGATATTATTTTTGCTTACCTATTGCACTTTGGAGTCTCAAGAAATCAAAGTACGAGGTACCAACAATTTTATTGATTGATTGATGGTATCGATAATCACTAAAACACAGTCACAAAATATCGCAATATTAGAAAAGTACAACAATTATGAATAATTTCACTATCAGAAAATAATAAAAACAAGGAATTTTACATTTGTTTCGACATCATGGTAGACATATGTAGTATGTCACATACTAATTGTGTCGTATGATAAGACGTCAATCAAATATTTTGTTATTTTTAACCAGGGCGTGTGTTTAAATTAGCCTAAATTTTTGGTAAAAAACCTTCAAGCTCAAGAAAACGAATAAAAACAACTGAGCGTATACTAATATTCTATATTAAGATTCTGTCTATTATTTTATAATTAAAATGTATTTCGCCTGAAGTTAATTGTTATAAATTAATTTAACTTGTTTTTTTTTAAGGTGATTCAACTTGATTATTCTTTTGTGGGGTACGAAATACGTATCTGGGTTAATATTGAAATAGATAAATGAACAGTCGTAGAGACGATTTTTAGGCTTTTTATCTTATGTGTTAGTACCAAATGACTCACATTCAGTTGGGCAATGTTTGATATATTTAAACATTTGTTTCCAAAGAATTTAATCCTCACCAGACATGATTGTGAAATTTGAGACCTTGGTGAATGGGAACATTGATATTTTTCAAATACCACTTAATTGTTTCCATGCCATCATCACCTTATCATTATGGATTCGATTGGATTCGGATATCAATTCATTTGGTGTGCTTGTTGCCACTGTTGTTGCTACTCCTGCATGTCGCCAAACTTCATCGTTATCGCCGGCAATTAAAAGAGTGTAATTGAGTTCCTATTGATTTTTATTGAGTGTTTCTGATTTCTTTTTGCATTTTTCTTTATTTTCAAAGAACAAATTCATATAATTTTTGCACTGAGTTCTTTTGTCTTATCATTCCTTTCGATTGTTGAAACGTTCTTTAATCGACGTCTGAAGTGTTCTTTTATTGTGTTAAAATCAATATGAAATCCTTAATTTCATTCTTTTTAAATGATAATACAAGGCTTTACTGGAATATCCCCTTATCATTACAATTGATATTGTAAGCACTCAAGGACTATTTTTCGTTGACAACTGAAAATCATTCATGGATTTATTTTTGAGTGAAAGATATCGTTGATACAATGAACACATTGAGTCATTGTTATCACGATAGTAAGGTATACGATTTTTTTGTATCAATAACTAATCTCATGACGTCAATACGAGCAACATTGAAAGATCATACAAATTTAGTCAAATACACACATTCCGTTTAAGGCCTATGAATAAAGTGAGACATAGAAGACCATACAGATGGAAGCAAATGCAGGTCTGAAAGTTCACCGATCGTGTCATCGGTTAAACTATGGGCGTTCGACCCCCGGACTGGGTGCTCTAAAACTTTTCAAAGTTACGAAAACCGAGAGCTCTTGGCAACTTAGTGATAATATTTACGAATTATATGTCAACAACAAAGCTCTAGGCTAGCAATGACATAAGCAATAACTTTCCAGAAAACTAAACGATCGCAATAAATTCTTAAATGTAACAAAAAGTGCCCGGGAAAAACAATGAAATAAATCTCAGTCTTTGAAATCGCAAATAACAACTGATAAAAATCACAAAAAGACAAAATATCATAATAACAGAATGAAGGTGAGGAAGACGGGTAAGCAATAAAAATGTGATTACATAAGATTGGGAAACTGTTGGGGGAACGGGGCAAGAATGCCGGCCATCAGAGGGAAGAGGGGAAAGTGAGGGCTCCAACACCTGTTTCGTTGCGTTCGTAGTCTATAAAGTACGACTGTGCAACAACAATGGGTCGTGCTTGTTTGACACTATGTTGTTGTATTAAATTGTAATTGTAGTAGAAGTTGTTGTTTTGGGACTACAACATTACTGTAGTATTGTTGTACACTGCTGTTGTAATGGTCATCACGTAGCGAAAATAAAAACGTTAAACACTGCGTAACAAACAATTGAAAATTTGTTAATTTTGAACTCGAGTTTCAGTTACATTTCTCCTCGAGCAGCAAAAACCTCCCCCCGCGCTCTGTTCGTCCCTCAAACTACGTGATTTCTGACTTGACTGCAGCTTGGTCACATCTCAACGGACACGAAGGGCAAGGCGTAGGCAGAGGAGAGAAGAGAAGAGGGAGAGAGGTTGGCCGTTGGAGCCCCTGGTTAATGTGTTGCGCATTTCAATAGAATCCATTGACGAAATGTAAATTTGAGGAGGGTACGAAATTTCGTTGTATTTTTTGTATGTTTTTCTTTTGTTGTATTTTTATGTTGATTTTAAGTATTTATGCAATTTTTCGGTTTGGTTTTTGTTTGAACAATTGCAACTTTCACCTGTTGGAGGCTCTTTATGTTTGCAGGACATGGGGGCGTCGTCTCATTTACTATTTGCATAATTTTACCTTTTCCACTAATTTCGCTGATTTTAGGATTTTTGTACGTTTCACGAATTTTTCGCAGAGCTAAAATTTATATTCAGAGCTTCGCTAGACTCATGTACAAAACCGCTCCACTTCAGACTCCCCACGAGGCGGATACGATGATAATATTACCAATCCCCCGACATGTAGTTCATAACCAATATTTATGAATATAGAGAGTAATAAGTTCCGGGTTCATATGCACATATCCTGTATTCGACATTCGCCCTTTAGTCTTCACACTTCCGCTTAAACATATCCTTGACATAATCGTTCCTATTTTGCAACTTCTCCTCCCGACCTTTTTTCAATTGCATCATTTTATTTCTATGAAATTTCCATTTGTGACAGAGACATATTTTCATCATGAACACAATGCATCTATATTTCCATGTATGTCTGTATTTTCCGCCACTTCTGTCTTGACACTTTCATGGGAATTTCCTGTATTTTCTACCGCGATGAATTTCTACCTCAACATATTCACCACTACGCTCTCTTTCATACTCTCTGACTCGACCGGTAGACAAATAAACACTCGCTCTCACCTTACCTTAGATCTTACCGGCAAATGTTAAGGTAAACAAACCGAGCCTCGTTCGTTTACTTTCTCATTATTGTCTTCGCTTCGTCTTTCGAGTTGCGATGATTTCTCTCTCTCTCTCTCTCAAATACAATGATGTTCGCTCACCAGAGCTGCTCCTCGACGCCTGACCCGATCATGACGATGATCTACCTCAACTAGTGATCATATTCCGGTAACTTTGTTTCCACCTTTATCCACCTTCACATCTTCATCTTTTACCTCCACATTAATTCTGTCTGCCTCTTTCACCTCTAGCTTTTTCCTCGTTCACCTCCACCTTTTTCTTCATTCACCACAACATCACCTCGTTGGCTCTTCTTCCACGTATGGACAGACGATCTCTCGTCTCGGGTCGAAACAATGCGTTCGGTGTTTTTATTTGGTTTTTCCATCGCCGGCTAAATCATTCGTGGTGTTCAGCTGCACCAAAACGGACGTCGCATTCAAACGGAACGCGCAGTCGCGCATGCTCGGTCGCACCTTTCATCAATCGTTGGTCACGATTCTCGGCAATTGCGATTTTTCACAACGCATACGATTTTACTAAACTAATAAAATTATTTTAAAATATAAATTATATCGCCAATGTGATATATAAAATTTAAAGTGAAAATCGAAAAAATATTCAAAAATATTAAAATTGTAAAGTGTTTCAAATGATTAACCTACCCTGTGGCATAAAGAAATCGAAGTGTTGACAGTGTTTTAGTTGAATTTTCTGTGTGAAATTTTCCAAAACCCTCAACGATCGAAAAGGTAATCGAATCGCGTACCTGCACGAGGATTAAAGATCTTTACCTCCGCTCATCACTCAGAAAGAAGGCAGTAAAAGGTGGAATTTTATGCTTATGTTAATGCATCGAAAATGGTAAGTGCTCGTTGAAAATTCCGAGAATTCTCTAGAATTTCAGGCTATTTGTCACAATTTGGACATCTTGATGCGCTCATTAGGACCTTTTCTATTGGGGTTCCATTTCTCATGGAGGTGGATCTGGTCGAGCGAGATTCAAAATTTGATTGATCTGCTAAGGGGATTTAAGTTCAAAATGAAGGCGGTCGGGGTAATATATCTTCCTCTTTGACTCTATAAGCATCTTTTTTGATGCGTTTTATCACTTCACATGGACAGGTTCCCATGATCAATGCATCTTCATCTGGGTTCTAGGTCAAATATTCCGAATATCATTTCTTTTTTGAGGTTCTGGGTTCTCGAATTTTCTGAAGGGAAACAAAAGTATGTATGAGGAACATTCATACTCGATTACGGGTGTGGCTACATTAGTCACCTTGTTCTATTTTTTCATGGTTTTTTCAAAAAAAAAATTGACTGCGAGAGTGTTTTGAAACTATGAATATTTTCGTCTAAAAAATCAGTCATATGAATTTTTGAATTCCTATTAGTCTGCCCTCATCCATTACCTTCACTTGGTAAAATTCGCACAATCGCGTTCGCTCCACTTTCGATTTTTAGTTGGAGTCCGAAAACCAAGTCGTTACATCAGACACATGCGAGGGTCCTACGCGCAAAACATACCGTAATACGCGTAAATGCACCCAAAACACCAACAACAATAACCATAATAAAGTGAACAAATAAAAAACAATAACAACGATATGATAAAGCCATAAACCATAAACGATACTTTGCATATCAATTGGGGAGTCACTCGAAGCGAAAGACCACGAAATCCATCAAAGACTACGATTTGGTTACACGAGGCGCATAACGAATTCTGCAACTGAAGTCGGCTGAAATGCATGAAAAGGACGCATTATCCAGTGATGTA
This sequence comes from Coelopa frigida, assembly GCA_017309665.1. Taxonomy (NCBI): domain Eukaryota; kingdom Metazoa; phylum Arthropoda; class Insecta; order Diptera; family Coelopidae; genus Coelopa; species Coelopa frigida. Next base: position 20,799,963 of record CM029564.1, on the reverse strand, counting down.
CCGGAACTCATAAATCCACAAGAGGTGGTCAAGGTGAGGTGAGGTGAGGAGCGGACGAAGATCTCAGGAGACCGCAAAAACAACAATCGAACGAAAAATTGCAAAAACCATAATACTTCGTACACCATGGTAATGGCTTTTTGACTTTTTCCACCAAAAACACCGATCGGTCCCGCACCTGACCACCGTGTTTGAAATCATAATCAGGGTGTTAAAACTCTTGGAGCGTGCACCGTGGGCACCATGATTAACAGTAGCTGTCAGAGTCAACAACAACAGCAACAATGGTATTACCATTCCATTTCTTTTGCGATCCGACATCAAGAGTTCGCAAGAATTATATAATTTGTTTCTCATTATCAGAGGTCGTTAAAAGTTGAGAATTCGTTCGGATCAAAGAAATGAGTTTTTAACTATCGGCACTTTAGGATTTAAATCGCGCTTAGTCGCGATTTTACCTCTTTTTTTTGTTCAAAATGTCAATTGTAGCCTATTTATCCATTCATCTGTCTGTCTGTCGGGTTCTGTTTTGTTGGCTGATTTCTCAAATTGGCTGCCTCGGATAACAGCGAAAAAATTCGTCATCAACTCTATGCAAATGAGGTTTCAGTATAATAAAAATGAGAGAGATCTAGTGTTTGCAATGTTAGAAGTACTTTCGAATTTCAATTTCGCATTTAGACATGGTGGAGGATTCTACTGTGAGGTAAAGATAAGATAATGGAGTTCCAGACTTTCGTTCTAGAGATCCGTAAACGTTAAACTTTCTCTCAATTGTCCGATATAACGAGATATATAGCATAATTCTAAAAATCCAGAACAGTACATACTTTCTATGCAGATGAAGAATAACTTCGAATTACCAATATGGATTGAACATAATTAGGAAATAGCGTCTGAACCTTCCGCAATAATTTTCTCATTATGACTGGGGCGATGTTTATAGACTGTAACAAAAACAACGTCATCGGTATGGCACCAACAATAGCAATAACTTCAATAAAAATAAATAAAGTACTGTAATCTACTTTTATTAGCTTCCGCGCACGTCGGCAGAAGAGTTGCGATTGGCGATCGTATGAAGTCATTGACTGCTTAATGCCGACAATTATATAATCGGGAAAATTGCAGTTTAATTGACAACTAAGAGACAGTCGAAAGACGCGCACGCAGCGCATCGTGCGCAAAGACAAATCGTATTAAAAAATTGCGCTAAGCTAAAAAATAAAATTTAAATGCTTTCCAGACGCATGCGCGCCGTGCAGTTTTCGTCAGCGTCCGCGCAACCACTCGATTGTTAATTATTACGGCATTTGAAATCAAAATTACGGAAAATCAAAAATTAAATATAGCTTTAAAATATTATTGTTTTAAATATACATTTTTTTTAAATTATTATCACAAATATGTAAAACCTAAAAGCTTCCTCGAAATTTAAGAGTCCATTAAACAATATTGGTTTGAAAATGTTTTGTCCAAAATTTGTTAGAGTCGCCAAATATTTTACATTTTTTTCTCGAAGATCGCATGAGTGAAATTTCATTTATTTGCAGACAGACCGTCATTTGTTCATGTATTTACTGACAAGTTGTTAAGATAATTGTTGATTTGTTTGTTTTGATTTTGCTGCCCGTCAAAGCGACAGTAAGGAAGTTGACGTCGTATTTGATTATTTTGTTTATATTTATTTTTGCTTTTATTTTCATTTGCTTCTCGCTTGACATATTTTTCTCTCACGCCATCACGTGCGTCTTCGCCTTCGGCTCTTCTTGCTTTAAAAATCATAATATTTGTAGAAATGAATCGATGAATATGATGAAATCGAGAATGCCGAGATGCTGAGAACAAAACTCAATTATCCATTCATTGGCCGAAATGTGGGTCATTTGGCCTCTTCACTGTTGGCCATAATTATCGACGCTTTTGCAAATAAAGTCAATAACTCATTTCGGGTCTTCAGCGGGCAGAAAGAAAGTGAGTGTGCGAGAGAAAGAAGCAGTGTGTGAGAGTGAAGAAATGGTGGAATGAATGAGTAAGCGAGATTACGCCTATGAGCAATATTATATTAATCATTAGCACGGGTTTCTTTCCTCTCTCGCCTCTTGCATGCCCGGAGGCAGACTTTGAAGCGTCCAGCTGTCCGAGGTGGGAGTTAGTTTTCTAATTGAAATCTCCGACATGATGAAGTGCCATCTGATGGCTGGTAGAAATCGAATTATGCTGAATATTGTGACGTACTGTTAACAATTGAAGGCCACTCACACATAGACAAACTGTGTGTCTCCAATTTGACCCACGCTATTTTATCGCATATTATCGGTAATTTCTTCGTAAAACCTCAAATGAAGAATTGAGGTTGTGGCAGAGGGAGGAGGGGGGAGAGAGAGTATATTATTAGACATCAACACATTGAAACTGTGATATTTTAACATAGGATTGTATTTTCATTATCTCAAATAAAAGTAGTTTACGAACACAAGCCCACATTAATTTCAGTATTTTATTGGATTTGCAAAAAAAGAAAATACATCAGCACAAAAGTCATACATATTTTGAATACTACATCAATGCCAAAATCTCCCCCAACAACACGATCGATAGAGCTTTCTCCGAAATTGCATAATCCGTATTCTCCACTGTGTCCACAGTGTGAACGGACAGTTGATCAAAAAATCACAACCACCAATTAAAAACGAATGCTAATTTAATTAGAGCACTTTAGACTATCTCTGCGATCTTAATTACGTCGAGAGCCGCGTAATTGCTGTATAGTGGACCGTAGAAATGTGACCCCAACGTGGACAGACAGTGGACAGACGGCGACAACGGAAACTTTTACTTTTTTCGGTATTGTTGATGTAAAGGTTGCTAAGGTTGTTGTCATAGTTGTTGTTGCTGAAGTTCTCAACAACTTCAACATCAATTGAGTTACATTCAAGCGCGAGTTCCCAACGAGAAAACAATCCCTACATAAAACATAAAAACCAGAAGAAGAGGGCCTAACACCCAGTGAGAGAAAACAACAAAAATTAAAGAGAAACAACAACAACAATTAAAACAAAACAAAAATCAGATGAAAATAGAAAATAAAAAAAGAGGGAAAAAAATGTGCAAAAAAGAAATTAAAAAATTATGCTGCCACTCGAATTCAAATTCAAAACGAAGCACGGTTCCCCGCGTGAAAGCCGTTAAAATGTGTGAGAGAGAAAGAAAGAGAGAGAGAGGGAAATGGTAATAGAGCGATGGAGTGAGTGTGAAAGAGAAAGAAAGGGTGACAGGGGTCGAGAGAACATGCGAAAAACTCCACCGGTTGCCGAGTGTGATGGAGTGATGGGAGGGCGACCACGTGGTCGGGGGATCGGGATGGTCACGTGGGGCCAAGGGGGAGGGGCGAGTGGTTGGGAGGAGGGCCTGGTTGATCGTGTGAAAAGCGCATAATTTGAACGTGGTCGAATTTTCACTTTTCCCTCTCAATGCGGCGCTTCTTCTTCTCCTTCCTTCCTTCATTTTCTTCAACATCTTCTTCATTCAGTCCCATTGAGTAGTGGTAGTAGTAGGTGGTGTTGTTGTTTCTGGCATGCGACACCGCAACTACTTGCAATTACAACAACGACTACTACAACAAAAACAAATACTATCACAATGGCAGTTTTCCTTTAACAACATTAACTACTTCCACACAGATTCTTCGGCATCACTTTGGGTCGTCGTAATTACATTGTTGTTGTTGTTGAAGCCACCTACTGATGATGCTGTGGTTGTTGTTGATGTTGTTACCGATGACGCTTTGGGAACTTCTTCGTCGGATGCTTTTTATGAGTGATGAGCACGGGAGTGTGGGAAGAATAACGCCGTCAGTCGTCGTTGGCAGAAACTCCAAACCTCGCTGATGAACGACGAGGTCTAGGATGAAATATCAGCGAAGATGATGATGAGTAGGTGATGATGATGTGGCGGTGACGGGAGGTAGGGAGAAAATTGTAGTTTATGTGTACAAAAATTCAGTCTCGCCGTCTCATGGTCTGGGTGAAATGTAGGAATACGAAATAATCATAATAATAATCTCACATCTCCCATGCACATCGGTCCAAGGCACAAGCTGTTCGTGCTTGAAGTCGATTCGTCGTGTGGCAGCCGGAATGGGTTCCTGGAATGTCGTGGTACCCTCGTTCATCGAAAAGTGTAACGAAATTAAAACAAGTCTATTAAAATTACCAACAAACAATGGATCCATTCATAAATATCAAGAGGCAAAGAGACAAACTACTATGGCAAATTACAACTATCATTACCGAGTCTTTTCTGGAGGATTAAATTCTCATTAATCGGAAATATATCGATAATAATTTTTTATATTTGGGTTTCAATTATTTTTTGAATCGATTCTACAAATGTTGCCCCAAATCGTAATAATAAAAATTAAAACTAATTATTTTACACAGTTTCCCTTATTATCACCTCTTCTCTTTCCAACCGAACATACGCAGCACGGAACCTCTTTACCGGCCATTTTCATATTCATCTCATTATGGTGCAGAAAGTTCACCCTCTGTCCCCGCCAAACTTCCATTCTCTGTCCTTCCATCACAATCCTACATTCACTCGCATCACTGTCGATGGTGCTTTCTTTTCTCATTCCTCGTTAAAGCTGATTAATTTCTCGCCTGTCGCCGACTTCACCGAAAACAATAGAATTGAGAGCGAAGCCACGAGTGATTAAATTCGTCGCCATTCATTGAGAAAATTAATTCACCCGATTCAACTGGAGGTCGTTCCCAGATGCACTGAGGCAGAGAGAAACTCCAGCGTGAGACGGTCGTCAAATATTTATTTGACATATATTTTTGATGTTTGCCCACAAATACATATTAATCCATGAATATGGCAGCAAATATAGAGTCATGGGTACTGTGAAGGAGGATAAGAAGAGACAGAGAGAGAGAAAAGGAAAAAGGAGAAGGATGAAGTGGAGATGGGTGGGGTAGGAAGTGGTGGGGACGTGGGAGGAAGTGGAAACACTTTCCTTTTATTGGCCATAAACAGAGTACGAGGCTGGGGACTATTTAACTGCTTGTTTTGTTTGTTGTTAGCGGCTTTTGCTTTATTGTTGTTGTTGTTGTTGGCGATATTGTTGTTACAGTTGTTGTTGATATTGTTGTCGTTGTAGCAATAGTCATCGTCGTTATTGTTGCTGTATTATTTGTTATGGTAATAATTAGACTGAAATATCTTACATCAACTTGTTTTGCTTTCGAACAGTTTCCGTTTATTTCTCTCTATCTCTCTCTCACTATCCTCTAATTGTTGGTCTCTTATTCCCGTATTTTCCGACATCAAGCGCTACGAGGCGTGCGACACGAGACGCTGACGTACCATGCGGTAACGCGTTTCCTTGACGCCCGTGCATCTTCAGCTATGTCTATCTCTCGCCCTATCTATCTATCTATCTATCTGTCTATCATTTTTATATATGTCTGTCTCTAACTTTGTCTTATGTCGATATTTTTGCTTTGCTTTTGGTTTGTGAAGCATTTTGTCACTTTTCTTTAAATCTCAATGGCGTTGTCCTCTATTTATTATCGATCATAAACAGCAAACATATATTCAGACAACAAAAAAAAAAATACTAAAAAAATCACCTTGACAAGAAAGTGAGGAAAATTTACAAGCAACTAACAACAGTAACACGGACCAAAGCACTAACAACAACTTTGATCGCCAGCAACCACAAGAAGATCCGCAAATAGTTTATCCGTTCGCTGACTCCAGTTTTTTCCGTGCTTTTTTTTATTCTCTGATTTTTTCATACTCTCTCTCTTTCTGTATGGATTTTCTTTAATTCCCTGTATTGCGTTTTTACAGCAACCGCAACAATAACAACAACAACGTTAACGTCTTCCCTCCACAAACGAACTCGTTGAACTATAAATAATTAAGCGTTTATCTTTAAGTATTTTTCACTCAGTGTACTTCATTTACATCGAAATTGATAGCCGTGTAACTGACAAATATTTGTGGTTTTCAAATGAGATGCGAGGAAATTTCAATAGTCTTTCCATTTCTTTAAAGTTTTATTGATTTTATAAACTGTGCGAAACACTGTTTTTCATTTTTTTTTTCAAATATCTTTCAAATGTTTCTACTATGTATAAATGCAAAACGATTGCTTCTTCTTCTTCTGATGTTGGTAATTAGTAATTACCATAACTTTTATTCATCATGGTTGTCGATCGAGCGATCGGGTGATCGAACGATCTCATATTTTCCTAGTGGTTTTTCTTCTTCGATTTGATCATGACGAGCAGCAGAGAGGCGACGACGAACAGAGGTGGAAAAAAGGTGGTTGAGGTTGTTTTCTGCTAATGTCTCCTGGAAATGTCGCCTACTGTGAAATGCGGAAAAGTTCATTTTTATTATATTTATTTATGGAATCGTTCATATTTTATTACATAATAATGAGTGATGACTAGGCGATCATGAAGTTGGGGGCAATGAGGAAGATAATGCAAATAGCAAATAAGAGGAGGACTTTTTCTACCGGAACAGTGTTTTTTTAGAAGGGATAAAATTTAAAACCACTTGCTTAAAAACCTACAGAATAATTTTTGTTACGTAATTCAAAAAAATAATGATCAATGGCGATTTAATTTTTTTATTTTATAAATTAACTGAACGGTCAATTATATTTCAAAATATTATTCTAATAGGGTTCATCAACAAAAAAAAAAAATAAAAAAAAAATTAATATTTAAATAACTTTAAAAAAAATGTATACATCATTTTCATTTCTAATTAATTTTTATTTTATTTTTCCTCCTTATCATGTCATGTTTTCAATAATTTATTTGAGTTATTTTTTAAAAACTGTTTAATGGCTAAAAAAAAGGAAATAAATAAATACCAAAGAAAGCGAAAATAAAATTTGAATGCAATATTTAATAACCGTTGTTGTTGCAGTTATCGTTGCCATTTTTATTATTGTGGTTGTTGTTTATACTATTTGTTTTATTGTTGTTGCTGTGGACGTAGTTGATGATTATTGCAGTTGCCGTTGATATATTGCGGTTGTTATCATGCGTGAGAGTATGTGTGTGTGTCTGTGCCTTGGCCAGGCCAACAAATTGCAATTGTTGGCAACAACTACTGTTTCTACTACAGCAATAGCTGCACACAGCTATTTGCATTTTCTTTATTAGCACTTTTTTCTCGTTTTTCCCCCACTCTCTCGCGACCTCCGTTTGTGGTTGGGACGTGGATTTCCCTTTCCTTTCCACCACAAGACCCACTTCGTCCCCCATTTCATCCCGTGTCCATATGGATTTGGGTAGGCGGGGAGAAATTAGAAAATCTGCCGAATTTGAAATTCCTATTCCCTTTTCTTGTTCCATTGGTTTTATTTACTCCTTGCCATATTAGGTAACAGTAAAAACCAAGTTAGGGAAATCGCCAAAGTTTATTAATTATATCCTGGATGCAAATCACGAAAATCCTGCTTGTCCACACGCCAACGTCGAACCAGTTCGACATCCAGTTTTCATTTTCAAGATCGCCGGGTCCCTACTCAAAGACAAGAAACCGAGGGGAGCGAGGTTTGATGGTAACAACCACGGTCAATGCGGAGACACGCACGCAATACTCATGCCAGCAAGAGAAGGGGGAGAGAGAGTTGAGGGGAGCAATCGCCGTCGTAGGAAGGAGGTCACCTCGTGTCCCAAAGAAAGTGAAATTCTGCTATATTTTAGTTAAGACTGCATGTCACTGCAGCAACATGAAAACAACTATACTACACCAACAACAAAAACAACATACATAAAGCACAATCATACCGACAACAATAGCGAGTATCACTACAACAACTACAACCACTACCATCAGTAGTTCGCCTCCAACTTCCATCTTTGGCAAACAAGAGCCTTGGCATCCAACGTCCGTCGATTCGTCTGTCCATCCATCCATCCATCTGTCTGTCCTCCAGTTTGCTATCTGTCGAAGGAGTTTGTCTATCCATGGGCTCTCTTTATATGGGTTTACGTGTGTGCGCTGGGAAAATGCGCGCCAAATGAAAAACTCGTTTACGTCAATGGAAAATTGCGGCCTCCGCGGATGCCAACGAGGTGCTCAGAAGCTCCCCCGGACCATCGGCACAGTGGAGCAAATTTCCAGACACACTGAACTCGCCTTCTTCTTCTCCCTCTGTCTCCTCATGCTCATCAACATGAGCTTCTTTCATTTTTTTTCCTCCATGCACCCAACGGAGACCATGACGTGCTGGAAACTGATGATGGAATCGTTGGGTTGTCGTTGGTTGTCTTTAATGCGAAGCGTTGCCATATGATGGGAATGAAAATCGCGCAATTTTCACAATCGTCGCATCTTCATTTGCTGTTGTTGTAATAGTTGTGGTTGTCTTGTTATTGTTGTAATTGTTGTTGCATCGTAGGAGTATCTTCAGACCCTGGGGTGAGTTTTCTATGTCATCTTTTGATAAATCCACCGACAGTCGGAGAGACAGACATAAGAAAAGTGAAAAGGGCACTGAAAACAACGAACGACGAAAATAAAATTAAAACTAAAACAACATCGAAAAAATCGACAATGCCACAGACACATCGTACTCACCGACACTCTCCATTCATGCATTTTAGACAAGGCAACATTATTAGAGAAAAGAAAAGATATAAAACAAAATACAACCAGGAGCTGAATATCTCGAAATTGCGGTGAGTTATGCGCATTTCGTTAATGAAAATCAGAAACTGTTGCTTCTTGTGACCGCCGCACATGCAACGGATGCAATGGCGTCGAAATTATTCAAATTTTTTCACTTTCTTTGGCGAACAAATTTCACCACCTCTCGACCATGAGTTGCCCTCGTGGGCGAAGTGCAGGAGATCAAAGTCGCTCTGTCCGCGAGTGATATCGATATCAACGAAATAAACACATATAAAAATACTTATATACTCTGCATCCCTGAGATTTCAATCCATTTGCGCGATAATCGAAGTCTGGTTGCTTCTCGAAATCAGCATTAATAGATCTGAAGATTATCACCATAGCATACCAGGTGCTGAAGAGTCCATAACATAATGCATTCAATTGGAATTTTTCCGATCAACCGAGTGGCGGATCTTATCATGATGTTATTGGGCAAATACCGGCGGGCAAGTGTTGGGAAAGAGGACAACGACTTATTTATGATTATTTGGCCAATGTTCTAATCGCTTATCACATTTCTTGGCCCACGAGATTGGCAACACGTTTCAACATCAAACGGCTAGGGTAGAAAATGAAATGAAAAAAGGTAAAAAAGAAATAAACAACAAAATCAAACGATAATTTGTATTTAATTCAACTTCAAGTATTTATTGTTCGCAATTTTGATTTCGATTTTTATAGCGTTTTCAAGAGCAGCCTTCGAAGCGAGGATATGACTAATATTTACCCCGCCTGTCTCCATCCGATTATTTAGTTTTCAATTTTTATTGATCTTTTTTTTTATAAATTTGTTATGAACCACATTTTTTATAGTCTACGACGCCATTGTCTCCCTCTAGAGTATCGGTAGCTACCGTTGCTATCAAATCTTGTATTATCATCGATTCCGGGAAAATGTATAGAATTGTTATTTTTCCGTCTTGATTAAGCGCAGTTTGCTTTTGTTCTGATTGAAATGCAATAAATTGTAGAAGATTAGAGCGGATCAAGAGTTGCTTTTACTTCAGACATACCGGAAGTCACCTTGAGACGGCTGGGAAGGAAGTGCGATAGATGACCGGAATGAGACATGGAGACATGAGAAATGGCAAATGGCTGAGTTACCAAGTGGGTGAAAATATGATAAAATGTCTTGAAACGTTACAATATTAAAATCGAATATAAAATCTAATATCGAGTCATTAAGAGGAATTTAATTAACTTTTCTATTTCTTTTTCCCCCTTTCCTTTCATGCCCTTTTGATAAGGGTTTTTTTTTCATTATACAAATATTCTTATATAATCTTATCCTGATAAAATTAGATAGAGCATAAAGAATTTCATAACTAAGCGTATAAAATATATAAATAAAAATAAATATTTATTTCAATTATCACTTTCATATCAATCCCTTGATTTTCCCATCAACTGTTCAATAAATTAATAATGGATCCAGATCCAATGAAATGAAATTATGTGCAAATAGACTCATAACTGTCAGAGTTAACGAGTTGTCGCTTTTTCAATGATTTCATTGGCGGAATGCGCATAAGTATGTATGGGTTGTGTTCATGAAACCACATTCATACATACACAATAAGAGAAAAATAGGAATATACAGAAGGAGGGAAGGAAGGAAAAAATATGAGAAAAACAGGAACCGAACTAACTTGTTAAGTTGCGAATGGCGTTAATTAAATAATGTCCTCGTTGGCCGCTTGCCATTAGCCATGGCAACATGCAGGGGTTAACAGCAGATTGATTGGCGGGGGACACAATGGAGGTGGGGGGAAGATAAAAAAACAACTACAAAGACAACAATATGTTACTCATGTCCATGCTTGCGTCTTTTATTTATGACATTCATTCAGGTGCTTTTTATCAGAATTGTTTTTTTATGATGCTTTTATCGTATAACTCCTAAACAAACCGAGAGAAAGCTCTAAGCAAACCACAATATTCTTGTTTTATCTTGATTTTTAGAGAGAAGTAGGAGATGATGATTATAAAATCAAAATCGAACCATAAAACAATATAAATCAGCCGATATGAAAAATGGAAATAATATATTTCTAAAATTTTGGTTGGCAATAATTTACATAATAAACCACAGCAACAACAGCTGCAATGACAATAAATAATAGCACAAAACAGCATTAAATAAGAGACATTAAATAACAACATGAGGGAAAATTACCATTAAATAATAACAACAATAAAAATAGCAGTTAAATAACAACAAATACGATTATTAAATAACAAAAACAACAATTAAAGACAAACAAATTAAGGAAAAAATATAACAACAATAATTAGGTAATAAAGAAATTTAAGGGAAAAAAATTAAAATCACAACAACAATTAAATTACATCAAACTGAACACAACAACTGAAACAACAAGTGGCAATAGTTTTAGAAAAACCTACAAGTTGACGACACCATCGCTGAGACCGGCAAACGTCTCTGCCAGCTATTTGCAAATCCACCTGTCTGCCCAACCTGTCTGTCTTTCCCTCCATCCGTCTGTCCAACTGTCCGTCCATCACTCCGTTGGATGCGTAATGCGTACCACGCGTCGTTAATAATTGTCAACGTTACGGCTGCGCAATTGCACTCCTCACGATCAACCGTCAGTCAGTCAGTCTGTCCATCCGTCCGTCCGAAGTCGACGTAATCGCAATCACGACTAGGTAAGTTTGTCCATTGTCTTAGCCGTTAATTAGGCATGCGGCCAAGAGCAATAACTCACTGAACATTTGGCCATTTGTCGGCAAGCATTGCAAGATAACAACATTATTTACTTTCACTATCTACATCGGAGCGGGGGGATTTTTTGGTTTTTTTACTTTTTTTGGTAAATGGAGAGGGGGTGGGGAAGCCGGTTGTCACCTGGCAGCTATGGCAATTTTTACACAAAATATTTCATATATCTATCTCTGATCTTGCACCACAGTAGTCCTAAATTCGATTCCGAACTCTGGACATCGACCTTCCGACCATATGACAATAACTCATAGCAAGTTCCTTGGCATCAAATGATAGACATATAGATAGACATGTGATAGCTCTTGCATTATCTACGAATTCCTGCAATTGCTCTCAATAAATTATTCAGAATTAAACCATCGATATCGTTTTCTTTGAAAATGATTTCCTAATTATTTTCGTTCTCCTCGTATCGTTTATGAAGAATCTGTGGGTTTATCAATCCAACGGCCTAAGCAACCAAAACGGACTATTCACGTTAATACGTAATAGTATTCACGTTAATTGAGATATCGTGAACTTCATCATCATCATCTATGGTTTAATCAAACGGAGATTTTCTGAGAATAAAGGTTTGAAAATCGACTTTCGGAAATCTATCATCAGTCCATGGAATCATACATGGATATCGATTTCTCGCTAATCTCCAAAACCCTTCGCAGAAGCGAAATATCGCGGTTGATCAGCCAAAGTCAGGTATGTAAATATCGCATGCGATTTTTATCTCGTCGACGATCGTGTGCGACATTTATACGCCCTCGATGACGATCGTCTTCATTTGCATGGAAAGGAGGCGACAACGATAAGCAGACAAACAGATCTCATCATTTGGAGAAAGAGGAGAAAAAGAGAGAAAATACAAAATAAAATAAGATGGCAACGCCCAAGTTAATTACCGTTGAGAATGCGTTGCGCGTCTGAACACAAACATTAATGAACTGTACAACTGGGGTACTTAATTAATTTGTTGTTGTAGTTGTTGTTATTGTACTTGTTGTAAACCTACTATACCATAGTTTATGCACTTGAAACACAATAGAGATGGAGAGGAAACACAATAGCAAACCTCTGAATAATGAATAATGAATGCTGAATGCAATTTTATTCCGCGAATCAGCGTGAGAGAAAATCCATATACATGGACATTCATTCACATAGGTAGTCAGCGAGATATTGGGATAGTTTTTGCATCTGCCAGATTGTATCTAGTCAAGATTTTTGCTATTGTGTGTCTTAAGTGCAAACATTACAAGCAGAAAATCACGAAGAGAAAATATATATTATATTTGCGGAAAATACATTAACCGATCATCATTCTCGATCATTATGGAGAAAGGAAAAAATCTTGAGACAAATGAAAGAGAAAGAAGTAAAAGCGAAAAAAAAAATAATAAAACGACATAGAGATATGATAGAGCAATTATATAGAAAGAAGTTAAAATAAACGAAAGAGAAACGATTAAAAGAGAAAGAATAACATACATTGATGTATCATTGATAGATTATTTTGCAGGTGGCGAATGAATTTTTCAATAGTGTATTGGTGGCATTCTACTACCGTTAATTTTGATGAATTTAAACGCAAATCCATTCGATCATTCATTCTAGCCCGAAAACAGAGAAAACGTTTTCCTTATGGAGAATAATTACTATAAGTATTTTTATATCTTGTTGATCGGAACTTGATTGCAATATTTCGCTTGAAAGGATTTCGAACTCGACGGTGTGGGGGGCGTGGAGTGGAAAATCGATTTGCTGATCATTATCGATCCGTCTCCGACACCTCGTGGCGCCCCGTGGCTCCCAGTGTCAAGAGCGACGTCGCCGATCCATCAGGTGGTGTCGATTTTCGGTCCATTATGCGGCTCATTATGTACAGACAAAAATATAGCGACAATGCCAACAAAAAAACAACAATAATTCACAGCAGCATCCATGGCACCAACGGTAACCAAAACACCATCAATGACCGCAACAGAAAACAACAACGGAATAAATGGAAAAACTGACCTAGCCGCTTATCTATCTATTCGTCCATCCATCGATCCATGCTGACCACGTTAAGCGCTTTGGCTCGTTCCAATGCTCAGCGTTGCCATCCGGCCCGATCGACTTCAGTCAAGTCCGGTCCACCTGCTGCCGGCGGTAAATTTCGATTTTCAACTAACGTCTTTGGATAAATGTTCGTCTGTCTGTCCCTGGGTTTGTATCTATCGATGCATTCGTCTGTCTATCGATGCGTTCGTCTGTCTTTCTGACTGTCTGTATATTCGTCCATTGCGTGGTCCCCGATCGGCTGCCACTGAAAAAATTATTGTTATTGTTATCATCGTGGTGTTTCTGCAGTTGTTTTCCTCACTTAAATCCTTTGCTTTTACTTCATTTTGGTGTCGCCTCCAACGATCGGAATTGTTTCTTTGTGCGACATGCCGGTTGTCGATGAACCGTTCAAGGAGAAAATCTTATACTCTCACACACAAACCGCACACCGAACACATACACACCAACATACACCGCAGATCAACGTGATAGATAAATTTGCTCCAGAAAAGTCCAAATCACTTAATTTATCGTCGCTTCTTGTCGTCTATGAGTGAAAAGTCCGCAACATAGTAAAGAGAGTGAAAACCCGTCGTGATTTCGATTTTGTCTCGAGTTCGTCATGAAGGAAACTCGATGTGAGATGACCATGTGGGAGTTCGGCTCAGAGAATTCTTGGCTCAGAAACAATTTTTTTAGAAAAATGTTTGATAAATTTGTGAAATATTTTTTTTTTTTCAAATCGAGTATTTTTTTTTATTTTTTTGTGAAGAATTTTTTAAAGAATAAAAAAAAACTTTTTTATATCTATTTGTGGATTTTTTCTGGAATTTGTTGAGAAAATAGTTCGAATTTTTGTATTCAGACCAGAAAAACGTCTCACAATCGATCACAATCCATCAATCCTATTTCGACAAATTGCTCATCAAAACTAATGAAGGTCGATCATCGATCAATTTACTTTTCCCAGACCTTGACATCGACGATCATTGTACTTGAACCATCATCATTGGAGTTCAGTTATCACCGTTTTATTGAGTTATCATTATTGATTGAGTTATCATTGTTCATTGAATTATAATCGTTTATTGAATTATAACCATTGTGCACAAACAATTATCGTTGTACTTGCACCATCTCGATCACCTTAACCCGATCACCTTAGCTCGACCCCTGAGGAAATGGATCACTTTCTTCTTTCGATTGCAAAACACACACACTTAACTAATGTGTGTATTTATTTTGTCGATGTCGATAAGGTTTTAATTAAGCTCTGCGTTATCTGGGGATCATTAAGTTTCTCTGCTTATCTACGAAGATCATCTTGAGTCGAGAAATACGTCCATAAATTCCAAGCTGACGATCATATTTTCCCCTTACCACCCGCTCAGGGAACACGTCCGTTCCATCCTCTGATATCACTTGGATAGATCTAAGAAATTGCAGCAATTGCTGGAAAAGTCCGCCGGCACAGAGAGTGAGGAGAGAGAGAGAGGGCCAGTGAGTGAGGGAGGCAGATATACAGCGAGAGATAATTGCAATAGTGCGAGGGAAAATCATGCGTGGCGCAACTGCGAACGTGGTCCGAATAAAGCCGCCAGCCAGCAACGTCCGTCGGAACAGGTGGTGGACGACTGTTATATATCGTCAAACCGGCAGATGGACAGACATCTGTATAAGTGTCCGTAGGCTCATGGATAGACAGATGGACAGACATTATGGACGGATATCTGTGTCCGTAGGCTCAACGAGCATGGATTTAAGACTTTTAATGGAACGAGTTCCAAGACGAGGCGTCACGTTGCCAACCCCAGGCGTCGTGATGCCATTCCGAGGCGTCGTCTTGCCAACTTGTGCGGACGTGTTACCAACTTGATCCCGACGCATCGCTAACTTACGACGACGGGTTGCCAACCTGAAGCGTCCCGGGGCCAACCGGCCGAGTCACGTGGCATTGTTGTCAACCTCTTGACGATCTCTTATATGCGTCTATTGCTCGACAACGATAATTTGAATGGAAAAACATTCGTCCATTGTTCAACTCCCCTTTCAACATGCGCTGATGCTCATTTCATATCATTGTCTCTCTCTATTGCAGATCACGCGAAAACAATCAGCGACCACGAGAGCCGTCGGCTTCCTGCTGGCGATCGCCGCACTTTCGCCCCTCCTCGATGCGGCGACCCCGGCCGATCATCTGGTTCCACCGCCTCCGCCGGAGTCGTTCGGCGTTGCCGGTGCCCCAGCGACTGGTCCACTCGAGACCTCCCCTAGCGCCCCAGGCCCCGGCGATCCCCGTCCACGGGGTGACGACAGACGACCGCGGCTCGCCGGAGTCTCCGGGTTTCATGACGCGTTTCGCCCGCTGGTTCGGCTTCGGGGCGGCGGGCGACGCAGGCGCAGACTCGTCGGGGCCACGTGAGCAGGAGCTGACGGCGTCGGCGAGTCACGTGCAGGCGCAGTACAAGAGTCCGCCCGGCAAGCAGTCGTCCTACGCCTACCCCAACCCCAACCTCAACCAGCAGCAGTTGGCGGGGGGCGGCGATGGAAAGGCCCCATGTGGGCTGTGCAACAAGTACCCGTGGGTGCCGATGTTGCCGCCGAGTATTCAGCACCCGCTGAGCCAGCAATACCAGCATCAACAACACCAGCAACAGCAACAACAACAACACCAGCAACATCTGCATCAACAACAACAGCATAAAAATCAACAACAAGTTTGGGCTCAGTCTCAGAAGCAGCATCAATATGTGGATCCATCGAAGCAACATCAGCCGTTGCCATTTATACAACAACAGCAATTGCCATTTGTTCAACATCCACGACAACAACAACTACAAAACCAACATCGCCATCAACAATCGCCGGTGAAACAACGCGCTGTCCAGTTCAACTTCCCTTCGCTGAACCACGTCCAGCCGCCGGCGCCTCCGCCACGCCTCCCCTGTCCGCCCCTTCGTCCCGATCCCGGTGCCGAACCTCAGCGCCTCCGCCCTGCCGCCCCTCTACAACGCCCAGCCCTTCCGGCCGATCGTGGGCCCGACCTTTGGACAAAACTCAGGACCAACCTCTGGACCAAACTTTGCACCGAATTCTGGTCAAAACTTTGCACCGAACTCTGGACCGACCCAAGGTCCCGCTCTGGGTCCGACCAGCACCGTCCAGCAGCAGCTGCCGACTACGGAGCTGGCCGCCCCGTTCGCCGAGAACGTCGCTGCCCACTCGGAGCAGCGGCCGGAGAGCGTTTTCCCCACCCAGATCCCGCCGACGACGACGGCCGTTGACCGCGATCCCAGCTTCGAGATCATCCGCAGCCACCAGTTGACGGACTTCGTCTCGTCGGTCGAGTACCCGGCGACCTACGTCCACTCGCCGTCGATCGACGTGACCGAGGTGGCGCCGTCGGCGGCGTTGCCAACGAACCATCGCCTCCTCACCGAGGACGCGAACACGGTGCAATATCGCCACGAGACACTCGCGCCGAATTTGAGTCAGCACATCCCGGCCTCGCAGATACTCACGGAGCTGGGGAACTTCGGGGAGCAGCCGAAGGGCCAACGAGAACGGGGTCAGCAACAGGGACAACAGCAGGAACAACAGCAGAGCCAGCAACAGCTGTATCAACAACATCTTCCTCAGCCGGACTCAACGACCTCGTCGTCGAACAGAGTCGAGCAGACGACGTTGTTGTATGATCAGGCGGTGGATCAGCAGCAGCAACAGCAATATTATCAGGAATCTCAACAGCAATCACAACAACATTATCAGGAGTCACAGCAGCAACCACAAGAACAACACTATCAGGAACCTCAACCCCAACAATTCGAATCTCACTCCCTCGTCCTGGGCAACGAGGTCTTCTACGATCCCCTCGCCGTCGGCGACAACTTCCCCTCGGCCTCCTCGCACAATTTCAGCACCATCCGGGAAGGGTTCCATCTGCAGAACCACAAGACCGATGACGAATTCTACTACTCGACGACGTCGGCCACGCCCACCACCACGGATCCGTCGATAGAGCCGGCGCCGGCGGTGACCACCGTCGAGTTTCTGCCGTCGCTGCAGACGGAGTTCACGCAGCAGCAGCAACATATCTATTCAATGCAATATCAACAACAACAATTCGTGCAACAAAGAAAGCAGCAGCAACTCCTGCAGCAGCAGCAGCAATCAAGAGAAGCAGCAGCAACAACTGAATCACCAACAACTCAATCACATTCAGCAACAGCTGAATCAAATACAAGAACAACAACTGAAGAAGGCTCACCGCGACCGCGAGACCCCGAAGCGACTGCTCGACGCCCCCATCCAGCACTTGAGGGGCGGCGACGCGCCACGCCCCTTCACCCGTGACCCCAGCGACCTCGGCCTCCGCTTGGGCGCCGTCGCCGCCCAGCCGAAGCCGCACGAGTTCCAGCACCCGAACCACGCCTACTCGGCGGAGCAGCAGGAACCATGGCCGGTGACGCCGCCGCCCATGCAGTCGGTGTCCTCGGCAGCGCCGACGCCGACGTCGACCTACGGAGCGATGGACGCCAGCGGTCAGTTCGCGGGCATGGCGCCGCCCCCGCCACGCCCCGGCCAGAGGGACGTGCACCAGATCGTCATTCCCTACACGACCAAGAACCGACCGCGCCCCTTCGAGGCGACCCGAGTGGCTGCGAACCCGCACCCGAACCCCACGCCGACACCGACGACGACGCCGCCGCACTACGAGCACTGGTCGCAGTCGAACGACGTCGACCCGCACGAGCAGCAGGAGTCGAAGCTGGTCACGACGGCCGCCAACGTCCCGCCACCCCGAGGAGGAAGCGCAGGTGGTGGACGAACCAACACGAGGTACTTGACCCGAATTCCTCGCTTCGAACCTACGAGAGCTGCTGCGCCGCGAGCACGAGGTGAGGAACAAGTCGAAGAACGGCTTCGACTTCTCGAAACTCCAGCACAACATCGACGACTGGACGGAGCAGGAGTTCACCTCGCTGTCGCACCGCCCGAGCACGCCCACGATCCGCGGCCGCTCGAAGCACATTCCCTCGGAGTACCTGCCGACGACGACGCTGGCGACGCCGCGCCAGCCCAAGACGACGCGCGGCTTCGACGCAGCCGCCGCCGCCAACCTGTCGACGTCGATCAACAACCTGGAGCCGCTGCTGGGGGTCGCGGACCGCGGCTCGAAGCGCTTCGAATACGCGCCCATCGAGGACAATCACATTGGCAGCGACTACTACGAGGCGGCTGCGAGGCGGAGGGTGACGTCGGCGACCACGACAACGACGACAACGTCGACAACGTCGACGACGACGACTCCGAGGCCCTCGACGGAGGCGACGCCGTTCTACGTGCGCGCCATGACCACGCAGGAGCCGACGGAGCTGTGGCAAAAGGCCCGGGTCTCGATCTCGCCGCAGACCAAGGAGAAGGTCTACGTGGTGACGCCCCAGCCGAGGTTCTTCCCGCAGCGCTCGGTGGACATCACGACCACCACGGAGGCGTCGGCGTCAGGCGACAACAAGGCCAGCGGAAGCGAGGGAAAGTCCTTCAAGTCGCCGCGGTTCCTGGTGCGCCCGACACCCGGGAATGGTGAGTAGGAAAGGGTTTTTAATCTGGCAGCACTAAAGAGGCCCTTCAGGGGTCTCCAAGTCCTTGATCGGAACCTCCCTTCATGTCCCTCTAAACTTATGGCTCTCTTGACCTACATAACTTTCTCCTTACCTAAGCATTCTCCTTCTTCTCAAACTCCAACTAATCGCACCCCCGAAATTCTCTTTTTATTTTAGGCTCCTCCACCCACACTCCAGCCCCCTCTCTGTACACCCCCCAACTGTTTGGTCTGATGGGTCTCTCGGCCTATGTCCCCGCCGAACCTGTGGAGATAATCGACGGAAATTCCAAAGTATATCACACCAATTCCCATTAGACGCCCTCCGTTGCACATATCAGGAATTTACTAATTTGTATATTTTCTCATGCACACACACACGCACAAACTATTACACTACATAAATATAAC
Organism: Coelopa frigida; assembly: GCA_017309665.1. NCBI lineage: Eukaryota > Metazoa > Arthropoda > Insecta > Diptera > Coelopidae > Coelopa > Coelopa frigida. The sequence continues at coordinate 20,780,449 of CM029564.1, read as the reverse complement.
AATACATAACACCGTACACCCAATCACACCATACATTTATCCCACCGAAAAACAATAACAATACCATAGGTTATAACGATAGTAACGCCATCGAGTAGGAAGGTCGAGGAGACGGGTATCAAGCGATCCGGTGTGGCTGCTCCGGATGAGGCTCAGCGCAGACCAAGCAGTACGTCGAAGCCGACGATGTCACCGTCGCCGAGGTAAACGATTCATCAACCGATCCATCGAAGGATCCATCAATCGCCTCATCGAACATGCATCGAAGGATTTTCATCGAACCATCCTTACAATCCATACATCGATATATTTTATAGCAACATATACGAATTTTCTAACAACTAAATAATCTTCATACATACATATCTCCAAAAAGATCAACTGAAACTTTTGTATAAAATATTTTATATGCTTTATTAATCTTTAGAAGAATTTTGTAATTAGTTTTATACTTATTGTCCTTTTATTACATCTATTAGAGAGTATATTTTTATTTTCATTTATGTTAATCACATCAGTTTATAGAGAAAATATCCATGAGGGGATAGATAAACTCGATATATTTTCTTACCTAGTGTCAAGAGATCTGGTGTTGAAATTCCTCAATCGATCAATTGATTGGGTTTATAAATTTCAAGAATTTAACATTGCTTTAAAGAACTATATTTTAGACTTAAGTGCGATATGCCTGGGCTTGTGTGTGTCTGTAGTAGTGGTGGGTGATTGTCGTTGTGTGAGTGATAGATTTTAGTATAAAATCAATTGATATACAATCAAGTCATATGTTGAGAAATGTACGATCAGTTTCAAGTATAATAAATAATATTGTATTTTCCTTAATGAAACATTTATCAATAAATATATACGAATCAGTTGTGAGAACTCTTAAAAATTTAGCATTAAGTTTGTAATAAAATTCGAATTGTAAACAAATTAAAAATCGTGTTTTATATTATAAAATTTCTTTTATATTTTGAAATGATTATACATGGTTGGAGCAAGTGTTAAAATGTTGTCTCTACTATACGGTGGGGTTCAAGGATTTGTACTGATGAAATTATGAAAATTTTGCAACATTTTGTCCTCCATTTCTTTGTTTCTAATATTCTAATACACATATTTATCGTTATACCTAAATATACAAATTTATTCTATATTGAAATTCTTTTCTCTAATATCCTTAAAATATATAATAGATTATAGAAGTTATAGATCTGAATAATAAATGTCGTAGATATATAATAGGTTTCTAAAGCTATAATAGACAGATATGAATGTAAATATTCAAATATTTGGCTTTTCCCATATTTTCGAAAAATACACATACACGCATACAAATTGCAAGGTAGGAATTTACACAATAATTGATCTAGTTTGTGGCATTTAATACTAAGCTAGCATTGAACCCATCACGAGTGTCTAAATCTCGAAGGCATCTACTGTGCAGGTACAAGTTGCCGATAATGATGACGATGATGATGTTGGTAATGACGACGACACCGATATCGACGCTAGTGAAGGCGATATCATTGGCAATAGTCGTGACACGAACCACCCGAGACGCGCCACTGCACGATCGACTCAGGCCTCGCGATCGACTGAGGTGCGACGTCGGCGTCGATAATAGCGTCGCACGAGCGCCTCCGACGTCCAAGAGATGGCTGCGATGAACGACATCATGTTCAAGCAGTGCAGCGTAACCGAGTAATCGTAACGGTCGCGCACCAGACCTGCGAATAAAAGAGAGTGATTTGAATTATTCGTTACCTACGACTATGGGTGAGGATCACTTACCGACAAAGGGTCCTGCGCCTAGGGTGAAGAGGCCCGAGATGAGCAGCTGCAGCCCAGAGGCGGCCGGCAGGCGCTTCAGCGGCACGTAACCGGGTATGATCAGTGGCCAGAAGATCGTCCTGACCCCCTTGCACATGCCGATCCACACGAAGCAGGCGAGGATCAGCGGATAAGAGCGCGTGCACGCGACCACCGTCCGGCCCAGGGCGATGCCCACGACGCCGATCAGGAAGAACACCCGATTGTCCCACGGGATCTTCTCGGTGAAGAACGGCACCAGGAAGCGCACCGTGATGTCGAGGCCCGCCAGCACCGACATCGCCAGCGTGATCTGCGGCGTGTCGAAGCCGAAGTCGTTGAGGATGAACGGCGTCAGGATCGAGAAGTTCAGCTCGCCGAAGTTGATGATCGTCAGGCCGGCGACCAGGTTCACGAACGTGAAGTCGCGCAGCAGGTCCAGATCGAAGAAGGCCACCACCTTCTGCATGAACGTGACGCTCGCCTGCGACGAGATCTCGTCACCGTCGGCCGTGTCCAGCATCAGGGTCAGCTGCTTGCCGGCGAGGTTGTTGTTCGACCGGAAGTTCGGGACCCCGCCATTGACCAACCTCGTCGTTGTCGAGGGCGTCGGCGTTGTGGGCGACTGCATCTGGTTCAGCTCCATGAGCACCTTCTCCTCGGCGCACGTGCACCGCATCTGCTGCGAGGAGTCGCTGCGGCCGAACTGGAGCCGGAGGTTCCCCCGACTGTTGGACCGTTTGCAGACTTCGTCGCGTTCGCGTCGAAAGTTGTTGGGCTTCAGGAAGCCCACCTCCTCCTCTGCCTCCTCCGCCTCCTTCTGCTGCTTCTCCTCCTCCAGCTTGCGCATCTCTTCCTCGGAGACCTTGTTCAACTTGTTGCCGACGTCCAGCGAGCTGGAGACGGTGCGGAACCGCACCGAGTTCCTGTTCGAGGCCAGCGAGAGGCGCGACCCGAACCAGCCGTCGTTGGCGCGCGACAACATCGGGGTGCCGGGCTCGATGATCTCGTAGCCGGGCTTGTCCTCGTCGTCGTCCTGGTAGAGGTACTGCGAGGAGAAGATGCCGAACTCCTTCTTTTGCTGCAGCTCGCAGTACTTGCAGCGATACTCGGCGTCGACGACGTGCTCGGGGTCGGCGCTGCCGGGCGAGAGTTCGTGAGGCTTGGGTCCGGTGGGCGCGTGGTAGCGAACCGGCTGGTAGATCAGCGCGCAGGCCATCGTGTGCAGCGAGAGGGCGGCGAAGATGAGCACGGTGCCCTGGACGCCGTAGATCGCCAGCAGGAAGGTCACGAAGTAGGGCAGGAAGATCGGCCCCACGCCGGTGATGGTCCAAGAGAAGCCGGCGGCGCGACGTCGCTTGTTCTTGAAGTACGTGTTGATGGCCAGCGACGAGGCCGAGACGCTGATGCCCATCCCGAAGCCTGGTAAAGTAGAAGAATCCGTATCAATAGAGGTCTCTGAAGACGCTGAGGTGAGAGAGGAATCGATACTCACCGAAGAGCAGGGCGTAGGAGAACATGTAGCTAAGGAAGGTGTCGCAGAAGGCGGTCAACATGATGCCGCTGAAGATGCACAAGGATCCGGCCATGGCGACCTGGCGAAAGGTGAAGCGTCGGAACATCGGGCCATTCAAGAGACCTAGCCATAAAAATCCCAGTCTAATGAGGATGCAACGACATCGCTAGACAGCAATAACAACAATGACTAACCTGTACACGCCGAGATCGCAGGATTCGTGTTGATGATCGTGGTGATCTGAGAGCTGGACAAACCGAGGACCGTCATCCGTTCGCGAAATATGAAACCGAACTGCTGCAGACAGGGATAGATCGAGAGCTGGGGGAGGAGGAGGATCGTAAAAGATCGGAGATCAGATCACATAATCACATGGAGATCGCGATGGTTTTACGATCATATGGCGAGGTCTTGTATAAAGATGATGGTCATAATCAATGTGACAATGTTCAGGTGATGATGACAATGTACAATGTGACGATGATCACGATCAATGAGATGATGGTCATGATCAAGGTATAATGATGGTCATGATCAAGGTATGATGATGGTGGCTACCATCAGGGGACTTACATTAGAGATGCCCGCAGCGATGCAGACGATCCAGGCCCACCCACCGTCGGGCGCGATGAAATGCTCGCCCAGATCACTTTTGTCCCGCCGCACCTTCTTCTCCTTCGTTTCCTTCTGGCCAACGCCATCGATGCCGTCACAGCCACCACCAATGCCTCTGGCGATCCTCGAGGCCCAAGGTGGCTTCGTCTTGTTGGCCGGCTGGGGCAGCGTCGTCTCCCGGTAGACGCGTCCCGCCTTCATGTCCACGATGTTGGAGAATTTCGACTCCATGGCGGGCTATGGGGAGGAGCAGAGCGAAGTTCTTCGGCTGTAAACAGAGAGTTTTATTAGAGGATGAGACGAGAGGAATAAAGAACAAAAAGTTACGCCGACGTGTGTTTGTGTTGAACCCATCGCCGACCACTTGGGTCTCATGACGACGACCAGGACGGACAGACCGCCCACACAGACACGCGCACACGCGGCGAACACTTGTTGCGACATGTGTTCGAGGAATGTGCGCCTGTGGTCGAGAGGGAGGGGAGAAGCGAGGAGAGGTCTCAATAATAAGGAAAGGGATCTGTGGCTGATCGCCTCACGTTAGAGCCAGAGAAGACCTGCATTAATTCTCAATAAACCCCACCGCCAACCCACAGGCGGCTCCCCCACCTGCCCACTGACCTCTCGGCAGACATGAAGGGGAAGCAGAAATGGGTCAATGGAGTTCCAGGTAATGCTCGCGGTGGCCACTGGGTGTCGCAAGGAGTGGGAGTGAATTTACATAGAATTATTATTAAGAACGATATGTAGAATGGTTAGTAATTGAAAGAACAAAGGGCTGACAGAACGACAACAGCAGAAGCAATGAAAACAGCAATAACAGCACCAACCAGACTTATGAATAGAACAACAAAAACACGTACAACAAAAACACGTAACACAAAAACACTAGCAATTGTAATCTACTATTATACAAAAACAACTGAAGCGACTGCACAATCGAATACCAAAAAATGCACTGAAAACAGAAATCGTGACTAATTGTTGTGAACAGAAACTTTAACACCTTCTTTCACCTCCCGCCCCACACTAACTACGCTCCTCTGAACACCACCGGAGTACGTGATCCTCGGAAAGTGAAGAAGCTCGACATTGACAACGACGCCGACAACAACATGGGATCGTGGTGTCGCTGCCATTGTAAACATCAATAAAATCAACCAGAACAACAACGCGAACAATGGTATTAACTATTGTAACAACAAGTTCGATTTTACATGTGCTCGAATCTACGAAACACATGTTCACAAGTGCTTCCTATACAGGCAACAAGGGAAATGCTAGCAAAACCTCTGGCAAAAAAAATAGCACAGCAACAATAGCACAACAACAATAGTAAAACAACAGTAGCACGGCAGCAAAACAACTACTACTACTATAAGTATAACTCTGTTAAAAACACCTTTTTGTCAGAAATTACTACCCGACTCGGTATCGTTGAAAAATCCCCAGTACGAAGGCGAACATTTGGAATCGAAACATCTATCGGCCATATCAGATTCATTCAAGAAATTTTCACTATCGTTCGTCTACCGAAAATAATCATAACTCTCAGTTCCATTCATTGGCCTTGGTTGACAATAGTTTCGACCATTTATTGTGATTTCCAGTTTATTAGTCGACGATTAATTTAAATTTCTTTAATAACCGCATCATTGTCGTTATCACCATCGCCAGCGACATGAAACTAATCATTAATGACAACAACATCATCATCATCGTCACTGTCGACCGAATTGACTCAGTGATAAGGAATCCTCCGACTCATTGTCAAGATCTTCGATTTCGCATTTGTGAAATAATTTAAAATTGTAGCCATTTAACCATGACTACCTTTCAGCCTACCTTTCAGCTTACTTTCAAATATGAACCTTTCCTGCTGTTAAATCCCTGCACCCTTAGTATCTTGATTATCTAATCTCAGTTCACTTCGCATTTCTAATCCTTCTTTCCTTCCCATCGATCCTCCCTTCTTATCGTTCTTCCCATCCTATCGCTCTTTCCGTATTCTCGTGCTCTCCTTCGCCTATCTACCGATTGTTTGACAATTTAGCAATTATCACCCCCCAGAGTCACGCCTTTCACGCCCACTGACGCCAATCGCATGCTCTACGTGCTCGATGCTCACGACGCCGATCGGTTGAAAGCCCCATGAACACAGTCGTCGACTCTTCAGGAAAACTTATCAGAAGTTATCAATAGAATTTGTCTGATTGTGGAGTAAGTGCGATAATTTATTGCAATTAAACCAAGTCATAGAATTGCCATGGCACAAATCGCATTCCATGTCTACACACATATACATATGTATGTGTTTCTGAATATATCGATGACATTCGGTCATGAATAAATTTATTTGTCGTCAGTGCAAAAACAGAAAACCGTCGAAGATGCAATTCATAGTCACAAGATTTTCAAATAATTTCCGGAAAACGCTTTTATTTGTCTCTCTCTAGCTCTTACTCTCTGTAACACTCTCTCTATGTGGTTGGGTTTCTTTATTTTGCTTGAATTGATTAATATAATTTATATTTTATGTATTGCTCACATGGTCACCATACTAATAGCTTGTGATATTAGATTGTGGTTGTGTGTGGAAAATTATTGCATTGTTGTTGGCACCAACCGCCTGCCGGCCACTCGTGACGTCCCGCCCCACCCCGCGCAGCATTCGCAACCGATCGGGATCGGGTTCGGTCGGCAACGTCCCAACCGCCCCCGCCGCACGCGTTTCCAATCGATTCGTTCCAATGCAGCCAATTTCTGTCTGTCGATCTATTTGTTAGTCTGTCCGATTGTCACATGAGTTTCAGTCCGCAGTTCATTCATTCATTCATCGAATGCAAAATTTGCATCTACAACTACAGATGCAATTACTGCAACAGATGGAGAGATACCAACCAATCGAGACGGATTAAACAGAAACAGATGATCCTACGGATGCAGATGTAGACACATTCGACGGATACAAACTATGCATATGCAGTAGATTTTTTTCTTGATTATTTTGTTGTTGTCTTTGGCACTGTATCTAGTTTTATTTTTGGCAACTCTTGCAGTTCGAATTCGGAATTCAATTCGAGCATTTCACAAGTTCAAGTTCACGTTCACGACTTTCACGCCACCGGCCCACTGTGCACCGTGGCACGCAATGGGACAATTCGATGTCGTTATTTTGGAGTACAATTCTTTGGTTTATATTCTAACAATAATTTTTTCTAGTTTTTCACACTCTCGCACAATTTTTGTTGCAGTTCTCGAGGCGATTTGACGTTTAGTTTGGCTTTGTTATGTCATCACATGCACTTTTTTCACGCATTTCTCGTCTCGGTTGTGCCGTCGTGGTTGTTGTTTTTGTTGTTGCCTTCCTTCTGTTTTTCGTATCCTTCGCAAAATCGACCCTACGACGATTCGAAGATTTTCGCGTCCGTCTCGTTCGACTTTTTGGCAACCACTGAAGCGCCGTCGTCGTTACCCGGCCAGAGAATCGCGCACCGAACACAATCGCGTTCGATTTTCCCTTCGCAATTGCTCTCAATATCAAGTGCACACAGCGTTGCCACCCGATCGGGCGCTTCGAGTATTCATGGGAGCTCGCATTCGATGGGGTCACATTTCTAAGAGAAGAGAAGGAGAGCGACAGAGAAGAGAAAGAGAGCGACAGAAAATAATGCAAATGTTGTAGAAAACCCGATAATTCGTGAATGGGAGATAAAGACTCAGTTCTTCTGGAGTCGTTTCAGCCGTCCTCTTATTTGAAGGTCATCTGGTGGCGGGTCAATGTTGCCGTCGTATTTCGACAACGATGTTTCCGCTGGTGTGTGGCGCAATTTAATTCCCCCACCGCATTGAGCCGGAGAGCAAACATTGGCAACGCGCCGGGCTCGAGCGACATGCGTACGATAACAATGATAAGAGAGCGTTGACATGGATTGAGCGAATGAGTGATTGCGTGAGTTGCCGGCCCAAAACAATAACACAAACAAAGACGAATACAATCCCATCAAACGTCAACAATGCATTTCTCTTACAAATATTTCCACAGAGTCTCTGTCACTCTTCTGCACTCGCTTGTTCTCTCTGCCTTGTGGCCGCCTCTCTCGGCAACCTGTTGCAGCGAAATGCGCGCGCACTCCCCATGGGTGGAGAGGGGTAGGCGAAGAGGCCCCCAACACAAATGGTCCTACTTATGGGTCTACTAGGTGGTTGTTCTTGTTGCCATTGTTTAATATTTGTTCTTTTGGTTGTCCCACGAAGCCTGCCGCGAATTAGTGAAATCAAAGTCAAAGGTCTTTGCGTTATTTGCATAAATATAATTATAATTTTTTTTATATTTTGAAAACACTGATTTCTGTTTTACTTTTCTATAAAAAATAAATAATTAACAATATTTTCTTGCACATCGATTAAAGCTCTAACGTTAGTGGGATCAGGGGGTGGGTACATGCCTCTTAAACCTAGATTTAGGACTAAATTAAGTAGCTTAACAAGAGATTTGAGGGAAGCTCACGTGGAGCCCTCTCGCATGGTACAACTTAAGTACACGGAGTGAACGAAAGACAGAATATATCATCATCAGTTAGGAGCAATCGAAGCAAAACATTCGCGCTCCTGCTTGTCTTTGCGATAGAACCAGGTATCCCGATGGTCATCCAATCAATGGAAAACTCAAGGAAGACTCTTTTCCCTCGTCTTGGGTCCTGTCATCCTAGTGACCCTCGACGGGTTTCGCCTTCTTGCCCAGAACGCGACGTCCCACGGACTCGGCCAGCCACATGAGCAGGGCGAAGCAGGTCAGGCTGTTCAGGACGTGTATGGCCACCCGGTAGCTGGTCGCATCGGTGATCATACCTAGAGAGAGAACCAAAAGTTAAAACCACATCCGGTTGAAAAATACTGAAGAAATCCTACCAAGAATCGGGCCGGCGGCGATCGAGAAGAGGGCGTTGCATATCAGTTGGAGGCCGGAGGCGGCGGGCAGTCGCTTCAACGGCACATAGCTGGGCAGGATCAGGGGCAGGAAGATCGTGCGGAAGCCCTTGCCGAAGCCGATCAGGATGAAGACGGCCAGAATAACGTGGAACGAATCGGTGAGCGTGATGATGAAACGGCCCACGGTGATGGCCATGATGCCGAAGGCGAAGAGCACCCGGTTGTCCAGCTTCACCTTCTCCAGGGCGAAGGGGGCGAGGAAGCGGACCGAGATGTCGACACCGCCCAGCAGTGACATGGCCAACGAGATCTGCGTGTTCTCGTAGCCAAAGCTGTTGAGGATGAACGGCGTGAGGACGGAGAAGTTCATTTCGGCGAACAACATGATCGTCATGCCCATGACGAGATTGACGAATGTGAAGTCCTTCAGCAGGTCCAGATCGAAGAATCTGACGACCTTCTGGCCGAACGACATCTTCTGCTTGGCCTTCTCCTCGGCCTCGAGGGCGGCCTTCAGCTGGTCCTGCTCCTGGCGGCGCTCCTCGTCGGTGATCTTCTGCAGCAGCGCCTTCTCCTCGGCGCACGTGCACCGGTACTCGTCCTCGCCGGGCTTCGAGTAGACGCTCGTCTTGCTCATGTAGTGGTCGATGTCCTCGCGCTCGCGGTTGAAGTAGTTCGGCTTGTAGAGGGCCGAGTTCTCGCCGTGCAGCTCCCCGCCGACGCCATTGGCCTCCACACCGCAGTCGCGACTCTTGATCGAGACCTGGCGCAGGACCTTCTGCCGGAAGCGCATTCCCTTGTCCGACGTCAGCGACATCTTCGAGCCGAACCATCCGTCGTTGGCTCGGGCCAACATCGGGGTTCCGGGCTCGGTGATCTCGTAGCCGGGCTTCTCGGGATCGTCGTCGTTGAAGAGGTACTGGCTGGAGAAGATCCTCCGCTTGCCGCGCCTCTCCAGCTGGCAATACTTGCACTCGTACTCGGGATCATCGATCGTCAGGGTCGTGCCGTCGGCAGCAGCGGCCGCCGCCTTCGCCTCGGCCTCCTTGGCGCTCTCCGGCTTCTTGGCGTGCCACAAGACCGGCTGCAGGGTGATGCCGCACAGAATGGCGTTCAGGCTGATGGCCGAGAAGACCAGAATAGTGCCTTGGACCCCGTAGTAGACCAGCAGAAAGGTGGAGACGTACGGGAAGAAGATCGGGCCCAGACCCGTGATGGTCCACGAGAAGCCGGTGGCCCGTCGTCGGTTGTCCTTGAAGTAGGTGTTCACCGCCAACGATGTCGCCGCCATGTTCAGACCAAGACCGATACCTATAGTATTGGTAAGGATCGATAAGGGATTCTCTTTTGATATCCACCAATGACAACTCACCATATAAGCAGGAGTAGCAAATCACGTACTCGGCGAAGGTCGTGCTGAAGGCCGACAGGAACGTGCCGATGAAGACCAAAACGGCGCCGGTGATGGCGACCTGGCGGAAGGTGAATCGCCGGAACATGGCGCCATTCACGATTCCTGCGAAAACGGAAAGAAAAGCGAAATTAGCCATTGACAAATTTACCAAGGTGAAAGAGTATCCACTGGCTTAAGAACTCACCTACCATGGACGATATGGCCATGATTATGTTGGCGATCGTCGTTGTCTGTTTGGCATCGAAGCCGAGATCGAACATGCGCTGCCGATAGATGAGGCCAAATTGTTGGAAGGCCGGAAATATTGAGAACTAGGCACGAGCAATAAAAAGGATATTATTAATATTGGCGAGATCAAAGGCGTCTTTTTTTCGAAGATCCGATTACTCACATTACTGAATCCGGCTGCCAGGCACACGACCCAGCCCCAGCCGCCATCGGGTGCTTCGAAATCTGTCCCTAAATCACTTTTGTCACGCCGTTTCGGTTTCTTCGGTCTGGTTGTCGCATTGTAGACGCCGATACTGTTCTTCTCCGTGAGTGTGGATTTATCGATGGTCATTTTTTCTGTTCTGTTTTGCCGTTGTTCTTTGTGTTCTCCTTGCGGATATATATGTTTCGGAGTCTATAATTAAAAGAACGAAAGGAATACAATTAGCACGATTTCTGAGAGTCCCTTCGCAGGCGTATCGAGTTCTTTCGACACGCACTTTGAGCTGTAAACAAATTGAAATTCTTTGGATATTTTCTTGAACAAAAAACCAGTGCATTTTTTCGATTTTATGACCACTGAAACGCGTCAAAACAAATCGTTAACGGAAACATAATGCCTTCATTCGATTGAAACAAACTTTTACAGAGTTATAGCATCGTTACTCGGAGCAATAATCGAGTGGTCCTCAAGAGGATAAGTTTTAAAACTAAAGCTAAATACGCAGCCACTTTATTTTGAGGAATTCTGGAGGAGAGATTAAGAAAATTGGGTGTTGCGGTTAAACTTGCTTCACGTTATCGTTACTCCGCATTAAATGGAACGGATGACGAAAGTTGCGAGACGACGTTTTAATCTCCAAATACCCTGATATTAAAGTAATTTCGTCAGAGAAGGTAAACTATTCTTATATATCCGAGTCTCCAAGAGTTATTCTAGAAGAAGAACTGAAGAACTCAAGACCACTGTAATAACATTTGCAAGAATAGCATTCAGTTGATCGAATGTCGTGACGGGAATACCGAATGATTCAGCAACTTATTTTAAATTCATTATTTACGATAATTGTGAAGTTCGGCCGATCAGAAAATAATTTAAAAATAAATTATAAATAACTTATACGGATGATATCGTCTAGAACGTATGCACGAAGTCTTCACATCATTCGTAATACACTACAGTAGTCTCTAAGCGGATTTTCTTTGTAAATACATAGTATAGGATTTTAAGTGGATTCCCTTGATTTATTACTTTAAGGAGATCAGCAAGCAAGGAACGATACGATATGTTGTTCACCCTATGAATATGCGGAGATATAGCAAATAACTTTTTATACTGATATCGTACCGTTCTCTGTTTCTTACATTTTTTCCTTCTCATTTTTCATACAGTGTATCAAGGGCAACGTGATTAGTATTTACATACTTTTTTTCATAGCAAGTTAATATTTACACGGTAAGCGTCTTCAACTTATCATCAGGTCTGCGGAACGAAAAACAAAAGAGAGAACAAACAGAACAAAAAAGTCAAATGAAAGAAGCAGCTTGACATCACTTGCATACATTCCGTTTTATGATTATTTCTTCATATTTTTATTTTATCAATTATTTTGTTTTTTGTGGTAAAGATGAACGAGGTGGAAGAGTAATTGACACACTCCGTTCGAAACAAGTTTAAATCCGAAATCGGAATCGAAAGTATCGAGCTGACTCGATTATAAATATAAACTTGTTTCGCACAACCGCCCTCTTTTTAATGACTTTTCCTCGAGTCGCTCCGATGTGCGAGTAGAACTCTCGAAGAGGTAGGCACCAACATGGTATTAAGGATTTTAATGCCTTCTTCAAGTTCGATGGAGCGTGCCGAAAGAAAACATTTACTTTTTTCCGCTGCCGGGATCGGTAAAAATATCTGTGATGGGCGTCCGCAAGAGTTGCAGTGAGTAATGATACCGAAAGTGATTTATATATTAAGTATACTTGATATGTATGCCTCCATTCGGTAAAAATCCCCTTGCTCCACTGATCGATAGGGTATGAATTTTCTACCATAGGTCAATACGAACAAATCCACATAAACCGTTAATACTGAATATTCACAACTAATCGTAATACATCTTTTGGGTATTGTATAGTATTATATAGCCTCTCGTTTTTCGATTTTCTTTAGTTATCTCTTTCGCCATGTCACTAACCGAAATATCTCACTAATACAACAGCTTATATGGGTGCTCATGTTGGTATTTTTTAGTAAAAATATCGAGAGACAAATTGATCATGGAACGCAAACACTATCTTGTCTCTCGTTTAATTTAACAACTTGATATTTGGTTGATTGTACAAGTTAGAAATTCATTGGTATGTGAATAACAAATCATTTGGTATGTGTTTGTGTTATCATGACGTCAGAGACAGGTTTGAAATTTGCAAGTAATGCTGTGAAGACGCTTTTAATGTCAATAGCAATTTAAAGAGAGAGAAAAAAATAATAACACTAGAGACAACAAGCAGCAGACGGAATTGACAGCTAATATTTAAATTTTCTACACGAAACTATTCATACAACCATACCATGTGAAGTATAATATAAGTATATAATAAGTTTAAAACTTTGTTCGTTGCCCTCTTTCAGTTGCGGTTGAGAGGTTTTTTATAGTCTGTAGGGTTAAATTAGATAGAAATACTCTTGTAATATAGAAGTGGAGAACTTCTCATCTCAATTGAAAGCAATTAACCATAAGTTCAAGCATCTTTCATTTAGACGAAGCCACATTCTGGTTGCTTCTCTCTCCTTTTCACTGTTCGTCGGCCGATGCCAATCAATAGAAGTCTATTAAGTGTTACAGACCCTCCATGTAATTGTAATGCAAGTCACTTCTCCGACACTTCAGACGCAATCGGATCGAGAGCCGAGAGAAACTTTGAAACTGAAACTCAAGAGGAATTGATAAATTTATTAATAATAATTACTTCACATACGCAGCCAATGTTATTTACGACAATTGCATTATCGCGAATTGCAACGGAAAGTGGGACAAAATAAACAAACTGCAAAGCACTCTAATTTTTGTGTCAGTTGCGATACTGAATTCTCAAGGTTTTCGAATATTATCTTTGGCCATGTCGGAGTCTAAACTTCATCATTGGGGCTTAAGTACAAAGGTCTAACACTCGATATGCTCGAGACGTCGAGTTGATCCTCTATATTAAATTACCATAATTATGTGAATGGACTTAAGCCCTCCGAAGGAGGGGCATTCGAAATCCGGCATTTTCCGAAACAATATCGGAAACGACAATACTTATGTTTTGACACCGCAGCCCAAACCGACACCCACATCACATCACCGAATCTCTGCGAGACGCCTCGCCATCCATCGCCACTCGAGGCGGGCGTCGTGGACCGGGCCAGCATTTAATAACGAAGCCCTGCGTTCGAAACGAAGCACATGTTGTGCATTTCCTCGGTTTTCTTTCGTGTTAATTTTTGTTTTTCCAAAAAAAAACGCTGCTTCTTCAGGTCCCAGGCCCAACTAATGCTCACAATTATAGACAGTGACACGTACAGCGCATACAATGGGTTCTCGGGAAATTGGGTGAAGTGTTGTTGTGATTTGTTATTGCATCGCATTTTTTGTTGTTGCAATGTGGAAATTGAAAACCACTTCAGATGCATATCTTTCGCCAGTTCGGCAATGACTTTGAGGTGAAGTTGAGACCAGAGACAAATTTCAATTTATGTTTATAGTTTCAGGATTAGTTTATTTTCCCTATTTTTGTCTTTGACCTCTTTTATTTATTTTTTTTTATCCTTCCTCATTTAGTTTTATGGGGCGTGTCTAGAGACAAGGAATCAGGAACAGATCGGACTCCTCGGATTTTTTGATTTATGACCGCGCTTTGATGCACCGATGTCCATCGTTTATGGACATGCGAAGTGCTGAGCAATCAAGGATAGACCAAACGGTAGTGAGAAACAGACTTCCAAAAGATGAAACCTTGTTTTCCTTCCTCATAAAATATATCCGAAATCTGTCAGCTGCGATCATGCTAAATAATTAAATAAAATTAATTGCCCATTTAAATGGGACGATAATGTTGGGTTTAGGGAAGACAGATCAATAAAATTCTTGACATTTCGAAATCCATCAACATTTACAGACTGGTAACCAAATACATCCAATGTTTGTGCTGTGAGAAAGTCATCATCCATGAACTCCTGATATTCTCCATATTTAGGCAGCACTTAGTAGCTCTTTCCAAAAATCTCCACTCCATGACGAACCCATCGTTAAACGTAATTTAATTGTTTTACAATACCCAACCCATGCAGAGATCATTATGTGAGAAGAGAGTGGTTGGTATGCGAGAAATCTTTCATCCGTAGAATCATCACAATTAGAGATCACTTGGTTACAAGCCGTGCTAATAGAGACACTGGAGATCCATCGGAATATATCATGCGTCGCATATTGGTGATTAAACTGCAATTAATTGCCGTTTTGTTCACCCATCTCGATCGACCCTAGAGAGGGAGAGGGTAAGAGAGAGAGATAGTGATGAAGAGACAGAGAGAGAGTGTGTGTAATTAATACAGAGCTTGATTACTACTGTGAGTAATGTGTAATTATAGACTCGATGCAATTCAATCAAATATCCACAATATCTCTCAACTCATTGTTAGTTGTAGTCGTTGTTTGAGTTATTGTCATTGTTGTCTTTGTTGCTGTTGTTGACATCACGCTGTCATTGTTGTTATTGCTGGCATCATCATCACGGTTTTTGTTGTTAGCATCATCATTATAGTTTTGTTGGTGGCATCTTCATCATCACTGTTTTTTTGTTGGCATTTTCATCACTGTTTTTGTTGTGGGCATCTTCATCACTATTGTTGCTGTTAATATAGTTAGTATTTATATCCGGCAATTGGCGTAGGTTTTCCACATTTCTATAGATTCATTACAGGCTAACTACGTGTGTGTGTGTGGTTATTTGTTGTAGTTGTGGTGTTTGCTTTTGAAACAACTGCTAATTGCGTTGAGTATATACAATAACAACAACAACAAAAATAGCGATAGTAACAAGAAATAAACTAATAACAATTACATCTACTGACAAACATATGGAAAAAAAGTTACCAATACAACAACAGTGAAGGGTACTCAAGCGCCAGTGTTGCCAAATCGTATCATAACACAATAACTTCGTTGTCTTTTTTTATTCTTGCTGATAATAACGATTACGAGTATGTCATCAATGTCATCGATACCATTTTTTATTTTTATTCTCATCAACGGCAAAAACGACGACTTTCCCAATCGCAATTTAATCGGAATTTTAAAGGGTTTCGACGAATTCTCCGCCGGTAGACTGCATTTCGACATCATTCAACGTCTGGGCGTTTTGACGAACCATAATTAAATTTACACACTTATTTGTTTTTAAGAAACAAAGAAAATTTTATTTTAAATATACAATTTACTCATATTCTTACACAAATCCAATATAATTGCAGAAATGTTGTTTTTAATTCAAATTAATTATTTTATTGGATTAATGAATTATTTTTATTATCGACGCTATCCAACACTACTGGTAAAACCACCTTCTAATGAATATACTTAGAATATCATGGGAAATCGCGATTAATGGTTTAAAAGATAAAGATAAACCTACGTGAAAACATTTATTATATCTTGATATTTTTTTCTATTTTTATAAATTAGTGGTTTAAGTGGATTCCGTTGAAATATCTATTTTCCAGATAATTGTTAATAATAATCAAGTAGTATTTCAACAAACCTTTCACAAATCGAAGTATCCTGTTTAATTTGAGTCTGATTTTTCTCTGCTTCGAATCTTTTATTTTTATTATTATATGACATTCAGGCACTTGAGATTATTATTATTTATTTGGTTTCGTTTCGGTTCGTTCATTGAAAAATTATCAAATATTTTTTTGTACCGTAACTCGCGAATTAATGAACGTTTGCACTTTAAAACTGATAAAATTTCGACAAATGAAACGAATTTCCGGAACGTCGATTTCGATGTCCGGTCGCTTCGCCGGTCGCTCGAAAACTGGAGGACTCGACGAGGAATCGGAATCGGTCGCTTTCACAGATTCGAATACTGTCTGCGTGCGTCTCCTCCGCTCGCTCTCCCACTCTGACGGTATCTCCGTCGACTGCCAATCGACTCTTATTTAAATTTCACAAAATTGTGCTTTTTAGATAGTCCTCCTCTTTTTTGTCGTTGTTAATTATCGCGACGTTACGCAGTCGTTTTGACGTCACTGTGTCCGTCGCTCTTGAGTTATTGTCTCTCGCTCGCACAATTCGGCTTCGTGTCTTCGTGTTTCTTGTGTCTTTTTCTCTCCTCTGCAGATGTAAAACTCTCCCGATTCTTGCTGTCAGTGGACTTCTCAGTCCGGCGCGCGCGACTGGACTCGAACGGGTTCTGCGTCGGTCGGTTTGTTTTATAGATTTTCTATTTAGAATTTATTTCGTATTTGCTGAGAGCGACCATAATATTAACATTGTTGTTGTTGATGATAGTGTTGTTGTAGATCGTGTCGTTGTTCTTGTTGGTGGTGATGGCGTTGGTGCTGCTGATTCTGCTGCTGTTGCTTCAGTGCGTTGGTGTGAGAGCCGTATTCTGATCTCCCTCTCGCAATGAGAGACCGGTTAAGTGAACCTGGGGAGAGAGAGACACGAGAGAGAGAACGAGAGAGTGTGGAATCAAGCGGCGTTCGGCATTGCTCCTAAATTGGTAGTTGCTCAAGCAGAGCATTAACAAACAACAACTGCTAACAACATCAACAGCATGACAAGAGAAATAGCAACACAAATAAGAAGAACATTGTTAATTGCGAACGAGGATGCAGCCCGAACCGACAGTGGGGCAAAGGCAGATTTTGGGATTTGAAATATAAATACACGGTTGCCACACATTAGGGGTATTCAGACTCAGTCTCGTAGGCTCGTACGCGTAAGTCGCGTAATCTCGACATGTCTGAACACCTGAACAGACGGCGTAAAGTGATTTGGAGAGGTATTTTTTTGAAATGATTGCCCGTTTTTGAGAAATATTAAAATAATTTATGATTTTTCATACATAAATGTATTAAAATAAATGTTATTAGTATAATTATTAAATTATAATTAAAACGTGTGAATCTCGAACAAAAATTGTGTAATTTTATATAAAAGTTGGTCCAACTATAGTTTGAAAAATCCCTTTCATTCAAAAGAAAATGTATTGTTATATACTGACATCATTGTTTAATCGTTTTATGAGTTGCTCATATTTCACCTTTTCGCACGCTATAACATAATTATTTAGACCATAAATAGTTTTATTTTCCAAAATGCATGTTGTTTTATGTGAATATGAATGAAATTATTAAATTTATCAGATTCAAGAAATTATAATTGAATGACGAAGTGAAAATGTTGGCACTGCATTGTTTTTTCACAGATGAATCGAAATTTTGCGGCCCAAAATAGTACTATCGGACAATTTTTTTCACAGAAATTGGAAATTTTTAATGGAATTGTGTATTATAATACTTTAAAATATTTTCATGTGCTATTGTTAGTTGATTTATTCACAATTATTTCACTTTTTTGCAAAAATATTTATCTTTTGGTTTTCACTGCAAAGGTTGGCAACATTTACATAATTGATTCTACGCAATCTACGAGAGGTACAACTCGCGTACGAGCGTGGAATCGTAGATTACAAAAACAATTTGCACGTATTCTACGCTCCTACGAGCCTACGAGACTCAGTCTGAATACCCCTATTATACTTGTTTAAAACCACCAAATTGCTATCACATACACCTTTATATTGTAAAACGATTCGTATATTAAATAATTTAAGATAATTATCTAAATGTACATTTAATTTGAATGTCACGAAAACCTACTTTATATAAAAATGTACGAATAGTGAAAGAAATATGTATCTCTCTGTGAGGTCTCTTGGCTGCGCAGAGTGGATCAATTAGTGGTCGCTTTCTAATTCGATCGTGATTAATTTCCTCTCCCCGACCCCCTCACGTCGGGGGATCACACGTCAGCGATTAACAAAAATCCGATCGCCCACACGCTCAATTGAGGAGTCTAAAAATCCGGCAAAACATATGTTTTATTGCAGTTTTGCTGAAAATAAGCTAGAAACACGAAAAAAAATACCTTCGCCTCTGCTAATCCAGGCACGTGAAACGTGCTAAACATATTATTAGGAAACTCCGGATGGGAACAAATCCCCTGCCCTCCTCCTCAGGCCCTTGTTGGGACGATAGGCCGCCTAATTGCCCGCCGTCCGCCCACCTTCGGGTGTTTTGATCTCTCGTAAAATGCCGAGAGTCCCAGGCAGGAAGCGTCGATGGTGTGCGGCAGGTAGCGGGAGGCAAAGGTACTTCATGCGGCCAATTAGTAAGGATCAAACCGACGGAAAACCGATTAAAGGTGACAGGGAAAATATTTTCATATTTTCATATAAAATTTCAACAAAAAATGCCATAAATAAAAAAATTTGTATATGTTATGCTATGAGATCATAAAAATCTATAGAATTATTTATCAATATTTTTATCGTAACATAATTGTTGTCGTCCACTGTGCAACTTGCGAACTTCTCTTCAAAACGCTCGAAACTCGACTGAAATAAATTGATGGCAATTATTGCAATTTATTGGGTATCGATGACGCCTTGTCCCACGGTGCAGCAATGCTAAGTGCTCACAGCCGCTCCCACTCTCAATTTCGTATCGCGTGCTCTCCCCAAAATACCTACATACATATGTATATCGCTCTTCTCCGTTGTGTTGTTGTGTCTCAATTAGAGTAATTTTCCAACGTCAAGTTCACCGTGCAGAGTTTCTTGTTGTTGCTATTGCTGGTAGTAGTGGGAAGTTGTTGTTGATAGTGCAACAGCTTTTGTTGCTGTTGTTGTTATCGATTCGAGCCAACAAAAAGTTCTCGCATTCAACAAGTCGTTCACTCAATATGCAAATGAACTGAATTCATTAATTCTGCAATTTTAATTCCACACCCCTGTCCGTTGCCCCTTCTGTCCCCCTCAACCCCTTCGACTGACCCACCATCGTCCGCTCATTCATTGAAAGGCAACAGGTGTTGCTAACTGATTGTGATTTAATTATGGGAAGGATTTAGATCGACTCGGGATGATTCGAGTAATTTCTCAATTTACTCGAGTTGGCCGATAATTCATCTAGAGTGGAAGTAATGTCGATGAATAAAATATTTATCGGTATTGACCAATCGAAAATAATTTCTGGAAAATTAAGCTGATACTCGTGCCAACTGCTATCGATTATCGTGGAACATTGTTTTATCGATAATTATTCGGATGAGATTTTATTGAGAATCGACTCAGGTGAACTGATTGATAATCGTCTGATATTGGCCACATCAGATCGCCAACGCGATCTGTCTATTTGCTTTACTAAGAACAATCGTGGGATCGATATAATTGTTTCAATGATATTGTTCTGCTAAAATCACACAATGACCAATTGATCAAGTTGATTTCAACCGATTTGATTCAATTGTCGTGTCGTTGCGATTTGTCCAATAGCTGATTGTCTCGATGTCCCTTCCATCAGTCGCAATCTTGAGGTAATTCTCGAGTCATTTTTAGTTATCAAATTACATGTAACGATGTAATCAAAAATCCATTTCAGGAATCCAATCCATTGACTCGTTATGACGTCATCGCGTGACTCCTCCATCTTTCGCTCAGCTCCCACACCTATGATTTATTTAATTTCTCTTTAACTCCCATAATTACGAGCTTAGTTTGTCAACACATCACGTTTATATCCCAAAAATATTGACAAAGCGTCAACCGACACGTTCCAGTCGTGTGCGTGTGTGTATGGTTGAAGAAATAATTTATGGCCATCGTCCTCAATTGCAATTCAGACAAATTCCCCGAAAAACATTATCATCATTACTTTGAATTCTGTCTTCAGTTGCGCAAAATAAAAAATCCCAATGTACTATAGTCAAAAAAATGAGAAATCTCAAATAACGCATTTTCGTTCATTATCTGTACCACAGTGGGACAAACTCACATCTTTGATCTTCCCATCGTCATATCAATTTTATTTTCCACTTTTCTTCAAGAACATTTTATTTCTCTCCTTTGGGACCTCCCATGTTTCAGCTGATCCTCTACCTGGGGATGATAATTTTTGACGATCAAGGAAATCCCTTCGATCGCATAGATTCGTGGTTAATTGTGGATGAATTATAATTTCCTCTGGGAGTATTTCGAATAGTGATCGTGAGTAAATTCTTGGGAGTGGAATTTCTTTACATCACAGATACATCATTATTTCTCATATATGTATTATTTTCAACTTGTTCAATTCTTGATTATTACTTTATGAATCGAAATCATAGGGATGCATTGTTAGACTACAGAGCAAATAATATTTATTATTTCCCCTAGTATTTTTCTTATCTTTCATCACATAAATATTTAACATTATCGCAATACATATTTATGTAAAAATATTATATATTATGAAATTATTACGTACATATCTGGCAGTAATAATAACGTTTTTGATATCGATATTGAGAATTCGCATTATCATGCACAGTATTAATTTTTGTCAATTATCTCCAGACATTCCATTGTAACACTTAGTTCTTTATACAACTATACATATGGAACTAATATACCTGAGGTAGAAGTACAACTACACAATGAAATACACACGTATTTATTTCGCATTATGAAATCCAATATCAAAACAAATAATGACTAATTAAGTGCACGAAAGATAAAACATACCAACGATCACATGGAAACTCCTCGTTTGTCTTTTTGGCCGCCCATCCACCGACGGTCATAAAATCGCAAGTCACGTTTGGCGCCCAAAAACGTCACCTCTGAGAGAAATAGTGAGTGTGAAAATATATGAGAAATAATGAGAAAAAAGAGAGATGTATCCAATAGGTGGGGGGAGAGACTGAGAGACTGAGACTAAGAGAGAGAGAAGAGAGTAATCAGAGAAAGAGAGAAATGAGAAATAGAAGTATACAAATGAAATAGAAATATAGACAAGCAGAAGAAAACAAAAAATATTTTGGATAAGCGAGATTGAGATAGTCTCTAAAAAAGCGAGAGAAAATTGTGAAATCTTCAAAATATAAGTCAGTGAACCTTTTTTGGCCAAAAATAAAACGTGGTATCAGGGCTCAAAGTTCCCTATGAATCACTAGAGGAGAATACGTAGATTTTATAGACGTAATTTCGGTCGTAAAGAGTTGGAATGTTTACCATTGGATTTTATTCAGATAAGCTGCAAGCAACTTAAACCAAATACCAATATAATTAACTATGATAACAACAAGTGATGTGGTACCAACAATAGTGACAACAACAAAACCACAAACAACAATAATAGGTCCTCCAACAACAAGTTGCTACCAGTTTGGATCATCATGGTACTTTGGTTGGCACCAACAGTTGCTCATATTTTCATTAAAACATCTCAGTATTTGCTGAAATAACACATACAAACGTGTGTATAATGTACACATATAATGTGTCCGTGTAGGCCTCCATATAACCATCCATCCCACGGGCTGTGCACGTGTGTTTGTTCTGTATCTGTGGCTCTCCGTTAAACACGATAAGCTTTATGTTAATCATACTTTGGTTTTCCTTAATATATGTATTTGTTATTTTTATATACTATTTTCTCTTTTGTATTTCTTTTCTCAGTTTTTGTTTTGTGAATGACATTTCGCTGTCATCGCCGGCGTATCGCAAATATTTGGACAATTTTATTCTCGATTCGTGGCCAACATGCTTTAGTGTATGTTACTTGTGTGTGTGTGTGTTGTGCCGGCGAATGTGTGTCTGTGTGTTAGTCTTTAGCCTTTGGCGGACTTTTCTTTACGATGTTTGTGTGTGTTTTCTTAATCGTTTTACAAGTTGAGTGTATTTGAAAAATAAAGCTTTCAACGTGAACGAATTTATTGAAATTGTAAATGACTGAATCTTGAAAATTACGCAAGATATAGCACATTTTTATTTGTTTTGTTTTTAGCATTCAATATCAAGGCAAATATCGATCTTTAATAATCAGTCAAAAAAATACAATTTATTTTTTCTTTATGAGCGGAACGGATTTTACAAAATCGAAATTACCCAATGGCCTTTGGGAGTGTTGCCACATGTCATTAAAAAGTCAAACACAATTGAAATCATATTGGATGATAGCAAAATGGTGATATTAGGATATTTTGTGTTTAAATTTTGAATTTTAGTATTTTTATTTGATAATATTAAAATAAATTATGTGCTTTATAAAAAATAAAAAAAAAATAAATAAAGTAAGTAGTATTTTGTTTTTTGAAAATTCTAGAAAAAATTATTTGTTTTAAAAAATATAAAAAGATATGAAAATTTGAAGAATTGCGAGAGAACTCAAAAAATCGCTCATCCCACTCTGGGCTCCCTCTGCCACCACCCAAAAATTAATACCAATTGCTTTGCCCCCGCCGAAGAAGCCCGCAATTTGCATCAATTAAATTTTTTCAACACGCACACACACACGCCACATGCACACATTGCCATAAACATAACACATTCACACACGTACGAAGTTCATTCATTCATTGCTTGGCGCAATCATTCATCGTCCAGTTGGGTCGATAATTTTTCAGTTTTTTTTTATTTTTACGCGTCCTCGCGATCCACCATCTTTGAGGGAATCCACATGGGGCCGCGGAGGCGACGCCGGTTGGTCGATGAGTTTGCGTTTTCCGTTTTCAATTGTCGCGTGTTGCCATTGATGGTGATACCGATGTTGTTGTTGTCGCTGCTGTTATTGTTCTTGTCTCGGTCATTTCGTCATTTTCGTTATTCTCTTCCCTTTCTTCGCTTTCTTAATAAATTCCTCCGAAATAGAATTGTCGCGCATACAAATCAATTGAACGAGACTCAGTTTCATTTAAATTGATTTCGTTCTTCAACGAGACGTTTTTGTTATTGTTATTATTGTGTTCCTCTCCCGGTATGGTCAAGAGTATTTGTTTTTATTGTTGTTGTTATTGTTTGACTCAAGTACGTGTGGAAAATTCAAATTAATGCGATATCAACATGCCTTCGATATACAGTGAACGACAAAGTGCTATTACTAGGAAATAGTGAATGGATTTTGTACCCAAATTTTTCCAAATGTATGAGATTCAAATCAAATTCATATTCTTAAATTTGCCTTTCTTATATGTGAACCTAATTAAAAAATAATAATAATAAATTTTTGCAAATGTATGAGATTCAAATCAAATACATATTCTTAAATTTGCCTTTCTTATATGTATGTAACCTAAATAAAAAATAATAATAATAAATTTAGTTTTTTTAAAATTTAAGTCCCATACTTCCATTATACACTATCAGACACACCTCGCACACTTCTTCAATTTAATGAAGTTTTTTCTTTAATCTCCTTCTTAAATTAGAATAAATAAATCGATATTGATGTTATTTTTCAATAAGTTTCATTAATTTCAAACATTAATTAAACTGGCTGATAATAATTTAATTCAAAATGCGGCATTACTTCCCTTAATTTCATATATTAAATTTAGAAAAAAGGATATTTGAATATTATTCTGGTAGTAATAATTCGGTCGTAGTAATAACTGTATTTCTTAAGTCAATTCATGTGATCGGTATGCCTAAAAATGTGCAACAAAAATGCACACCAACAAAAAACAAAATATTGACGTATTCCATAAGCAATAAGATAAGCAATTTAGTAACTTACATAACTAATTTTTCATTTAAAAATAAAAATATTTAAAAAATAAAACCAAAATAATGTAAAGTACAAAAAACCATTCACTCCCATTAACTCTTGTTTCCTCTATGAAAAGAAAAAAAAACAAGTTAACTAAATTTTTCTTTCGTTATATTTAATATATACAAAAATCTGTACAACTAACAAAATTTAGTCTATCGTTCAACGACAATTGCGAATTTCCTAACAAACAAACTTAAACCTAAAGCCGGTGAAAATGAATGGGCTTTAAGGAAGCCGGAAGCAAGGCCTTAATGACTACAGAGGGCAGGTTGGTGGTGGTGGTGGTGTTGGAGGAGAGGGCGGTCAATTGACCTCACCTCCGTCGACGGGCTTCGATTTGCGCTGATACTTTCGGAACATGGCCTCCAGGATCCACATGATCACGGCCAGGATGCAGATGCCGTTCAGGAAGTTCAAGGTGAATGCGAAGTTTGTGCTGTCGCGGATCAGACCTGGAAAGCAGAAATATCGTTAGAATGATGTCTCTGTGCAGGATGATGGGTAGACCTACCGATGAGTGGACCGAAGGCCATGGAGAAGACGCCGGACATCAGCAGCTGAAGACCGGCGGCGGCCGGCAGACGCTTCAGCGGCACGTAGCTCGGAATGATCAGGGACCAGAAGACCGTGCGCAGAGCCTTGTTGAGGCCCAGCCAAATGAAGACGCCCATCAGGAGGTAGAAGTTGCGGGTGTACGCGAGCACCGCCCGCCCGATGCACATCCCGCTGATGCCGATGACGAACAACGTCTTGTTGCTCAGCGTGCTGTTCGCCGTGATCGCGGGGATCAGGAAGCGAATGACGAGGTCGCAGAAGCCCAGCGAGGACATCGCCATCGCGATCTGGTGGTTCTCGAAGCCGAAGTCCGACAGAATGAACGGCGTCAGGATGGCGAAGTTGATCTCGACGAAGTTGATCAGCGTCAGGCCGATGGCCAGATTGAGGTAGGTCACGTCGCGCAGCAGGTCGAGGTCGAAGAAGATGGCGACCTTCTTGTAGAACGGCAGCTTCTTGCGCTCCTCCTCGTCCAGCTCGTGCAGCTTCACCTCGGCCGGCGGCTTCCGCTGCATGTCGTTCGCCGTCGAGTGGCGCCGGTCGCTCTGGTCGCTGTGCTCGCGGTCGTCGTCGTTCTCCTCCTTGATGCTGTGGCTGAGCGAGAAGGTGCGCGGCTTCCCCGACCCGACGCTCTCGGTCCTGCTGTTCAGCCGCTTCAGCTCGGTCATCTGGCCACCCCCGGCCGCCTCCTTCTCCTTCTCCAAGGTGCCGAGGCGGTTGCGGAAGGCGGCGCGGCTGATCGAGTTGAGCGACTGTCGCGACCCGAACCAGCCGTCGTTGGCACGCGCCAACGTCGGCGTCTCGGGCTCGGCGATCGGCTCGATCTCGTCCTCGACGTCCGGCGCCGGCGACGCCATCGGCTGCAGCTCGGCGTCCTCGGCGGTCTTCTTCACGTGCCACTTGACCGGCTGGTAGATCAGCGAGCAGGCGATCGTGTGCAGCGAGAGGCCGGCGAAGATCAGGACCGTGCCCTGGACACCGAAGAACTGGAGCAGGAAGGTCGCGAAGTAGGGCAGGAAGATGGGGCCCATGCCGGCGACGCCGAACTGGTAGGCGGTGGCCGTGCGGCGCTTCTGCTTGAAGAACGTGTTGACGGCCAGCGACGAGGCCGACACGGTAAGGCCGCGACCGAAGCCTGCAAGAGAAGGAGTCGTTTAGACCAGGTCAAGAGGTCACGATAGAATCCTCACCGTAGCAGCAGGAGAAAGAGCAGACGTAGAAGACGAACGAGTCCGCGAATACTGAGAGGAAGAGGCCGAGGAAGGTGAGGACGGAGCCGACCAGGGCCACCTGGCGATAGGAGAAGCGTCGGAAGAGCGGACCATTCAAAAGACCTGCAACAGAGAGAGAGAAAGAGATATCGTTATAGTATTGGAGGAGGGAGAGCGAAGAACGATCGTTCACCTGTGAAAGCGGAGACTGCGATTTGCAGGTTGATGATCGAGGTCAGCTCGGAGCTTGTGATGCCCAGGTTGAACATCCAGTCGCGGAAAATGATCCCGAACTGTTGGCCCACGGCGAAGGTGACCAACTGGAAGAAACAAAAACAATATTAATCAATCAAAAATCTTCGAATTTCCTCGATCCTCTACTCACGACGTTGACACCACTGGCGATGGCCACCAGCCAACCCCAGCCTCCGTCGGGCGCCACGAAGTTGTCGCCGAGGTCGCTTTTGTCGCGACGCTTCTTCTTCTTTGTCGGTATCTTCGTCATCTTCGGTTCCTGGGCCTCGATCGCCTTCTTGTGAGCGGCATCGGGCACTTGGAGCTTTAGCGAAGGAACTTTGTTGTTGTTGTTCTGAAGGATTGGATTTTGTACTTGTTGTTGTGGTTGTGGGGTTGGTGGTGGTGGATGATAAATGTGATTGTTGGTATTGCCATCATGTACATGATTGTTATTGTTGTTGTTATTATTATTATTTGTATTCTCCGATTCGGTCATGCTGAGAAAATTTGTTGGCAATGTGATTGTTGTTTTTGTTTTTGATGTTGTTGTTGTCGAGGAACTGATGATTTTGGTTTTTGCATACCGTTTCTATGCAGCTGAAAATAAATCCGTAATAAAATATTAATTTAATTATAATTATATTGATTTTTTGTATCTCAATTTATTGTCGTTGTTGTTGTCGTCGTTGTCGAGAGTGAGAAAACAATGAAAACGAAATGAGGAGGAGGAGAAGAAGAAGAATAAGCAATGATAACACCTCAAGGCCGATGTGTCTGAAGCCTTGACTCACGGCGTCCGTCTTCGCATTACCAACGAATTGGACGGACAGACAGACTGGTGGATGCACAGACAGTGCAACAGATATGGCTTATTGTCACCGGCGTGATATCTACCACGCCAGTATTTGCATTTTCTCTCCCTTTCTTCCATCCCCTGAGATAAGGTTCGATTGGAGTGTAATTGTTAATACGCAAGAGTAAACACCTTGATTAAACTTGATTATGTCTCATTATCAGATGGCCTTCCAGTTAGCATGATTTTTTCTGAATTTCCCCATGTATTTTTTTTCTTTTGAAAGGAATCGACTACTCTTAGGACGGAAATCACTTCCAACGGGATCCATTTTAGGGTTTATTTAAAATACATACTTTTTTAAATCTTTTATAATGAATCACTCTTTAATGAACTTCTCATTAAGTATCATTGATCTTCTTTCATTATTTTGTTCATCATTATTGTCAGTTATTCAACAAAATCCCCTTCGATCGCGATTCCATTACTCACGGCACCAATGGTCAAATCTCACCCGTCACTTCCGACTTCCAAATCTATCGACGATAAGGGAAACTGTGACAATTCGTTAGTTTGGGAACAGAAAACGACAACGTAAAATATTAATCACAAATGTCAAAGCGACGAAGTCCACGGACGAAAGGTTCAAAAAACACGAAATGAGGAACGTGAAAAAACCTTGAAGTCTTTTCAGCAATTATATCTTAATTTAAGTCATTATAAAATTTATTATCAACATTGTTTCAAGAAAAAAACCGAAGAAAAGAAAGAGAACGAGTAAAAAAATAGGAGTAAATTTTGAGGATCATAAAAATTATTTTTCGCTCAAATAAATCGACCGATCAATCGATAAGGGGCCAACGACGCAAGGTACGGAGGACTTTGAAGTTGACTTTACGACCAGGTTACGATGAACGGAACCATGAACTCTGGCATATGGTGTGGTACCAGAGGGTGAAGAATTCAAAATGAGTGATATCGAGTGATTAAAACGGCTGACATCGAGAAATCCATTGAGTGATCGAAAATATTCACATCGAATGATCCAAATAATAAGAAAACCACCGAATAGATTAAATCGAAGCCTCATAGAGGAGGACAGAGAGAGAACTGTGGAGAGCGAGATAACAATATTATAGACCATATGATAGACCATTAAGGCACGTGGCCGCAAACATTGGTCCACGATTTTATTGTTTTGCTTTGAGAATTCCACAACAACAAGGCGAAATTCGATGTAGATCAGAATTTTGCATGGATGGACATTTGAAGGTCGACTCTTGGCCGCGAGGGATTAGTGGATATGAGTGTGTGTGTCTGAGTCACCGGCTGATCGATCGATGGCCGTGAGTTACAGGTGGTTGTGGTTGATCGATTGCGAGGCACGTGTTTCCATTTTTTTGGCGTTATTTCTTTGTATTGATTTGTGTGCTATTTATTTGCGAAAATTCCAAATGGAACGAAAGTGATGTCGTTTAAGTGATTTCTTGTTATTGTTTTCGGGCAGTTGTTATTGTTGTTGGCACTGTTCAATATCGGAAACGACATTGCTTACTTAGCGATAGCGAAAGTTCTTGATAACATTTAGCATTAATTTGGGAATTATTCGAGAAACAAGCGGAAAAATTGAGGAAGATAACATTTTTGAGTCTCAAGTGGGGGTTGGCCGGAAAACGCGATATCTACGAGAGGTAACTTCACATGTAATTTAATTTCTGAGTGCGTTTGGCTCTTGCAGTCACTATCACTGGATGTAGATGATTTCTGCGCGAATCAGACGACCCATTAGCATGATTTGATCGGCACATGTTTCGGGACGATTCACGGTCACGGTTAAGCGAATAAAATCAAGTCACTCGACATGAAAACGACATCAAAAGAAAAAAAATAAACAAATCATTCTCGTTTTTTACTCGACCCGTCTCTCAAGACATCCGCCGAATTTGTGGAATTTTTCATAAATACATTTTAATAATTTCGGTCTTTTTTAGCTCTCGGTCGAAATTGATTTGTTGTTGGATTTTATTTTGCAGTTTTTGTCCATCTGTTTGTCATTCGTACCCTCAGATACTACGTATCTGCATGTCATTTAAATGTAATTATCGCATGGGCTTCGACTTCGAAGCTTCGTTACACCGTTCTGTAATTTCTTCTTTTTGCTTATTAAAACGTCAACCGATCGACAACTGCTGGATAATTAATTGATCACTCGACTGTTGTTGTTTACACACCTGGATTCTCGAATGCTTTTTCTACGTTATGAAGACCTTTATAGAGTTCACATATATAATTGTTAATTGTTATTTATTAATTTTTACAAAATATTGAAATCCTTTTAAGTTTCATCAATAATGTGTCTACAGAATTCAATAGTGTATCTACAGAATTCAATAATGTATCTACAATATCAATATTGTATCTGCAGAATTCTACCGATCGATGTATCTACGCGCACGCTTCTTTTCTGCTCGATATCCGCACGACGTATGAAAAACTCGCTTTAAATTGCGAATTTCAACTGTTTCGCTCCGTATCACAGCGCGCACTGCCGCCTTCCGTAATCGCTCGACGAAGTTCGCTCCGAGCCCTCGTCGTGCGGCCCGAGGAGGGACCGAGGGGCGGCGAAAGAGGCAGACGAGGGGCGTGCGAACTTCAAGCTATTGATAAACGAAATTTTGGCATTATCAATCGGCTTAAGCACACACACACACACATTTCTCACTGCTAGGTGGTTGTTCTAGTAGAGCGATGGTGATGTTTTAGTAGAGCGGCGGTTGTTGTTGTTGTTGTGGTAGCGGAGCTTTGTGAAAAACATAAAAATAAGTTCTCTCTTTTCTTTAGAAAACTTTGTATTCGGAATTCGTATTATACAATTGTTGTTGTTGCTGTTTGTTTTGGGAACTGTTGATCTCTACTTTTGGGCAATTGTTGTTGGTTTGTTTTTGGCCAATATTGTTGTTGGTTTGTTTTTGGCCAATATTGTTGTTGGTTTGTTTTTGGCCAATTTGTTGTTAGTTTCGACCATAGTTTTTGTTTTATTTTGACAATTGTTGTTGTGTTGTTTTTGACAATTGTTTTAAACTTTTACCAGCAGCTGTTGCTGAATTTCGTGTTAAGAGATCTTCGCCGTCTCCAAGGGATTGTGTATCTGAGAGATCGTTGACGTTTTGCTGCCGTGGTACACGTCGGCGTCAATGTTGGCATCGCTGCTTCCGTCGCTCGTGGTCTGGATCCAAAGATGTAGATGTGTCTTCGTCGATATATGAAGATGATATGTATCTGTCTTTCTTTCTCTATTGCTGTATCTGTAGACAAGTTGTTGTCAGACGAAACTTTTTTTTAGTTGACTTTTCCCCCCGAGGCGCACGTGAAATTATTTTGTTTATTCTTCTTGCACACTTTCACTGAAATTGTCTCAAAACCGTCTCAAAAACAGAAATCAGAAAAAAACTAAACACAAACAAAATATATTAAATATGAATTCAACGAACCAAAATAAATTAAAATGTTCTACGAAAATTAAATATTTGATAATCTAAAAATAACACATTTCTATTTGTCGTGAATCAAGACAATCATTTATTGATTTACTTTTGAGAAAAAATAAAAACAAAAATACAAAATAAATAAAATCTAATAAAAATCAACTGCTCGAAATTAAAAATGAATTTGATAAGCGAGGTTTGATAAGCTTCTATTTCATTTTCAGCATATTAAATACTAAATCAATGAAATTTGCTTTGTAAATAAGATACAAAACTATATAAATTAAACAAATAAAATTAATGGAGTTCGGGCTAAGTATTCTGTTACCAATCGGCGGGTTCAATTGATATAATTCTGTCAATATCGATTTCATCGTAATCTCTCACAATTTGCACTTAAATCTTTTTTATTTCCTCTCTTAATCGACGTTATTCGGTTGTTGTTTTGTTGTTGTTGTTTTCAAACATCTGACGCAGACCTGAGTCAAAGATCAGATCTGATCGCTCACTCTTGATTTCAGATCGCCTTTTTATGCTCTTTAGGAAATAGTACAATTTTAATCGACGAACCTCGAGTTTCGAATCAAAACTTTTTTAATTTTTTTCATTGTTTAACACCTTATCTCGCAGATACAACTGAAGTGGACAAAGATACAAATGTGCAAAGGTCAATTTACCTTGTTATTAATTGCAGTATTTCTTGTTCTTATTGTTGTGTAAAATTTTAAATGTTTATTTGGTGAATACCTTTTATTTTTCCGCTTTTGTGGTAATTAATCGTTTATTATGACATGATTATTTTGTTGTTGTACTTGTCGTATCTGGTCAACGGAGTTTTATCATTCAAAAACAACAACAACTATTCGCATATCAACAGGAATCATTATCGACTAGAGGGTGTGTCGCATATTTGAGTTCTATTCACCAGATAACAGTCAAAGGTGAATTTTAAAAATCAATCAAATATTTTTTTTTTAATTCTTAAATAATAATTTTTTCATCATTCTCTCTTATTGCCCACTGTAGCAGATGTTTGGTGTTTAGTAAACACTGTTTACACTTTCGACGCCTCGCACTTTCAGATAAGAACAAGAGAATACGAGAAAATTGTGGAGCATACTTTCAGGCGAATCATTAATCAACAGTTCCCAATAAATGTTCACGGTTAATTGGAGTTCGTTTCAATCAAGTATTTTTTATGGATCTGAAGCAAATCCTTTCAAAATTAATTATTTTTAAATAAATTATTTGTGACTTCAAAGAGTTTGTAAATATACTATATATTAATAATATAATCAAATATTTTGATAGAAATTTGGACACAATTTTCCAATATCCCATCAAAAATAATTAAAATTTATTTTATACATATATGTAATATGTAATATATTAGTATTTTATATAATTTATAATTTGTATTTTAAATAATATAATTATAATTTTAAATATATTATTATTTTTCTTATTTAAATAAATAAATACAAAAACAATTGTTAATAACCAACACCAATGTTTTTTAGTTTAAATTTGTCTTTATCATTTGATTTTCTCTCCAACTACTTTACCTAGAACACTGAGTTCTCTTCGTTCTCTTCAGAGGAAATATTGCTCAGAGAGATATTTTTCGATTTCTCTCTTCTGCGTCTGCTCGATTTCCACTCAATTCACAGCTGATTTCTGATTTCGTTGTTCATCGGCCTGCCGACCGCTGTTGTTGCTCTTATTATCTATTACTGTTGTTGTTGCTGTCTGGCCGCCGACTGACCAACGTTGTTGTTGCTGTTGTTGTCATCGTCATTGCGAAGAAAAATCGATGCGAATCCCGGTGCCATCTGATGGAACAGCTGTTGAACGCCGCCGCTGCAATTGTTGCTGTTGCTCCTCTCTGCTCGAACAACAACTACAATAACAATTGTCCAGCTGCCACCATGAAAACCGGTTTCGTTCAGCGAGACGCGAATGAGAGTGGGAGAGTGAAAAAGTGTAGTGAAAAATAGTACTTGTTTATTTTTGCCAAAACTCTTTCAAGCAAGTAGTTTCAGCGAGAGTTCGTTCTTCTAGCGGGCGTTGCCATAGGTTTCTGAACACGTACCGACGGCAGTGGCAACCCTGCCATTGGAGCGCACTCAAAATCCTGCTCTCACTCACTGAGAGTCGCACGCAGGGTGTTGCACCCGCTCTCTTTCACTCTCTACCTGTCTCTTTCTCTCCTGGTGACTCGGCGTGCACTTCAAGAGACGCCGAGCAACAACTCGAACCTTCATCAATTCCTAATCAAGTGAACTCCGTCCTTGTCCGCCCCCTCCACCCAAAGACCACAATCAACCGACAACCGGACAGACGGACGGACGATAAGAACTCGAGCTCTTTCGAATTCGCCCAACACGATTCGCATTCGATTTCGATCTTCGAATTCGTTCTGATGGCCGTCGCTCGTGTGTGATGCGTCTCTCTTTCTCTGCGCGTCTCGTTCTCGCGATTTCAGTTTCAATTTTAATTTCAATTTCAGTTCTTGTTTCACCGTCGACCGAGACGCTCGAGTTTTGCGAGAGTTTCCAAAGGATTTTTTTTACCTCCTACGGTTTTCGTACCAAGTTTCAGTATTTTTTTTCGGTTCTAATCTCAACCAATGAGTACAGAAAAAAATAATTAAACTTTATTCGCAAAGAATTTTTTGGGGCAAAAACTTTTGTAAATTGTGTACAAGCAAACACGAGTGAAAATTGTGAAAACATTGGATTTTTTGTTTATTTTTCCTACGTCGCCACGACGCTGTGTTTGAAGAGTCGTCGGCAGAATATGGAGCAGCGCAGACAGAGCAACAGTCTTCGTCGTCGTCACAGCCATTGTCATCGTCGCGGCAGCAGCAGCACGTGAACGTTTCCGCCCCCCAACCCCTCCCAGTCGAGCGTCGCGTGTGGGTGCATTTTCTTCGCCTGACTTGTTTTTGCTCGCCATTTTCCTGCGTGTGCGAGCTGGAAGTGTAAAAATACACTCCTCAACGACAGACATACACGCAGAGTCAGCTGTTGTCATTGTGGGCGAATTTGCAAATAGTAGTAGATCTGCTACTTTTTTCAAACACTCATAAAATCATCATAATCCAGTATTGATAATATTTCCAACACGATTTGGACAATTTAGTAATTTATTGTCGCCTACTACTTTTTTCCAACACTACTATCTAGAGTAGTATCGATTGTTCGGGATTCACTCGCAAACACTCCGAATCCAGAGACCGTCCAAGCTCTGTCTGGGTGCGTCATTGTGTCGTCGATCGCGCTCGTCCCAGACGTTTTTTCCATTTATTTACTTTTTGCTCCGTTCGTCCCAGAATTGTCTGGTGAAGCAACAACGAAAATCGCGAACAAAAATAAAAAAAACGACAAAGAAAAGTGGAACAAATGCAAAAGTGCATTTCTTTGTTCGCCTGAGTGAAAACGGAGCCACCGAGTTGATCGTATTTCGACAAGACGAATCCGAAGAGAAGTTGGCAGAGTAAATGGAAAAATTCTCAGATTTCCTGGAAAACAATAACTCTGAGATTTCACAACCAACAATAGTGATTGCAACCACAACAACCACCTTCATTGCCAAAAATTCTCACTGTCAGCGGTTCATTGGATCGTCATTTGAAGGACGGAAGTGAAATTTATGATCGATAAATTTTGGAGCCAACAAGAACAACAAAACACAAGTGTTGGCAACCCACAGATCGATTTCGTTCAAGACTTATTATATTAATAATTAGTACTTAAAAAAGTAATATCAGAAAGAAAAACAGTCATCATGTCAAAATCTACGAAAAAAGTAGCGCCCGATGGAGGTTGGGGCTGGGTGGCCTGCTTCGGAGTGAGCCTGGTCAACGTGAGTATTCATTATTGTATTATAGAAAGAGAAAGGAATATCCTTTATTATTCTTACGTCACTCGGTAAAAAATCAATAAACTATTTGGAGAAACAGCTGATCCGAGGTCAGTGATCAGCTGTAGGTCAGCATGAAGGTTGATTTCTAAAAATACATCGAAATATGAGTGACCTTGAGTTATCCTTCCATTCGGAAATCCGGTTACTTGTTGCTTGATTCAATAATTTAACAAATTTAACAATTTATCAAATTTACCAATTTGACAAGTTTAACAATTGCAAAATTGTTTAAATGAAAATTAGTAGAATAATAAAAACTTATACATACAATTATTTTTTTTTAATGAATTATTATTAATTAATGTTTATTTTTACAAATTAACATCTAATGCATTATTATTAAAAATTTTGTGATTAGTCATTCTATTGATATCAGGTTCTCAGCGATCACGTGATGTGAGAAAATAAATACTACAATTTACATCGGTTCCATTGTTGTTCATTGCATTTCTCCAGAACTTCATTTCGGAATTGTCGTTATCTCAGGCTATACCTAACATTGCCATGGGTACTCGAGGACTGGACGATTCCAGGTACCCGTTATCGTAACCGTAGCTGAAGGGTTAATGAGTCAATAGTTTCCGCCTCAGTTCGTTGAAATTTTTCGTTTACAACAGGAGACTGAATGCAACTCGAAGACCTTGGCACAACATCTGGTGTTGATAATTGATTCAATAAGGCTGATGATAAAATTTTGAAGTTTTTCAAAAATTTCCACTGCTTGAAGGCTTTGATTTTGAACTCTCCCTTTCCCTTCCCTTTCCTGATTGTGTGGATCGTGTATTGTTCTTCTCAATGTGGTTGTTATTGTTAATCTTATTGTTGTAGTTGTTGTTGGCCCCCTCCTTGCAACCACTTGACGTTCCCATGCCTGCATCTGAAAATGAACAATGAACCTTCGACGATGACGATATCCATATATGCCCTTGTCTCCTCTAACTTCTGCTCCTTCGATTCTTGCTACACATGCTTCTCATTTTTTCTCTATCGTCTGTTCATTCTTTCCCCCTCTTCTACCGCCTCCTTCCTCTTCTTCTGAGGGTGATCATGCGGACGAAACGTGATTCCAGCGTGTTTCGATTGCGTATCCAGTCGACAACAATAACAACTACAACAACAATACCAACAAATAAAAAGTCAAAACAATAGTCTGAACTCAGCTCGCATTAATAATATGAGGATGACGAGAAGTAGACGCAGAAGAACCGACTACTCAAACAAACAAAAAACAGCAAACAACACAGAAAATTAAAAACAAAAACCTCAAAAAACACACATTTCCCTTGAGTTAGTGAGAGAGAGAAAACGAAGAGCAAAATATGTATTTTTTATTCATGCTCTTCATTTTTATCTCGACTCGTATTTATTACTGTTTTTATTGTTATTGTTGCAGTAGAAAAAATAATAAATACATTAATCATTTTGCAATTATTTTCTTCCTCCATTGTCTTGTCTATTTTCTTTGTCTCATCACGCTCTCTCTCTCTCTCTCTGTCTCTCATGGGACTTTTATCGTTTTTAAATAGGACTCTCTGTGGATCGGAGTCCTTAATCTCCCTGTTCCTCATCCGAGGAATCAACAGGGGGAGGTGGCGACGTGTGGCTCCATCGTTTATTGATTTTTTTTAATTACGCTCTACTCTACCTCCGCGATAACCTCGCCCCTCCTCCCCTTTCGCTCCACACACCATATCGTGGAATATCGTGTAATGGCGATTTTTATTTGGGTCTCGATGGAGCTTTTTCGTATATGTACATACGCATGTTTTCTTTTTTTTTTGGAAACTTCTTTGTGGATTGAGAGGCCCGTGCTCCTGATCGGCAAATCGCACAACTACACACAAGCGAAGTAATAATCTCTGGCGTTTAATCTAGTGATTTGTTCGATTGGTGGTTTTAATCTCTTCCTACCTCCCTCGCTTTCTCTCTCACATTTTGACTATATACATTAATTAAATGTTAAAGGTTCCTCTTTGATGGATTTCCCTGCAGGCTTTTGTAAGTTATTGAAGGAGTTACTTATCCTTCAGCATATTTCATATTTCCATTCCATCATTCTATATCATTCTATATCATTATATATCTCTCTCTCTCTTCCCACTACCTGAAATATTCCCACTCTCACTCGTCCTTCTCGCTCTTGTCTACTTTCTTTTCCTCTCTGCGTCATCCTTGCTTCATGATACACATCCACACGTCACCGTGACTAACATTTCGTGTCCTTCCCAATGTCCTTTGTTGTCTCCAGCACTCTGTCTCTAGCACTCTCTTCTTTCTTTCTCTCCCTCTCGATCATTAGTTCAACTCATCCGGATTCGGTCGTCCGTCCATTCGTCTATTATCCTCACTCTTCGTTTCTCCTCGTCCTGACGAACGGTCTCCTTGAGTCGATGGCAGCGCGTGCAATTGTTGCCCTATTCCTCCTCATCGCCCTCTCACTCTTACCTCACCCTCGTCGTCCTTCTGACTTCGCCCTCTCCATCGCTTTCTCCTTCGCTCTTGGCCACTTGGCCTTTTTCAGTCTCAGTCTCCTCCTTTTTAGACTCCTCTTCTACGTATTCCTAACGTAATCAGAAAATGTTTCAAACAATCTGAATACCAACAAAATCCACTCCTCCTTCATTTCCGCCATAAAGACCAACACTAACTAACAAAAACAAAAATCTGCAAGAATGTGCATTTTCTTAAGAACCAACAATAACATCATGAAAAATTATTGCACTCAGCTTAAAGAAGAGAGAGACAACAAATATTAACAAATAATTGCTGACATTGACGACGACGACGATGACGACAATGGACTTTGAGTTTCGATAGAATGTTTGATGATCAACAACAATTTATAGTTCGAATAACAACAATAACTCAATACAAG
This sequence comes from Coelopa frigida, assembly GCA_017309665.1. Taxonomy (NCBI): domain Eukaryota; kingdom Metazoa; phylum Arthropoda; class Insecta; order Diptera; family Coelopidae; genus Coelopa; species Coelopa frigida. The sequence continues at coordinate 20,743,003 of CM029564.1, read as the reverse complement.
AACAACAATAGTAATAAATATAATAACAACTCAAATAATAAATACAAAAACAACAACAATATATAATAAATTACAAAAATAATAACAACAACAACCATGGCATCGAAATCACGAGAAATTCGTAATCGACACCAAATCAATATCGAAGGAATCCAACATGTCCAACAGCGAGAAGTAATCGAACGAACACACAGACGGACGGACTTACAGACCGAATAAGGGATAGATGGATTGATTGATAGAGGGGAGCAGAGGAGAAGAAAAGAATTAATGGCTATAATAAAGGAACCCAATAGAGAGAAAGGAGAAGGCGAATGACGAGGGACACTGAGTTGAAATTAAATGGAAATCAGAGGGAAGCAGATGAACAGGAAACAACAGAGGAACAAAAAAAGGAGGAGCACCGTAGGAAGAAAGAAGACAGGGGGGAATGGAGACGTGAATCCAACAAGTAAACAAATAAAAGTGAACTTGAAATGTAAAAATAGTAAAACAACTGCGTGAATGAGGAAACCCTGAGATAACATAATAGAGAAAGAGAGGGGCAAGGAGAGGCAGAGAGAACGAGAAAGAACAGAGGCAAATGCGTGGGCGCATTTTATGCAACGATACAAATCGCCGACAGGCAAATTGCTGCAGAAAGAAATCCATCGACAAAGACATCGACATGGGAACAAGATTTTATTAAAAGACATTAATCTAGAGAAAGACAAATGGGAAGAAGAAGTATTAATATGAAATAAATGACTTCTGCACGATATGGAGTAGATCTGTATCAATAAGTGTGGAATATGTACTCTCATAAAAAAACCCTATTTTATTTTCGTTTTCAATTCATTTCATACCACATTTTTCTTTGAAAAAAAATTTTAGACATAAAACCATCATTCCTCTAATTGAAAATACTGCCGAAATCTGTCTGTCCGAAACTGTCGAAGAATCGAATTCCTGAACTTGATCCATACCAAGAATAGCTTTAGCGATTACCTCGGTGACCCCTAAAAGCAAGTTTCTGATTAAGAATAGAAAGAGAAAAAAATACATAGAGTTAGATTCCGAGTTCGTTATGGATACGACCGCTTCTGGGACGTCGATAATTAGGTGCGTGTCCTTATATGATCGGTGTCGGATCGGAAGTGATAAATCGAAAAACGGTTAGTAAAAACCGTTATGGCGGCAACGTCCAAATTGGAGAACGAAAATGATTCATTAATTTTTTGGCGGCATTAAATAAAAATCTAAATCAGTTCTCATTAAGAAGAGGTGTCTGTTTTCCTAATGATCTTCCAGTGTTTTTTCAATGTTCATTCAAGAGTTATTCTAATGACTTGGGATTATTAGGAGTACTGGTTGATAGCCAGAGGGGGGTGGGATGTTGTCGAAGGTCGTGTTACCGCACCCCTCATTCGCGATCGATTAGCTGTCTGCGATGCTTCAATGGAAACTTTAGATTGTTGACTCTTACAGCACACTTAACTAAGTAACAGTTGTGCAATTCAAGTATAGATATTTCTATGGAGATCATCAGATGCATTGGAGAGATATTTCTACACTGACATTTCCGAGAACGACCGCTTAAAAATAGCTCCAGAGAATTTGGCATTCGCGGAAATCAGAAAATTGAATCACGATTGAAAATCGGAATCGACGTGAAAGCCAAAATAATTAAATGTTAATTAATTAATTAATATTATTTTTATAACTTTTGGCGGCTTTAAATGTCTTTGACCATTACTCGATTCGCAAACAAATCGTCGACCATGCAGTACCGTTGAAAAGCATTTGGACAGACATGCGTGATTATGGACAGAGATATTGATATACATACAATGTACGAGCATGTGTTTTCGGCATGAATTGATAACGACGAATCGAAATGTGGGAGACCGTTAAAACAAAGCCCTCAATTTCGGGGACGTCGAAAACCAAAATACACTGAAAACATGTTTTTTTTGGCCATTAAAATGTTTGAAGTTATTGATTCGGTTTAATAGTTCCCTCTTCGACGACCTCACTAACCTCGCCAATAAGACCAACGGTACCACCTTAAAATGTAGGTTATCTACAGCTGATGGCCTTTATTCATGGAATTCATTAAATACTGTATCTGCAACTACTACCACCAAAAGCTGCACATTTGAAATGAATTAAAATCATTTAAATGAATTTCAGTAAAGAACAACAACACTACCATCGCATCGATTCAAAATTTCGAAATTATGCAAAAGCATCCAACGGTATTTTGCATCTTCATTTTGTGCCAAATATTTGCTCACAAAAATGAAGAAAATATTATATGAAAAATAAAATAAATATCTTTACTGACGTTGGCTGCGCTTAGCTTTGAGAATGCGTGACTCGCGGCGCGAACGACCTCAGTTCGCAGATGCAGATACTCAGATATTTCAACCCCTTGCTCTTTTTTCCGCAATACCCCCAGGCTTTCTTCGTTGTTGTTGCAATTTTTATCGCTGTAAATATTGTTATTGTGGTCAATTTCTTCAAACAAAACAAATGCAAATGTCGAAGTCGAAGCGCGAAGAATCGCAACGAAAGTGAAAGCTCTTTCTGGCCAAATATCTGTCTGCCTCTGTGTCTGTCTGTCTGCTGGCCTCATTGTCCATCCGTCCATTTGCTTCCATGGCCCGCTGCACGTTGCCAAAGCTTCGCGTTGACTGTGCGGCGTTCATGAAAATCACTTTTTGTTGTTGCACTTTATGGTTGTTGCAAATTCACGACCCCTCGCTTGTTAGGCGCACAATTTATTTTCGACGTTTGTTGATTTCCGATTTTCCATGAGTGAAAAACAATGGAAATCGGTTCAATTGAATACAATTGAAAAAACTTCAACACATCAATAAGAAAGAATGATTTTTTAACTGCAATATACAAATTATATTTAATTTACAAAATAAACATTACTTATTACATATTGAGTTTACGCTCAGATATAAAAATTACATTGCAAATTTTGATTTTTTATTTTTTTCAGCATTTTATATTTTTATAAAAATTTTACAATCGTACAAGTTTATTTTTTGAATTTCTATGAATATTCTGATTTTATATAATTTATAATTTAATCTATAAAATGCAATACAAATTTATAATAAATTCAATAGAAAAATATATATTGAAAAAATTCTTAAATTTTCTACTTCACAAAAATACTTGTGAACATTTTCAATTTGACAATCTACACTGAGAAAAATATTTGTTAACGAATTCCGAAAAGGCTCGGAATAATACAAAATGTTCTCAGTATATTGTGTATTCACTATGCAAACTTCCACACGTTTCGCATTAAATTCGTATATCATTTATACGGTTCAGGGACCCTCCCGGGTTGCATAATTTTGCAACAAGAACAACCAGTTAAATACTAAAAACAAAAACATTAAATCCCATCGTCGGCAAGGTCTTATCAGAACGAGCTGATAAAATACACTGAAGCACTTTGTCTTTCTCAAGCATTTCCAATAATGGACAACGAAGATTAAACTGTCCTCGAACTGTCTGCTTTTCTGTCCATTTTTGCATATAGGTCCCTGTCTTTCTTCCTCTGGGTTTTTTGTTGCCTCTAGCAATACCTGTCTTCACCTTAATGACTGTATCCCACGCCAATGTCTGATTACCTGTACCTGGACTTGGTAATGACTTCTCCCATTCATCATCCATTTAGATGCCATAAATATTAAAATATCGGTAGACACAACATTGTGGCCAACGTCTAGACATGCAAATGTAAATGAAAAGTTTTCTTCTCAATCAACCAACTACTTTATTGCAAAGAACTCCTACTTTGCACCGACGTAGCGTGAAGCTCTTTCTCCCTCCACCCACTTCAACTCCTCCAACTACATCGCCTCTCAAATCACGAATTGCCCCATAATCTCCGCCCACATCCCCTTATCAGCGAATGGCATTAATTTATTTGAATTCATGTTTAATTGAATATCGAGATTATTCAATACATCACCGATCGTTCGATGAAATTTAAATCAATTAAAACCCCAACTAGTCTTATGTAATTACTGCAGCTGAGCTCACTTCATTTCCATTAAACTTCTAAATACCATATACTATATCATCATAGTCACAGTTTACTCCGTGTCGTTGATCCAATGCCATTGAAGACAACACCTGAAATGTACGTAACTAACTATCCAACGTCATTGTAATTCTGACGCTCGTATTTTTCGTCTAGCGGGGTTTGTAATTATTGTCGAGCCGATCGATCTTTCATTCAGATGACTATATCCACTTTTTTTTCAAATCGATTTTGGCCGCCTGGAGCTAAATATTTCTGAAGCTGTTGTGAATTTACATAAAGATGTAAATTGGATTATTTACATACATTTGACATTCGATATCCATTGGTCGATCATGAACTATCTGGCCAGTTTTAAAAACTGTTTTCATAATGAAGTTGTTTCGTCGCGAATATGAAGTGATGACGTCATTTGCAAGCAGTTTTCCAGCGGGTTCTTTACACTGCAAATTAATTCCCCTTTTGGTTTCAAGTAATTTGGTTCAATTCCAATCGACTACATGACTAATTCTATTTGTCATCCAATAACTAACAGGCATTCGCAGACAGTACATGACAAAGGCAAAACCAAAGTAATGGAAAGAAATTATTAGGATAAAAAAAACATATAACCAAAAACAAAACCACGAAGCTAAAAGTTAGAAAAAAGTGATGAAAAAAAAAAACCTGTAGAAAAACATTACAAAAAAGGTATATTTGAGGATGTCAATTCGGGTATTGGCGATGTCTACAAAAAGCTTGTAAAATTTTCCACTGTGGCAAACGTGAGTCGATTTCCGAAGTGACGGCGTTTGGTTGTTTGTGAGGGGCGGAGGGGACGAGAGACGAAGTTATTCAGCCGACTTGGAACTCGTGCTGAACATGTGACCGAAGCGTGCACACGATCCGCCTGTGGCTAAAGCCGCAAATGGCAGCGAATGGAATCGTGTGGAACGAAGAAAAAAGGTAGTTGGCGAAGGGGAGGGAGTGAAGAGTGGGGTTGGGAAGCCAGCTGACGGGGGCTGCGATCGGGGTGGTGGGCGGAAAGGGGAGCGGTTGAAGCGTTGCCGATCCCGTCAAGTCTCAGCTGAGCGTTGTATGCGGAGCTCAGAAACTGTCGATCGATGCTGCGTTTGAAGTGAAGAAAACGTTTTAACATATTTCATTGTGGTTTTATAGCTGTATTTTTCGATACTGATGTTGTTGTTTGTCTACATAGAAATGTTGTGGTTTTGTGTTGTTGGCTTGTATTGTGTTGTCTTTGAATCGTTGTTGTTGTTAATTGAGGAAAAAAGTTCAAGAGCCCCATTGTTTTGCAGTAGTAGTTGTAGTTGTTGATATTTGTGTATGTTTTTGTTTTTTTTCATTTATTTCATTGTTATTTCTTTTGTTGTCTCCATGTGGAGCCTCTATTCTCTCTCTCTGTCTTTGTGTCGCTGTCTCTTCCGATAGCACAAATCGTTCTCGCTCGTGTTGAACTCTTGTTTCTAGGCGGAGACCCATCCCTCGATTATTGTTGCTCTCGCCACTCGCGCATGTGTGGCGCCCAGAGTGCCCCAGTAGGAAAATCTACAAATGATGTTTCACTCCTTCTTCCCTCTCTCTCTTAAACTTGCCATCGATCACGAGATGTACGCGTGCTGCGTCTTAATCTGAATTCAATTGGAGCGTTTGACTTCATGCCATCATTGCATTATTTCAATTGCTCTTTTAATTATTTCCCATTTGATTCGTTTCATTCGTTTTCTTTGATTTGTCTCTTCTTCTCGTTCTGATTAGTCCAAACTTCTTATTCTTATATATTCGATTGATTGAATCTCAATTGAGCACAATATATTTCCATTGCGATTGATGTCATTCGATCCATCGAAATAGATGAATGGATTCGAGATTCGATACCACTAAGACTTAACGGTAATTAATCTATTTAATTGAATACCATTCACAATAGCATCAGGTGACACTATATTCGCCCATCCACAATTGACGTCGTCGTCGATGCCACGTTGTTGTCCTCTGCCTTGTTCGCGATTTTTCAGTCATTCATCTATTTTTGGCATAAAATCTACAAAATGGAAAATTATGGAAAATTTATTATCGTCTCCCATTTTTATCCTCTTCGGGACTGTCGATCTTTGGCATTTATCGATTTCAAATTCGAGCATGTTAAAAATAGCTATCCGTGTGATGTTATTGAGGGAAAACATATGGGTTTTTTTCTAGTGTATGTGATGAATTCATTAACATCGACCGGTGTTTGCCTGGTGCGAGGCGATGACGACCCAGTCGTTTAATTGGAACTTGTTTATGTCATCAGGCATCGTTCTACGGCGAAGGTGTGAAACTTTTATTTGTTCTCATTCGTGTTCTCGTTGTTTTTGTCGCACGTAAGAGGATTGTTTGCGAAAACATATCAAACTTGCAGGAGGGCGTCATCCTGTGGTTTTGAATAATTTTGCAACGAACTTTAAAATGTAATAATAACTTTGTGTTTTATTTGTAACACCGTTGTTTTTATAAGCAAATCCTTCTTAAGATTTATATCAATAAAAAGCGGATTTCCAATCGATCTCTCACTCACTGGGTCAGCTGCTATCTAAACCCGATGGACAGATGATGATAATGTGATTGGTTGTCAGGGTAAATATTTTGTGTAAACAAGAATTATGATGGCAACAGCAGTAACAACAATCCCAAGTAGCCACAACATACTACACACGAATGTCCAAAGTGATAAATTGATTATATTTTCATGTTAAAATCGATCGATTCTTCCACTTAGACATATGTCTTTTACCTGTTATCTGCTGAAGCTGGTTGTAGAATGTACATATCTAACCTAACATTTGCTTGCTCTAGTACTTTTTTCTAACTCAACACCTGCCCTGTGTCCATGTCTCTTGAGGTGCCCAATGAGTTCTGAGATAACCATAAACCACATTGTCGTCCATTACGGGAGTTTCGGAGTGTTTTCTTAATTTATAATCATTTTCACAAAATCGGCTTTTAATGATTTTCTCAGCGAAATTGACTTCCAAAAAAAGAATGTAATCGATAATGAAAAGTATGCATATTTTTTATTTCCGCAATTACACACGTTGTTGACATTGAAAAGCAAAAACAATAAAACAACAATATCAATCTTATAAATATCAACAACAGTAAAAATCGACAAGTTTGACAATAGCAAAAATCCTAATATGAATTCATTGTTTTAAACGAAAATCACTGATTATTGCCATTGATAAAATTTAATCGCAATTAGTTCTTGAATTGGCGATCTTGTGATTAAAAGCGTTATATTTGTGTGTCTGCGTGTACTCGTGTTTTTTATCGCAACCACAAAGTGATGTGGAACCAATTTACTGCTTCTTGTTAGCAACATGGCTATTTATTCTTTCCCAAAAACGTGTACCATATTATTCGTATATTAGAAGATAAAAGTTGTCAAAACAAAAGCCACACGATCGATTTTCGTTTCTGGGAACTGGAAATTATCTGAATCGGAATATATTATTCTATTCAATCAACTGGAACAACCTTGTTCTAGCCATTTACATACTTTCGCAACAAATTCACCACTGATGGTTTACGCAGATAGTCGATAGAACCGAAAAAAACTGTTCTGGGTTTGGATACACCCTTTTTCAATAAAAAGTCTATAAATATATCATAGAAGTTTGTTAGGTTAGCCACCTTTCGCATTATGTCGCAAAGTCAGATAATTAATTGAAATCGTTTCTAATTACCAGCACGTGGAACTGTTTCCATACTCGGCAATTAATATCTAAAAAACTACGTGACTTCAGCACCGGACTTTGGTTTCGGAACCTAACTTAATACATCTGATATTTAGACGGCAGGCACTCAAATTATTAGTTTCGAAAAGCTGATTAGAGAAATGTTGGATTAAGAGCCATAGGAACCAAGTACTACTCAACGGTTAAATATACTTTGGAAACCTACTTAATTTCTATTCAATTTGAATAAGTTCTCTGAATACTATTTGAACTGTATTTGTGTAGTGGAAATGTCATACTCGAAACATGAAAATTTATTTGTTCCAATGCTTTCCGCATTAGAATATGGTGTGGGTCTCGCTCGTAAACTAAATTTAGATCAATTATTCCGTTGCTGTTTTTAATCACTTACTGCAAACTCTTAACTAGATGCAATGCCAGCATGTCTCGTATCGTCGCGCTCGATTCCGTTCATTCAGCGGATTTTAAGAATAGTATAAGTAATATGAGGGTTGGGTCGGGCCGGAAGGGTTTAGAATAAGCAAATCGATTTCGCTTCGGTGATATCGGTATTGAACGCGAGTGTTGAGCGACAGACGACGACAGTGAGTTTCTAATTTGTGTTTATTTTTCCGTTCTATCAAGAACTTTCATTGGTACGACAGACATGTGTTTGTTTTACGATATCCGCAGATGTTGCTGCTATTAGTCGTGCTATTCCTAATGTTGTTGCTGATATTGCGAAAGTAAATGTTTCACTCGCTGCAGTAATTCATTATTGTTTCATGCATTTGCCTCCCATGGTTCTTATTTTTAGAGGCTGTGTTCGAACACGAAGCTCAGGGAATTTTCTTAAAGTGAGATAGATGAGAGAAACACTGCCGAGTGCCAAGATTCACAGAATACGAGCAAATGTCATTGTCAATGTCTCGAAATAATCGAATAGTTTCCAAGTGTTATTTTTCGTAACCGATAGAGTATTGTTCTAGGGAATTTGAGTCACGTGAGATTAGAAGCATTCTTAAAATATCGGAATTTCGCAATGTTAGTCTGAAGTGATGGAAAGACTAACCATACATGGTTTACTCAAAATTGGGCCATGAAAGACCTTCGAAGGAAAAACCCAGGCGTGAATGGATGGATTTGGCATTCATCTCAACTATTCGATTTCAATCATCGTTGTGTAATAACTTCCGTTTCTTGAAACATGCGCCAAAAACACTCGATAAACAAATATGATTGCAATTAGGTCGCGGTGAGAAAAACACCCGTTGTTGTTTCAGTAATCGTGTTGAACAAAAACTATTTTAACAAATCAATGAGAACGATTAAAGTCAACTTTCGAAATAAAGTCATAAAATGTAACGAAAAATAAACATGTTGTTGTTTGCAACAAAACCTTTTTCATCCACTTTACCAAGCGATTTACTTAACAAATTTATTCGTAATAAACAAATTTCCATTCCAAACCATTCTATCTGCTTTTTGTTGCAGGAAGAGTGAGATAGAGAGATCGACATCCTTTCACGAAATGTTTTTAATTCGAATATTTATTGTTTACTCGCCAGTTCACGCCTCCTCAACCCCATCCCTCGAGTGGCAAATTAAAGTCATGCGCGGTACGAGATGTGCGAAAAATTCATTTAGAATTATTAATGAATATACAAATAAATAAACAATTTATTGAAAAGTAACAAAAACTTCAATCATCGTGTGAATATTTTTTGTTGCCAAGCTAAGGAAATGGTCGTCAATTGCCAATGGACAAAAATAGCTTTATTGTCCAATTTATTGATTAACACTATGGGGAAAATAGTCGTTATTTTGAAAAACCAACGAACACTGTCATTTTCTACACTTTGGTGAGCAGGATCAACAAGTAGTTGCTACCGAAGCACAATCAAATAAACACACGATTGGCTATAACGGTCAATATTGGGCTAAGACTGTTGCCATTTTCCCAATTAACACTTTGCTCGTAAATACAGATCTGGAATAAATTACCGAAAAGCTCTCATGTTTATGTTTGGGCTCCATTGTGTCTCATTCAGAGGATTTGTATTATTAATGGTAGCTTGTTTTTATCTTGATCACGAAAATAATATCACATTATCACAGATTTACATTTACTATGAGAATTCGAGTTATTTACTACATTTTAATTTCAAAATAGTGAGTGCGGAAGTGATAAGTCCTCTTAACGATATCAATACATTAAATCTGTGATATACTCCAAAGTGCATTGATCACATGCAAACCTCATGAAAAAGTCTTTCCGATAAGAAGTAAGAACAAATTAATCAACTCGAATAATGCCATAAGGAATCGAATTACGACACAATTGGTCAGCAATAAATCAATCACGTCACTAATTGAAGTTTTATATGAATTTATTCCGATGACAGAAATGTGTGACGTCTAGAGTTGAGTTTTGTTCGATGATAAATTCGATTGTCCTGAAATATAAATGACTGCTCAAAGAAAAATAAATCACAAAAAGAATAAATCAAGAGACTCGTCAAATAAAAAATATAAATTAGCAATGATTTGTATTTCTACATGAAAGAGAATAGAATATAATTTAATAGAATATGATTTAAGATTTAAGATTTAAGAGAGCAAAGAAAGAAAAGGTTGATGAATGTCGATGAACTCAACCACGTCTCAATTTCACCTACAATTTTCAGCGAAATTTTACGCTAGGTTGAATTCGATTAAATCAGAAATAAAAACATTAAAACACAATTTTATTAGTTTTTGGATTTCTCCGAATCGCAAACAAAGCCGAAATTAAAGGTCAACAACAGAATCATGATTGTGATGCTCAGCAGCCATTTAAAGACATGTGGCGGTAATTGAGGAAAGCAATCCACGATTGCAATAAAATTCCGAGTTTATCAAGAAAAATAATCTCTAGGTCATGTCCTTCCGGCAAACTCTTAAGTGCAAATAAATTCCATCCGTATCATTTCTCCCATAGTATGATATACACATATGATTTTACTAACCTTGGTTCTCGCTTATCTGTTATTGCAGTTGGCCACTCGCTCGATTGAACCCTCTTTCGGCCTGCTCTTCGGCGATCTTCTGCGCGATCTCGACGTCGGCACCACGGGCGCCGCGGTGATCATCAGTGCCTTGGACGTGTGCATGAACTTCTCAGGTCTGTTCGTGGGGCCGCTGCTCAAGGAGTTCTCCTACCGCAAGGTGGCCATCGCCGGCTCCCTGCTCTGCGCCATCGGCCTGGCCTGCACGTCGCCAGCCTCCAGCATGGCCCACATCCTGGGCACCTACAGCGTGGTCAACGGCATCGGCGTGGGCCTCGCGACCTCGGCCGCCTTCGTGGCGCTCAACCACTACTTCAAGTACAAACGTGGCCAGGCCGTCGGCCTCTCGATGGCCGGCACCGCCATCGGGATGCTGATCATGCCGCAGCTGGTGCGCTTGCTCCTGGAGGCGTACAGCTTCCGCGGGGCGGTTCTGCTGCTGGCGGGCGTGGCTCTGAACGCGATGGTCGGTTCGGTGCTGCTGCAGCCCGCCAAGTGGCACATGAAGGACGAGATTCTCGACGAGGAGATGATGGCCGTCGCGCCGCCCGAGTTCAAGATGATCAAGGAGGACGGCAGCGAGGAGGACGCTCTGCCCGAGCTGAACACGCTGCTCTTCAACAAGCACCTGCAGCCGCACATGCGCAAGAACTTCTCCGAGATGGCCATGAACACGATGAACGGCTCCCGCCTGGGTCTGCCCAAGCGGCCGACGTTCCCGCGCATCATGTCGCTGGCCGGCGTGCAGACGGCCGCCAACGGCTACACCTCCAGCCACGATGTGAACACCGAGCTGCGCTACCGCAAGCACTCGGTCACCTCGAACCTCTCGTACATGGACTTCATGGGCTCCATCCTGCAGGTGCACATGAACGTCGGCGACGACGAGTTCGAGAAGAACGATCGGGAGCTGAAGCGAGTGGGCACTGCGACCGGCGGCATGACCAACGTCCATCGGGACTCGTTCATCAAGATGCGACCCACCGACATGGAGAAGGAGGCCGAGGCTGCGGACGAGAAGTTGGCCGCCCAGAAAAAGCCCGGCTTCTGGCGGCGCTTCGCCGACCTCATGGACGTCGACCTGCTCAAGGACAAAATGTTCCTGAACATCCTCTTCGGCCTGTCGATCTTCTACGTGGCCGAGATGAACTTCAAAATGGTGACGCCGTTCTTCTTCGCCAATCTCGGCTACGAGAAGAAGGACGTCGCCTTCTGTCTGTCCATCACGGCGATCACGGACATTGCTGCTCGAATTGTGCTGCCACCGCTTTTCGATCGCACCACCATCAAGAAGCGAACTGTGTTCCTGGTCTCCATCATATTCGTGGCCATCACGAGATCAAGTAAGTTATTCTCCTGAAATTGAACAATTAAATAATTGTATTTGTTAAATAAATAAGCAATGGAAAGTTACACGATCTTCATTCGTCTCTTCTAGTCATGGCTGAACAGACCGAGTGGACTCAGCTGATGATTTGGCTCTCGATCTGCGGCTTCTTCCGTGGATCCGCGCTGAGCAACTTCACCCTCACCGTGTCCGAGTACTGTTCGCTGGAGAAACTGCCCTCGGCCTTTGGCTGGCATCTGGTGGGGAAGGCGGTGTTTGTCATCTGCTTCGGACCGTTGATTGGTAGGTGTTGTTGGACCGTTCAAAGACCTTTCCGAACACCCTCTGTTTATGAGAGATCAGCTTGTCTCTGGTTTCATTCTATTATCACAGATGGTGCTCAAGGAGCTTTTTCCTTTATCTATTTCAAAGAGAGAGAGAGAGCTTTTATAACATGATTATCTCTGTTTTGTAGGTCTTATCCGTGACGTCACCGACAGCTATCCCATTTGCATACACGCCCAAAGTGTTTGCATCTTCCTCTGCACCATCGCCTGGGGTATCGAGTACCTCATCGAGTTCCTACAACAGCGGAAGAAGGAGAAGGCCAACGAGACAACGACAGAAGCCACCGAAGTGAAGCAGTAGTGTCTTCAAGAAGCCTCCAACGTATATGAAGTGTATTATTTAAGTAAAAAGTAACAATGTAGAAGAAGAAAGGAAACACACACAGACAGAAATTTTATACAACTGTGAGAAAATCATTAATTTAGGCAATAACTATTTTTTATAATATTTATATTATACTGCATAAAAACAAACTAAAAACCTTACAACTGAACTTGTATGTGATAGTTCAAAGATTAGCATGTAAGCTCGATACTTAAATATCTAGGTGTTTCTCTGAAAGATGATATTACAAACAGTTACTTACACATAACTATGAGCCAAATAGGTTGCAGAAACACGTCCCAGGACTTCCACTTAATTAAACTAAAGTATATGCGAACGCCAAGTACTTTAAAATACAACATACAATATTGCAACAGTGACCACCACAGACAGCGATAATGGATAAGTTATATCAATAAACATAGCATTAGCACAGTAAATCATTACAAGTATTAATTGCTTAACAATAAAATTAGTTAAGACGAGATTTTTGTAACGTATTAAGTGCCTATTATAATCATTTTCCAAACCGATTGCAACTACATTAAGTTCTCAGATAAATTTTCCACACATTAGCAATCAGCAATGTCTAAATTTAAAATTGTCTTAGTATCTTCGTTTTTGTTTGTTTTATAAATAACTTAGAGAACTGTACTTATCACAAATAGTTTGTAATCAAGTAATTATAATATTAATTATTAGTGAATATATAAATTAAAGCCAGTTTTTAATTTGTATATATCATTCATTTAGGTAGCAGCAAATTTTGTTTAACATTTAGTTGATGCCACTACTACTTTCTTACAGTACTTACGTAGTTTCTAGCTTTAATTTTGTGAGTTTTCAGAACCTGAGATATCTGACAAAATAACATAAAAAAAACATATAAACAAGGGAATTTTTGATTGAAACAATATACATACATTCATATGAAGACATCAATGCATTCTTGTTTTATTTGAAGGGAAAGGAACTTCATGTGAGGTCTTCATTAACCCCAATTCAAGTATTTGCCGCACTGAAGGCAAGATAGTCAAGTAAGAGTGTTGAACGTCCTAATCTTTGGCCACACTACTTCGTTATATCTTGATAATTTACGATCCAGTATAAATAATAGATGAATTTAGAGGAGTGTCGGCGGAGACAGATTCAGGAACACCGTGGATGACTTTTGAGCTTTGTTAATTGTGAGGTGTTTTTCTTTACACCATCGAGTGCGATAATGAGTTGCATCGAACTAGGGCTCTCGATTACCCGGGTATGGAATGGGTACCTGAACGTACAAAATCTAGCAGTTCGAGTATCTGTTGAGTATTTCTTCCGACATCTGTGAGTATCTGTGGCCATATATGTATTATGCAGTATACTTGTATAATGTTGCAATCAATGCAATTTTAAGGAACGATTATTCAATACTCGATTACCCGAGTGCACGGGTCAAAATCGAGTCGAGTAGCAACAAATGAAAATTAGAGTAGTTGGCTTTTATTGGTAAAGCCATAGTGTAATAAAAGTTGTGCAAATACCATTAATAACTATGCTATATACACAATCTTATCACTGATATCTCCAAAAAACAGTTGGCATGCGGTACCAATCTCAGATGCCTTCTGAGAGTAGGAGATAATGCTGGAGCATCAGTCGAAATCGGAAGCAGCGCGCTGTAGGCGTCTTACACCTTGTCCTGAAGTTGTACTAAAACTTTTTTTACAATATATGTAATGAAGGTTCCAACCAGATTGGAGGCTCCCGATGGCGGTTGGGGCATCTTGGTGTGCTTCGGCATGGCGATGCCTTTTGTAAGTTCCTCAAATTGGTTGATCGCAGTAGCTCCAGTATTGATCTTGTTATCCGTCTTAAGGTCAGTGGCCTGGCTGCTCTGCCCTCGTTCGGCTTGGTGTTTGGCGATTTTTTGAAGAGCATCGGTGCCGAGACAAGCGCTATCGCGTTCATCACAAGCGCCTTCTTCTGTGCCTTCAGCTTCGCGGGACTTTTCTCGGGATCGCTGTTCCAACGGTTCGGCCTGCGTGCCGTGGGCCTCGCCGGAGGAACTCTGTACTTCTTGGGCTCCATCATGCAGATTTTCGTCACCTCAACGACTGGCCTGCTGTTCGCCTTCAGCCTGATTCAAGGCATCGGCTTTGGAATCATCGTGCCGACGTCGTACACCACATTCAACAATTACTTCGTGAAGAAGCGCGTCATGTGGATGAGCTTCGCCCAGTCGCTGATCGGCCTGGGCACGATGTTCTACCCGGTGGTGATGCAGAAGCTGCTCGAGACGTACGGCTTTCGCGGTTGCCTGCTCGTCCTCGCGGCCATCAACGCGCACGCCATCCTCGGGATGCTGCTGATGCAGCCGGTCGAGTGGCACATGCGCTGTGTACCCATAGAGGACCAGGAGATGTCCGAGATGCCCAGGCCGAATGCTGAGGCGAACCCTGCTGCAGGCGATGAACACCACCTGTCGCCGTTGATGCACAACCGTCGTCGTAGCTCGCAGCGGCTCTCCAAGGAGGAGATCAAGATGCTCTCGAGTCGCGCCTCGAGCATCACGAGTCTAGGCAACTGGACCGGGCCGATCGTGGTCAGTGACGCGTCGCCGGAAATGACGAAGGTGTCCAGCTCGAGGCGGGAGTCGCTCATCAGCTCCGTGCAGGGTCCTATCGAGGTGCCGAAGACCATGTGGCAGATGGTGGTCGATTTCCTCGATCTGACGCTGCTGAAGAAACCGATTTACCTGAACATCGTGCTGGGCATTTCCTTCGCCCTCTACTCGGACATCGCCTTCTTCACGTTGCAGCCGCTCTACATGTTCGAACTGAATTTCACTAAGGTAATCCTTCGAGTTGTTGTGTGCGCATGTGTGGGCGTAGCTGAACTGATCTCTTCCAGCCCGACACGGCCAACATCATCGCCATTGGCGCGGCCGCAGATCTGGCTTCTCGCATTTTCCTGGCCTTCTCGGCGCTCTTCATACAAATGCCCTCGCGTTATATCTATTTGGCGGGCGCCTTCTTCACGGTCATATCGCGATTCGGTGAGTCTATCCACGCAGTCTGCCTTCTCAACGTCCCTATATCAAATTCCCTCCAGCCTTCCTCAACGTGTTCGACTTCAAGGGCATGGCTCTGATCACGGCCGTCATGGGCTTCCTGCGCACCTGGATCCATGTCCCCCTGCCGCTGGTCTTCGCCGAGTACCTTCCCAAGGAGAGGTGAACAACTACTATGACTGATGATGATCATTGTGGCTGAACTTCTTCTCTCCCCAGATTCGCCTCTGGCTACGGCTTGTTCATGTTCCTGCAGGGCAACATCATGTTCATCATCGGCCCCGTTGTGGGCTACTTGCGAGACATGACCCAGGACTACATCCTGACCTTCCACTGCCTGAACTTCTTCATGGCGTTGTGTGCGGTGCCGTGGATTTTGGAAATCATCATCCTCCGCTTCAAGCGAAAAACCAAATCGGACTCGAGTCCCGCAAAGCCACCGAGGACTTCTGATATTATGGTTCATTGATTAACGAATAAAGTGTTTATTGTAAATATGTAGAACCTGTTTTCATTTATTTACTTATAATTTGTTTGTCTTCATTTTATTAATTAATTAAAATTCGAACAATTCAAACCAAAAATCTCCGTTTTCTGCAGCGTCCCTTGTAGTGAGTGTCTTTTTTATAATTTTTTCTAATTAGTTTGAATCGACTTCCGTTTTCTGAACACTTCCCTTTCGTAACTATCAACCAGATCTCTGCTATCAACTGACTAAACTGGTTGATGTCTCTGCTGAGCGATTTCACAAACTTATTAAACACACCAAAAAGTAATTTGCCTTTGACAGAAAGATAGCAATTGATTACGGTCAGGGATGCCGCACCAAAATTTGAATAGTGAAGTGAAAGTGATAAATTTGATAAACTTTAGATCTAAGAACCCAGAACCAGCGCAACAATATTTCTACTAAGCAACAAAAAGGTTTTCACAACGTAATTTCATAAACAGGAACAAAACTGTGTGTTTTAGTTGTTATTTTTGACACGAAGTTCGCCATGTCGAAACCCCAGTGTTTACCTTTTGGTTTAAAGCACAGATTACCAGATATGAAACTTGAAATACCGCTTGTATGTGGTTGTTAAAATGGTTTGATGGTGTGTGTGAAAATGATGAAAATAGCGCCAGTGGTAGTTTTTGGAACTATCGTCATGTCCTTAAAGCGCCGGTGGTATTTTTTGGAACTATCGTCATGACCTTCCAAAAGTCACCTCAATGCCTTTATTCACCTTCCCGCTCAAAATATTTCGCCTCTTCTTCTTCTTACGAAATTATGTGGAAATATTTCAACTTTAAATATCCTAAATCCTCATTATAAGAGGTTCTCACAGTATTTTATGAAAACTAGATAAAGCCTAAGATCTTTTGAGTTATATTTCACATTGCTGTGTTTCCTTATATTCATATAATCTCAGATTCCATTTCTAATATTTTGCATTTTTTTGCCATTATGTCATGGCAAATAAATTGAGAAACAGCTGATCTTTATTCACCAAAAACGAGTTCAGGAGATGCCACTTTGTCCTAAACTTTTGAATGGCTTTTCTTTGAGTTCTATGTATATGCATGGACCATTTATTGTTCTTTTTTAGATAAATATATATATTTTTAAATATATATTATATTTGAAAATTTAGGAAACATATGCAAATGTAATATTCATGATATTAAATAAACATTGATTTAAAAGAAATGAAATTATGTAGCAACACGAACACAAGACCAAATTTCACCTTACAATTTCCCGCGCTTTTAAAAAAATATAAAAGAATTTGGGTCAAGTGCAAGCGCAAGGTGCATTGATTGTAAATTTGTTTTGAAGTGTTTTGCTTGTTTCGTTTAAGATTTGTTTAAGATGCCAACCGAAAGAAAGTGTGTTCTTAAGTGTATGGATGCTGAAATACTTCACGTCTTTCCTGATGACAAGACACAAATTTCAAGGTAAATCAACTTTAGACAAAATTAGAGTTGTATATAATAATTTCGATTGATATGTGTAATGTATGTATATAATATAGTTTCATGTATATATATTGAATTCCGCTTTTGCTAATCCACCTCCTGTTGCATCCCAGTAAACAAATTTGATTACAATTGTTATTTCAACGTTTAGCTATGTTGTTTGCTGGGATGGTCATTATTGAACAATATATGTTAGAGCAGTGCAGCTGTATGTATGTTGATATCGATACGTCTTCATTATGTATTTTATTAATTTAAATATGCATTTAATTAATATGTAGTTTATGTATTTTCATCTAATTTATTTTATGCGTAGAAGAAAAGAATGGATGCTTCTACTTGCGGTGAAGGGGCCAACGCCCAAACGCATTTACGCTTGCCAGAAGCACTTTTCCGATAAGATGGCATTCAAGAAAAGGCTTAAGGTTAATGCTGTTCCAGATTTGAATTTAGTTAATAGCATTTGTACTAATTTGGCAGTTGATAGTGCATTGGTAGATTCAGGAGTTACGGCGGGTGCAGATTTTTCATGTCCTCAGCTCAAATTTGCATTTAATGCTGAGCACTCTTTTGATATTCCTTTTAAGATAACACCTCACTCTATACAACCTTTTAATTCAAATGACGCTTTGACGAGTTCTTCTGCACTCAGTGAAAGACCTCTGCCAACATACAATCTCTTGAGTTCCGGAGAGGTTGATAGCACTTTATGTGCGGTTGTTGGTAGAGAGGTGCAGACTGACAAATGTCTTAGTGATCATACTCCTCGCAAGTTAAAACTTCGCGAGGAGATAAAAACAACCAAACGAAAAATGAGTGAGGAAATTGCATATTTAAAAAAACAAATACTGGAACGTGATATAACCATTGAAAAACTGAAGTTAGATTATAAGGAATTATCTGATAAGAGTGCTGTCAGTTCGAGAACTGATGAGCTTCCCATTGAGGAACTATGTTCAAAACTTCCCACACATCTCGCGGTGTGTGTAAAAAATAGTCTTCGTAACAATTCTCGTCATCCAAATGGGCGTAGGTATGATGAACAATTGAAGACAATGGCACTGGGAGTTTTCTTTTTATCGCCCTTAGCATATAGGTTTTTAAAACCAACATTCAATTGGCCACAAGAACGAACTCTTCACGGTGCTATTTCCGGGTGCTTGTCATAGAGTTGGCGTCAGTCAGTACTTATTTAACAAGATGAGGCATATATCACCATACGTTTGCTGTACAAATTGTAACAGCGATATTCTATTGGCCCTGTTCATACGGGTTCGAATATATTTTCTTCTTAAATTTTATAACAGAGATATATCTCTTCCTAACTCAAAGCATAAAATTTTGTGTGTAAAACACTTATAGAGGTTTACATCTCCGTATGTGCTCTGCATTTGTTGCAGCAGTTCCTCTAGTAAATGGGTTTAGCGATGTCAGTATTAACTTCCGGTGGTTGAAATCCTCTGTTACGTCTGCACGTCAGTTTTTGCTGTCCCATAACTCTATTTTGGTGAAATGCGCATTGAGTTCTATGTTATTTCGGTATATTACGATTAAATGTAATTTTTTAATAAACTTTTAGTTTTCTAGCAATTCCGGCTCTTTTTTCGGTTATTTGTCGGTGCTTTTTTTAATCTTCATATGCTTTGCATTGCTTTGGAAGATAGGACACAGATATCTGTGATTAGGGTTTCCATCATTCACTGATTTCTCCATGCATTATTTATTGCCTTATTGTACTATGTATTTCTTTTTCTTTGCTTCTCTATGCTTTTCTTTATATTTATTTTTCTTTGTCTTTATATTCTTTGCTTTTGCTTCTTTTCTCTGGTTTTCTATCCTTTGCTTTTGCCTTTCTTTGCTTTAATTCTTTATTTTCTCCGCTTTTCTTTTCTTAGCTTTTCTTTCCTTTATTTTCCTTTGTTATGTTTTGCTCTGTTTTATTTTGTTTTGTTTTTATTTAGCTGAATGTTAATTGTTATTTTTTTTTTTTTTTTTTTGTTATGTTTTATTTCGTTTGTATTTAGCTGCATGTTGTTTGTTGTTATGTGTTATTTTCTTGTTTTTTGTTATGTTTTATTTCGTATGTATTTAGCTGCATGTTTGCGTTAACTTTGCATGAGTTTATTTTGAATTAAATTTATGTCATAGACATAAATTATATTTTTGTGATAAATGTTCTAACGTTTTTTTTTTATTTTCAGAACAAAAAAAAAGGGTGATATAGGCCTACAGGGGAACCGAACACCTAAAAAAATCGGTAACGCGCCAATTTGCATACCTCTATGGTGGTGTGGAAAGTGCAAAAATATCTCTTTGGGATCAACTTTGGTATAGAAAAACCTACAAATGCCTGCAGAAGATACGGCAACTCACAAAATTTGATGTTTAAGAGGTGAACTCACGTACACAATCTGTGTATTCACCAATCGCATAAAAAAGAGATTTTTTTTGACGTTTAGCCTCAAATGTCAGAAGTTTCATATCTGGTAATCTGTGGTTTAAAGCTTCCCTATTTTGATATTTTGTTGTTGTGGTTTTGTGTTTCTTCCCTGGTTTTCCTTATTAAATGGGACACTAATTAATTTTCTCACCGCGTATTGTTTTTTTGTCCCATTTGACCAGAAAACAATCAGTTCCTTTATTCCTTAGTTCGTGCCACCTTTTTGCGGTTTTAGCCATGGTGTTCCAACAGATCAAAATGCTCCTATTGAGCATTGTTGGCATCTTTCGGCGCGCCTTGTGTTGCTTCTCACGACGACGCAAACCGAGCTTCTCGGAGCCCCTCGAAGGACTGCAGTGTGTCAGTGTCGTGCAGGACAACAACAGCAGTTACGCCTCCAAAAGGCAGCAGAATCAGGTGAGTTTTGCAGTTTTTTTTGCCTTTTTTCTCACTGACAACAATGACACGTCTGTTGGTTGGCAGGCTCCGGAACGTGATTGGAATTCGTGGGACGACAGCCCGCGGACGGTGGAGGAACACATCGAGCAGTATCGACAGCGAATCGCCAAGCCGCCGACTCCACCAAAGGAGGAGCCCGAACCGGACTTCTTCAGCGTACGTAAAAATCATATTTTATTGTCCTCCACAATTCAACTTTTCTCGCGCAGGAACTCGCTCCAGTCATTCAGCCACAGCCCAAATACTACTTGGGAGGCGACCAAGAGAAGACTGATTTCTCCCGGCTGGAGGCAAAGACGGACGTCCCCATTGCGATGAATGTATGTCTGAGTGTTGGTTTCTTGATGTCACTTTCTATAATTTATCGATTTCTTAGGCCGATCTGGAAGACTGGGCGGAGGAAGAACCTGGTGGCTGGGAAGAATTAGGCACCGAGCAGACGAAGCAGCTGATCCGGGAGAAGCGCCGTGAGATGCGAAACCAACGTCAGAAGTCATCGAGAACCAATGGAATTGATCAACAAAGTCCTAACCACGAAACTGGAATTGGAGCCACGCGTCTGCAAAGTCAGCAAGGCGTTAGTTGGCAAGCGTAGTAGAGTAGACTGAAAGCAATTGTTTGCTTTTATAAAAATGCAGTCGCATATTTGGTTTTATTTGTTTAAAATTAAATGATTTCATAGTCAGCATACGTTTTGGTTACATCCGTCTAAATTCAATGTCCCCAAACACTGTGCAATATTTAAATTTTAAAGTTGTTATTTTTATTTGTTAATGCACTTTTTGTTCGTATGTGATCATTTTGGATGTATTTAGTCTATGTGTGTTACTTAAAGTATTCGTATAAAGTTCCCAATTACTGCCCTCAAGTAAATAGTTTCACAAATTACAGATTCATACCAAAATTTCTAACGAATCCGGCCTGTTAATGACTTTTATTTAAATGTACATTATTTACCTTAGGTTAATTCGATCGACTAGTTTTACAAGTGTGTTTTTCAAATTAGGCAAATCATTCCTTAGTTAGTACCTTGTATAAAGCCATCTATTGTACAAAAAATATAAACACAAAAACCTATTTCATTCAGTCTTTCTGTCTGTCGCAAAGAGGAGGTCGGTTGTTCCGCTTCGCCGTGGCCGTAACATGGAAATACATCGAAATCCAAAGTAAATACATTTACCTTCACTCATTTCCTCCTGAAGAGAGGAAATTTTATTTGCGGTTTTGGGAACTTGCACCATTTCCCGCCGGCATGGAGTTAGTCTATAGAATCACCTGCAGACCAGAGACTGTGTAAAACGCTTCAATGGCTTTTCGAAGAGAAAAACCTCTGAACTTTTTGCCCACAAACAGATTGCATTCGATCGGACAGGGAATTATATATAAATAAACCAGTCGTGGTTAAAAATTTCGTAGTTCAAATTCAAAGTTGATTCCACGTGGATGTTGAACGTCAAGCCGAGATTGAGAAAATGGTAAGAGCCGACTTTCCAATAGATCGACCGGAGTATTGATCGGCTGATTTTCCACAGACTACGAATCGAGTGATAATCTTTATGTCGGGGTTCATAATTGCCGCAAATGCCCACAACGCAAGCATATCGCCGGTGGTGGACTTCTGGGAGTCACATCGTCCTGGCGAGTTGCTGCACTCACTGGACCAGGTCACGGCCGATGCCCAACTGATACACGCCCCGCTCATACTAACGCCTCCCCCCGCTCTCCACCCATTGTCAACGCCAGTGGTCGTGGTCAAGGAGCGAGTGGACGAGGAAAACCCCGTAGAGGTTCATCGCAGGTCGGGTCTGAGCAAGGAGTACGACTACGACAAGGCCTACGAGGATTTCGTCCAGCACTACTTCAAGAGGGGTCGCGACGGGGCCCTAAACGACGACAGCTCCAGCGTGGAATCATCGGAGCAGTCCTACAGTGCCGAGTACGAACCGTACGAGGATCCCGTGACTTCGTTATCGAGCAGCATATCCAGGGAGAAGTGCAAGAAGGTGCGCCGCAATCATCAGGAGTGTGTCGTGTGCCGGAACCCCAAGAACAACCAGAAGTCGGAGATGTGCTCCTATTCCAAGGAAACCGAACCACATTCCTTTGCCTTCCGAAAGGAGAAGAGCTTCAAGAAACACTCGGACTCCGATGACGAGTACAGCAATGGCAGCGATAGCGATGACCACGACGACGACGACGACAATGAAAGTGAGGAGGAGCTGAAGGACAGCGAATCGGAGGAGGAGGACCACAAGAAATCGAAGGTGAACAGAAGAGCCGATCGCAAGAACAAGAAGCATGGTAAGAAATCGGAGAAGGGTCGCAAGAAGAAGGACGTCGAGAAGCGCAAGGACAGCAGCTCGTGCGTCAGGAAGGAAATGAAACACAAGGTTTGCTATTTCTGCGACGATCCCGATGGCGGGGAGCTCGTCCGATGCTTGGCCAAAGCAAGCGATCGCAGCAACAAGAACGACAAGCGAAAGAAGAGTGAGATGCAGGTGAAGAAATCCGAGAAGAAACTCTACAAACGCATGGTCACCTACTCCTACGAGAACGGAACCAAGGACGATGGTGGGGTCGTCGATCTGACGGCAAACCTCGCTCCAAACACGGAGAGCTCCAGGGCGAAAAGCACCTTTGTCAAGGTGCTGAAGCGGAAAACAACTCTCAATTGAATGATCCTCACTTGTGTACGAAATACTTGTAAAAAGACTTATTCATCAGGAGGAGGTTTTTAGCAATCCTTCATGCATATTCAGCTGTTCTTTATCATGTAAATGTATTAAAAGACTTATTTATTCTTAAAAAAGAATGTTTATTTAATACAATATTTAATTAAATACCTTAATACACTGCAAGAAATGTTACGTTTATTGTTGAATACAATATAATTATGTATAAATAAAATATTTATAAAAACTTACATGCAAAAATTATCAGTACTAAAATCGAAAGTTTACAATAAATACTCATTTAGCAGAGAAACGAAAAAAAAGCAACAGAATCTTAACTTTGAAACAATACATACATAATAAAACGTGTTTTATTCTCGTACAAACTTATCATCTAGTCTCATGTAAATTTTCAGCTCGACTGCCATCTTCACACACATTTAATATTAAAATTTCATTTTGGAATAATTGCACATTACTATTTCGGATGCTTGTTTTATACAAGTTTTCTCTTTTCTTGTTGCAGTTGGTTACAATGGCACTTTTCGTTTTTATATTTTTTTGTTAAGCTATTTTACCGATGTTCTAGAACACGTTCAAACCATTAAATTTGATTTTCAAAACTACTTCGGATTTTGTGGATGGATATTTACGTTCTCTGATCTACAACATTTAAACACTAAACAAGGCCGCTTTTCTGCAAAATTTCTTTCCGATTTTCGTCGATGAGGTAGAGCCTTTCCTGTGCAAATGTTTCGCCTTCGTTCTATGTTTCTGATTAGTTTGTGGGACGTACGCGAATGTGCCTTGTGTGGTTCAGGAGTGTGTGTGTCGGAGTAATTAACAGCATTACTTTATCTCTCTTTTGATTCTTGTGCTTGATGCATTTTAAAATATGTAATATGCGAGATATGTTATAAAAGAACCCAATATAATGCTGTCGAACTTTTCAGACCCTTTTACAATTTCAGTTTCTATATTTAAGCTCTTTAATTAGTTCAGATAATCAATTGCAATCAGTGTATTGTGTTTAAATAAACTCAATTTATTTATTTAATTCTTTGTTGATTTTTTGTTTGTTTATATTTAAGCATTACGATTAATGTTAATTTGTATTTATAAAAGTAGTAGTACAATAATATTTATATTTATAGTAATTACAGCACCCTATAAAAAGTAGGTTTCTTCTTTTTATCGTATTTATTCTCTCGTTATTCTATTATATTTTTTCGATTGCGTGAAATAAAACTTTACAAAAAGACAAGCAAAAGAAAGCTTCAATAATTAAGGGAGTTTGGTAAATTTAAGTTATTTTTCTTTTATATTTTCTTTAGTTGGAAACCTTTATTTATAAAATAAGGTTACTTCGATCGTCTTTCTCATCGGAGCTTTAAACAAATATAAATATATAACAAAATACAATTTTCATATTTAAAATTAGAAACCAATTTAGTTCAAATAAAATAATAAATTAAATGAAATATTTAGTATTTAAATAAAAATTTAAAATATAACTGATATTTTCCGGAGCGTTTTCGTAATATTTCTGTGTGTTTGTGTGCATATTTGTTTCTTTTTTGTTTGTGTATTGCTTAAATTCACGGCGGTCCTAACTGCTTTGTGATTTCTCAGTTTTTTTGTTGCGATAAAGGTTGGTTGGTGGTGGTGGCTTTGTGCTTAATTACTGTTGATGTTGTTCTGATTTTGTACGCTGTCCATGTTAGGAATATAGTCCAGAGCCATCATACAGGCGAAGACGGTCATCACCATTTTTGGTTTCACTTCCGTGATGTCTTCAGGCAGGGCGTACACGCGGGCGCCAATCTTGCGCGCCATCGAAATGGCATACTTGGCATTGGCCAAATTGTCCTGCAATGGTATCGATCAGTTAAAATAAATCCGAAAATCAAATAGCTTCAATCATTTACCTCTTCTGTTCCGCTCGTCCTCACCAGTTCGTAGTTTATGCTGCCCTCCTTGATGGAATCGATCAGGTCGATCACAATTTTACCATCGGCAATCGCTGGGTCGTTAAAGTTCCTCAAACTGGACTCCTTGCCTGCCTCGGACAGCTTGTTGTTCACCCACTGCACGATTTCCTTCTCGATAATTGGATTGCCAGTGTTCGCCAATCGCGACAGAATGGACAGGGTGTAGGCGCGCATCAGTTGCCAGATCAGAGCTAAAGAACAAAGAAAAATGTTCTTCAACTAAAGATACATCCAATAGAAAATAAATCCGACGTTTTTACCCAATGTCAAGGTGGCGTTGCCGTCGTTCAAATCCTGACCAGCGATGCCGACCAAGGAGAATTTCAATTGCTTGCCCAGGTCCACGGCATAGTTGCAATTCTCCAGCTTCTCCATGAACTTGCGCAGGGGTGTGAAGCGCTTGTGCACGCGACTCCAGTTCACAATGCCAGGCTTGATGATGTCGAACAGCTGGAAAATGACCAGACCATCGGCCAAGTCGGAGTACAACCAGTTGACATGGGGCGCTACACCCATAGAGTTCATCCAGTTTCTGTAGGCTGTTAGAGATAGAAGAAATAATGTAAAT
This sequence comes from Coelopa frigida, assembly GCA_017309665.1. Classification (NCBI taxonomy): domain Eukaryota; kingdom Metazoa; phylum Arthropoda; class Insecta; order Diptera; family Coelopidae; genus Coelopa; species Coelopa frigida. Next base: position 20,717,040 of record CM029564.1, on the reverse strand, counting down.
GTCAATCATGTAAGTAAGAGAGAAATTAAATCCAAACTCACTCTTCTCTTCTCTGGTCTCCTCGATGGACTCCAGGCCCTCGATTTGCTCGGGCTGATCCAGACCCGGGTGGTTGTTGAAGAGATTAGCAACAAAGGCCAAATTCAATTTGTAGACCCCATTGACAACGTCCTGTGGTGTCAAGAAGCTGCGACAATTCAATTTGGCCGCTTGTTGCAACATGATCTCAGCACGCGAGGTCAGATCCGACTCGCGCAAAGCATCCAAGTTGACATCGGCATCGTTGCCGGCGATCTGCTTCAGCAGATGCGAGTAGATCTCCGAGTCGACGATGTCCGACTGGAAGTTGGTGCAGCGGCGCGAGATGCCGGCACGTTCCAAATGATGGTTGACCCAGCGCAGCAGGATCGCTTCGGGCGACAACTTCATCAAGTCCTCGAGACGCTCGTTGTCGAACAAGAGACCGGCCAGGCCCGGACAACTGTCCAGTGTGATGTGACTGAAGAGACCGATGCGAATGATTTGCCACAACAGGCCGAGGACCAAGTGCGGCTTGCCCTTGGCCAGATCGTGGGCATCGATGTTGACAATGTTACACCCGATCGCCTGCGACGACACCAGCGCCAATGTCAAATTCTCGAATTCCCGGTAGACGGTGAGGTTCTTCTTGTTGATGGCGCGCTCGTCGATCGTGTCTGGGCAGGAGTGATTGATGATTTTGCACAGCAAAATGCCATCCCTGATCGATTGGTACAAGTGCTTGCCCTCGGCATCGATGGGCAACAGATGTTTGAGATCCTGATCGTGCCCCAGATTCGAGTTAATCCAATCGGAGAAGGCCAACTGTTCCTCCAGGCGGACCGAGTGTGTTGTGCCCTCGGACGAGATGCTCGACATGCCGCCCAGTGTCTCGAGATTTTCCTTCTTCGAGACGACTGTCTTGAATGTGCTGGCCACATCCTTCGACTTGAGGTCGAGACACAGGGTTTCAAATTCTTCCAAATTCAATTTGCCCTGATGTGAGGTTCTCTGTTTGTTCTGGAATTCGTCGATCATTTCACGCACCTGATAGCCGGGCAGCTTGAAGCCAACCTGATCGAGGGCGTCCTTCAGCTCGCTGAGGTCGATGAAGCCATCTTTATTGGCATCGATCTGTAATGACAAAAAAGAGGGATTGGTTAGAAGACGTCCAAACATAACGATAACATAGAACATATCGTCATTAGGAGGGAGGGAAGAACCTTCGTGTAGGATTTCCGGGTCTACAAACTCATTCGGATCGTTTCTTAGAACCCAACTCAAGTGGTGACTCATCCATGCTGGTGAGTGTTTGCAAAAAATCGAGCCCATCAACATTTCGTTGATACAAATACTCAGCTTTGAGAAGCCCGAGATATGGATAGTGAGATAGCAACACTTCATTGACTTGAAAGTGCTATCCTACAACAATTGCTTGCTTCCAACGACAACAGCAACAACAACGACAACACCCAATGGTGGAAAATAATGCTAATGCCATGAATTCATTAATAAATAATTAGAATTGCGAATTAGAAGCAGTCATCCAACGGTTAAAAATAATCACAAATGGCAATGAATTAATAAAAAAATCGTCTTCGAAAAATGAGTCAAAGAAAACAAATTCGATAAAGTTGCGGCGGCTAAAACGAGTTTCGGCCCACACAATGTTGTTGTAGATATGGTTGTCGCTGTTGTTGTAGTGGTAAAGTGTCAAAAGCAAATAAACAAAGCCGAAACCATATATGCTTAAGCCAACAACAAATATAAGTCAGCACATTCATAAAGATGGTTCACTTGTACCTAATTGTTGTTGCCATTATTTAACGTTTATGAATTTTGCAAAATAACAGAATAGAAAACGCGCTTGCTCGCAGAAAGAGGGAGACCAGCGAGACGAAGGCGTTGTGGAGAATGTGGTTGTTTCAAATATGGGTCGAAGAGGCAGTAACAACATTTCTACAAATCGTCTTCCTTTCTTCTTCTTTCCACTCGACCTCCGACAAATGAGCAATGAAACTTATTCATAGCAACAATAACAACAATGCTTTAGTAATAACACCGGCAGCTACAAAAACAAGGCGCGAAAATCAATTGCTCATGATTTTCAGCAATTGGCAACACTTTCTATGATTCATCAGTTGAATATTTGATATTTGTATTGTGAGCATTTTAATTGAAATTCAAATGAACTCAGAAAAGCTTATGTGAGATTTGTTTACATAGCGATTGAAACGATCAAGTCATGACGCACCCTGTATTTGAAAATATAAGATTATTGCCTGCAGACGGCCAGGCGAACATCGATATGGAATTACTAGTAAAGTATAGAAGTTATGAAAGAATTTATGAGCTGATTGGTCAGTTATAAGAATTTGTGTATGTGAAATTCCGTATGTATGTTCGAAAAAACCAATAAACTAAATAAAATATTTGTATATACAATATATCATATTCCTAAGAGACACGTTTATAATTGGAACAACAATAAAAATTTTGCAATCAGAATTCCAAGTATATATTTTCTAAAAGATAAGATAAAAGAAACGATTACGAAATCGAACGGTAGGGAGAAAAAATGAAAAATAATAATAAAACATCATACATGACATTATTTAATGGAACATAAATGTTTGATTATTGAGAATCGGTAGGAAATAAAATATTGCAATCATTATTACGAACACGCGCAGTTCGATAAATGGTACCTGATGATGTTTCGAGGACGTGGCTATAACTACGGCTTGGGCATTATTTTGCAAACAAATTCTTGACATAAAAAAAAGTATAGTAGTTTTATTTACTTGGTAAACTTAAGAGTACGATGAAGACTGTAATGAATAACACGAACAAAATTTAAAATTCCCACCGGAAGTGACCGTTATAACAACGAACCATCTATTCATAACATTATAGCCATATCCGATCGGAATATTATATCTCTCTCGCCTCGATATCAACAGAAATTCTAAGCGATAAGCCAAACCGTGACAGATAACAAAAATAGATTGAGGAGAGTGGATTGAAATTCTATATGAAATTACAGTCATCATGTTAAGAAGGAACTATATAATAAATAATAATAAATAAATGAACTAATAAATTTTTTCTCTATAGTTCGACCCCAGGTTTGAAATAATTGTGGTTTGATTTTCACAGAGTTAAATTTCATCGATCATCCATCGATTGTGTTGAGGCGTTTTGCTTTGAGAGAAAAACGTTCAATCACAACGAATGCATGTAGCCTGTATATCCATCGGTATATTCATCCATCCAGGATAAATTAAGCTTCAGCATATAGCTTCAGGCGTTAATTTATTAATGGACGTAAAACGAGAAGATCTCGAGATATGACTGCGATTGTGGTTTTCGTAATCGAGCTGGGAAACGTAATCAGGGAGGAAACGCAGGGCGAGATTCAAGAACTAGGATAGATTGCCAGTTATTTGCAGATCGAAAAAAATGTGATGAAAATCGATCAGATAAAATAATGAAAATATAAGGACACTTATCGCCAATGCATTTAAGCTCAATCGATAGACGCGATAACGATAACTACAGAGGATGCTCAAAGTTCATTCTGGAAACGTACAGTTGGCAACATTTCCTCCAGATTCTGTTTGTACTCCTCCAGAATTGTATGATGTTCCAAATCCAAAATATCGGCCATATTTGCACTTGTATTTTCTCGCTTCGATAACTTTAATTAAAATATCCACGTAATGACGTAATCTGTTTAACTGACTTATTGCTGATAAGAGGAACCGTACCGACCACCGACGACGACGACCAGAGTTGCGCAGAGTCAAAAATTCGAAACACGACTGAGCGAAGGAGCCTGATTGATTTCCAGTAAAAGCCAGAGAGAAGAAGCCCAATCGACCGATTGCATTTAGTTATCAGTGAAAAACCAAAACCAATGTAAAAAAATACGGGTGAACATTGATAACAGGAACCAGCCGTTTCTTCCTATCAGCACAACATAATGATATATTGTTACCAATACCACCCACACCAATATCGTCGGTACAATGCATATTGATATATAGTTACCAATACCGACACCATCAATACCGATGGTTCTCATCGCAGAGCGAATAGTTCTTTGGGTTCATTGCCGTTAGTCATCATCATCCTCACTGTCGGCGAAGAGTTGTCGTTGCGGATCAAATAATTGAAGTCAGGAGCTATTTCCAGAACATGGATCGAAATGGAGTCGTTTGAGGAACGTAATATTGTTATTTCCGAGGTTGAACACCTATTGATGATAAGGTGCAGAGAGTAAATGGTCCCTGTGGTAGGCGGTTAATTGCTGTTGTCAAACAATAACTAAATCAATTCAACGGAAACTAAAAACTTATCAGAGATCTGCAGATATGTTCATGAACACGATCATTATAGAACCACAGGGTGAGGTAGGGTGGCCTTAAAAAAAGAAGGTGGAGTACGTGGAGATATTTATAAAACAACCGATTTAAAATTTATTAATACATTATACTAAGTCAGCAACATCTCAAATAAGATGTACAAATAATCGGCGAATTTGCAAATAAGAATATGCCAAAAAATAAATTCACAGGAACCGCAGGTGGAACTGACATTGCGTGTCATGCTATAAAATAGTTAAAGAAGGTTTAAATCTATCGTCATAAACATATATGTCTTATCGCATTCGGGAAGCATGTGAGAGGAACATAAAATACAAGACGTCGATGATGATGATACGAACAATTATTAAATAATTATCCACGTGCTTACGATGGAAAAATGCTCAACGTTAAATCACAACAAAGCATATGAGAGAATCGATTGTTGTTCGCTGAGAAAGTCGGTGGAGTAAAAAAGCGAGCGAGAGACAGGGAGAGACGTTAATACTTAGTATACATGGAGGAATTTAATCGATAAGTAATGCGAAAGAAACAAAAACAAATACGACAAAGAAAATCGATCAAAAATATTATACAATGGGAATGAAATGTTTCATGGGAAGAAGTTTGTGGACAGCTAAAAGACGGGAGAAGAAAAAACAGGGGAAAACATTAGGAGAATAGAGATGATATTAAGTATCTAGGTATTACGTATCTCCCACAAACACCTAACTGTAGGTTAGTTCACGAAATGGATCCCACAATGGTGAAGTCTCTTGGAGATGGTCGGATATTTAGTGATCCATTAATGTAAATGTTTGGTCGAAAATAAACAAGAAATTTTCAAAAGCCAACAACAAAAGTACTGTAGTAGAGAAATATGACCGATGATGAATTCAATTTAATTGCATTCGATGATTTGGTTGTGTGGATAAATAGCGGTTATTAACATGAAACATTGTTGTTGTACATTAACCTAAAACATTTCAACTATTACTTAACATGCGACTCCCATTCGTATGAATGGCCGGACAAACAGACAACTAATCGTCTGGTGGAGGAAAAAGTGAAAATTCCAGAGAAATGCTGAAGTTAATCATAGGAAGCAATACGTTTCCTACCCAATGGACTTGCGCATGCGTAGCGCATTTTTTTAAAGAAATAAAATAAAAATGGGATTAAAAGAAAACAATAAATAAAAGTGCAACATCACCATTAACTACGAGTGACATAACAGTTCATTCACAAGCCACAGTGGTAATGGTTGCAATGGCCGACACCGACACACATGGGTACATTCAGACTCAATTTGAAAGTGAAATTGTTATTGATTGATGGAAGTGGTTTGCTGCGACGTCATGTTCCGCGTATCGTCGTCTGGCGGCGACCACTACGAGATGATGACGATGGCGACTATTGCATTGGAGTTTTCGCAGTTACATTAGAGGCCGGAGCAGGCCAAATAAGTGCGTCATCTCGTTCACTCTATACCCAGTAATCATCGTCGTGGTCGCCAAGGGGATGGCCAAAGGAAAAAGATAACGTCTTGACAGCTCAATTAGTGATGAGCCCATCACGTATCGAGTGATATTATAGAGCCTTGATAGGGAGTCGGGGAAACACTAACATACCGTGAACAACACGGTGAAGTTTTCAAGATATTTCGGCATTCGGAGTAGATTATACACCAAAACATGATGTTATCGTGTTGACCTATGCTGCTGAAACATCTACAGATATTTCAATTGATGCAATGGAAATTGTTGAATTGATTAAATAGCGTATTTATGGTCAGACCAGGACAGCTACAAATGGCGACAGATGGACTCCGACATCCATTGCAGTGACTACTTGGAGATACCAGTTCGCCACATACGGATTGCATCGAGATATAAAAAAAGGCAAATGATCTTAATTGTGACTAATGATGATTGAAGTGAGCTGAGGGAGATGGGGACACCGTGCTACATTGACATGAGTGGGAACAATTGGGTGAAATTTTCTTTAGAATCAAAATCGAGATTGACTTGTCGATATTGGGTATAATTTGCAATTGGTTTACAAATCATCCCCCGATTATCAGAGATTTCTCAAAACATCATCGACAACATTTCCTAATACCAGAAAAAATACCAACAACGATCGTTTGTAAACATGGTTTGAAAACATTCAATTGATTTCACATAAACGTGTTGGTTTTCGCAGCTGCAAACAATTTCTAAAATGCAATAGTCAGCAATCGCAACAACGACGAAGTTGCAGCGGATCGAGCCATGGACCCAAAACCAGACAAGAAGAGTCTCGAGAGATGGATAAATAGTGTTTCTGTGATCAACGGAGAGAGAAAGAGAAGTGGTTGCGAAACTCTTTGTTCAATTAACCGATGCACAAACCGATGGAAAAACGAGAAAAGAAAACTCCAACTGAGGTCGAACTGTAGAAAATCAAGTTGTACCGCTAAGTAAAAGTTCAAATGCTGTAGCTATTATTATTGTTTGGGTTGTTGTTGTGGTTGTTACTATAATTTATGTGAGCAAGAAGAAGTTAATTCTACAATGACCACAACATTTCCTTGTTGTTGTAACCCACAGCAAAGAGTAAGTGAGACTGAGACAGAGAGGGAGAAAGAGAGGAAAGAACGAGGATTTGCCAAATGAATGCTTCCACAATTTGGACCAGAAAGTGTTACACGCCGGTTTACTTGCATCCACTTAAGAGCCAATTAGAGACCAAATTGCAAAGTCGCGAACGATGGAATGAAGAAAGCCGCCGGTGGACAGACAGATAGACGGATGGACAGACAGTTGGAAGACAGCTTCTCGCGGTTTTGATATACTCTTGTTGTTGCTTATAAAAATTTACATAAAATAAGTATGCATGTAGGAGGCTTTATGTGTGTATTCAAGTGTTTGGAGTAAAAAAGGTTATAATTAAAATATTACCATCAGGCACGACGATGGAGCACACAACACAACACGCTAGTATAAACGTATAAATGCGGCTCTTAATCTTAATTTTCTCATAACATTGAAATTAATTGTGGGGAAAAATACCAAGAGGAGGTGAGAAATAGGCGGGTGGGGATTGGAGGCGAGCCGAGAGAAGTGAGAAGATATGGAACAGAGTCGGCCGCGGCAACAACGGTATTCATAATAAAACATCTAAAACCACAACTTCAACAGCAAAAGCAAAAATACAATTCGCTGAATTACGTTGACGCTGAATTGAATGATGAAAAATGAAAATTGGAAGCGCCGTCAGTGAAAAGTAGGTGGAAATTACACGAACCCCACGAAGAAACTCGTCGTCATCAGTCTGGAATTCATTCATCGGTATTACCGAAATCAATTAAATCGTAGACAGAGGGCAAGGTAGACAAACAAGGTGAACGCCCTTTGTCGTGCGCACACAACATTTGTCCGGAATGAAGAATTTTCGCCAAACTAAACGGAAGGCCCACAAAGTCTCTTACAAATTGAGAAATTCCGTCCGTCACACTGAGAGACATACATAAATAAATTCCTATAATGGCGTGAACTTCCTTTTACTTCCTCGTCTGGCTGTCGGTCGGTCTGCCAATCTATCTGTCGACAGTTCATTCTGCAAGAACCCGAAGACGGCGATCGATGGGTTGGGTCAGAGCAGGCAATTGAAGAATCGTCTGCGGCGCCAACCAGGAAGTCAGAGGCCAGACAAGAAGTGGGAGTTGATGTGAGACGGGGCGATGGCGATAGGAGGGCTTGTTTAGTATTCAGAACCTTGCAGAGGTGTAGACTTTAATATCCGTTTTTATGACCGCCTCACAAACGAACCAAAGCAGAGCGCAAAAGAAATCCATCAGAAGGAATTGAAACACTGACGAACAGACATGGGTCAGGCCTCTTCAGAGATATGATGAATGTATGCGCCGGAGGCCGATATACAGAGCTGCAGAGTATGAAACAGATACAGTGTGACGCATTTGTATGTGCGATAAGGACAGTCGTCCCACCTCCTTCTCCTGAGTGGAAGTTAAAAACCAATCCCTAAAGAAAAAATAAACATGTATTTCTTAATAAACTACAACAACATCAACGAAAAGCATGCTAAAAGAAACCTCGGAAATGAGCCAAGAGGAGTGGATGAATCACGACTAAGTGAGTAATATTTGGACGAGAGCAATTAGTATGAAAGCTAAAACCAATGCTGGTGAATATTTTGAAATTGATCTATGTAAATTATTACACGACCAATCACTCCAAGGCCATGGCTTCAAGACACATAACTCATGGGGCGTGCGTCGTAGAAATACGTATAGTATAGTTTCTTTACAACAACCTGGGTTGGTAGGTTCGTGTAATCATCGAATCGCAGGTAAGAACAATGAAATCGAAACTGTGAGAAAAAAAACCGTTTGCTTTTGCGATTTAATTAGGAATTTGATATCTCGGCGACGCCTTTTTCAAGCTAGGAATTCCGTCCATGAATCCTAACGTAGTTCGCTCTCTGGGGTCGGTGGGGAATGCATCGTATAAATCATGCAATCTCCATGTGATTTGCATTTCCAATTGAAATTCGAAAGGCGTTGCATGACTCGCGGTACTCTGGTGACAACCTCTCATTGTCTTGTCTGCCTAGAAGTCGTTGCCGGCAAGTCTGGTCACCGGCTCTCACCGCGTAACTGTCAACTCACTGACACAATGACACAATGAACGACGACTGCCAGACGTGTTGCTGCCTCCGAGTCTAGATATGACTGACGAACTGCCTCCACGATATGATGCCAGATCATCGCCTACTGCTTATTAGTCAATAATACTCTGTATTTAGGTCAATGATGGTTAATTAATTAATTTCCCCATAAAATTCATAATCCTCATCACATCGTTGTAATTATCACCGCATCGGCAATCTAATCAACATCTTATCCATCAATGCATAAAATTCTAGATGGTATGCAGTGAGCTTTACGACCAAATAATCAAGTTCACCAACGACCCAGAATTTCGTCTCCTTTCCCTTAATTTTCTATTGTCTAATTAGATACGAGAAAGGCGGGGAGGAGGTGCAGAAACGGCTGGTTGTCGGCACTATTGCCATCAGTTCCTCTGCCTAGTTATAAATTGAATTCCATTAAAGAGAGACAACAACGATAGAAGTAACGACGAAGTAAATAGAATAATTTCGCTTCATTTGCGGCTGGAATTAAAGTAGAGTAGAGCGAGAGAGAGATTCGCGGAACTTGCATGCAACAACCTGAGCTGCAGACACAGTGTCAGCGACATGGCCGCCTCGTCAACACTATGGGAATGACGTCTCCTTTAAGAGATGACATCATTTTAAAACAGCGTCCAGACTGATCTCTCGATCCTCTTAAGGAATTGCTTTAAACCTACTACTACTACAAATACCGCCTTTGCAGCCCAGCCCTTTCGATGACCTAGTGTTGTAGACGGTGCTTTTTTTTCGCTCGCGACTTCCACTTCAGCCGGAAGGCTTGCCTTGCTGACGACAGATTTTATTTTTAAATAAATCCAACATCAGTGGTTTCGTCGTCAACCGACGAGAGAGGTTGTTGCTGGTTGTCATGCTGATGATAATTATGAATCGTCGGTCGCTCGTTGCAGTCAGCCAGCCATTCATTCAGTCAATCAGCCTGTCTGTAGAGCGCTGCATCCACCGATGCATTTGCTAGTGCTGTGGGCACGACGACGACGACTAAAGCTTCATCCCGTCGATGTAATTCAACACTGGAAGTAGTTTCATGACTCTTTTTATCGTTTCTCATGGTCCCAGAGTAGAGGCTTCGAACCCGTACCAACCAACCGACCGATGACGACGGTAAACTGTTTGAGACAACGGTAGAGCAGTAGATGATGATTAAAGTAGACGTTCGTGTAGAAACTGTGCGATTAGAGCATATTTCTACCGATCGTAGACAGCTATTTGTAAATCCTCTTTCTCATGTCTACTATGCTAACTTCATGTAAACACCTCCATTTTGTGGATGCACTCAAGGAATTCTTCAAGTCTTCAAGAAATCTTACGACATATTTCTCATGTCTTTTGAATGTAGTTCCAAACAACTTTCTTTAGTTAGCAACAACAACAACGAACGCTTAAAACACACAATTACAATAACAATAACATGTACATCAAGTTTCTAGCACTGACACGCTTCCGTAATCAATAAAAAGGTTTTAAAAATAGAATGGATGAAGCGAATAATTTGTTTCTTTTTTGGCGCACTATTATTATTCTTTGTTTTGATTTCTTTCATTCGTTAACGTCGAGAGCTCGTCGTTACATTAAGTTAACAGTATGAGTTATGTTATTTTTTGTTGTTCTTCCATGGGCACGAATGGAATATTAATGTGGACATTAAGGCGAATCGAGGGTGACCAAGTCAGACCAACGCAATTTTTTTGAGTTCCCCATGTGTTTAGACAGACTGTTTAATTTGTTTTCGAATAGTCAAAGTTTAGCGAAATATTATTGATATGTTGCTGATATGTGTAGGAAGACTTTTATAGGACAGTATACAAAATTCTCTATAGCGTCTAGTGAGAGGAACAATTTCCCTTCTCCTTCCGTCTTCGGCAGTTGATACCGCATGCGAATCCCCTTGGTCATTATTCTAATCGTCACCATCGTCGTCGTCGTCTCTAGTTTCTTAGACAAACACTTGTCAACGTTGGCTGGCATGACATCACTCTCTGACCATATCTGTGACCGGAACCACATGGAATGGAATCGGACGGGATGGGGCGACGTCGAAGAGGCGACGCCATAACGTTACATCTACATAGTTGCAGTATCTATAGAAATGCAAAGAATCGATTGGATGTGTATCGTTTGATAAACACTTTATTCAGCAGTCAATAAATAAAGGTTAAATTTTCACTAACCAGAGCAGAGAGAAAAGGAAAGCTGAGGAGAGAGGGCGATTGACATTGAGTGATGGCGCACAATCGATAGGGGGCCAGAATGGGATGAGAAGAATTCGATATGCATTGATTTGTAGGCGATGGCTAGAATAACGGACACGAAAGAGAGAGTTTGATTGAGTGAGTGATCGTAGCAGATCGCAATGAATGTGCATGTACATTGTGCAGCATCAGCATGAACTTGAACTATGACCTCGACTCTTCGATCATATAAAACGAGTAAAACATTACATGTGAAGGAAATGAAAGACCATATATAAATGTGAAAAAAATCACGACTATGAAATATTCCAGACTACAGATTGAAGGGTAGGATAGGATGAGTAGGAGAGGAGACGAAGGGGGGACGAGTTGCAGTTGCTCTATGAAATCTGGTTATGATTATTAATTAAAAATGCGTGCTTGTCCGTGTGTGTGTGAGTGCGTGGCAAATGGGAGCTCATTTATTTTATGATGAAGCACAGAGATCGCGCATACAATCCGGTGTAGAGGCCAATGGTGCATGGACAAGTCTTGCTTTAGTCAGAGGTTGTTGGTAGGCATTTGTTATTGCATTTGTTGTTGGCGAAAAGTTATTGCAATTATAATTAAATTTCTTATCGCGGTGGTTTTTCTCCCTCCGAGTCTAATTGTGCGAAATAAGTTTATGAAGTATGGAACCTCTTTTTTCTGTTTTCCGCCATGAACTCATTTCAAGCCAATTCTATGAAACCAATGCAATTCGACTAAAGAAAAACCAAATCACTTCCAAACAAGGCTATAATGGGACGACCAAGAGCATGTGGAGACTATGGAGAGAGGGGGTGCAGAGCGAAATCCCGTATTGTATGAAGTATTAATGGCATGGCTTGAACAACCTCTTTCAATTACAGAATAATACAATGGTGATCTCTTTACTCGCTCATGGTCGTTTAATGTTCAATGATTGACTACTGAAACTTGGACCATGGACCATAGAGTATAGTCTATGTTGACCGAGGAGGCTGGGCTTTTCTACGAATCTATCGGCGACTTCAACGATGGAAACCATGAATTAATACAAAACATTTAACCAAAGCGTCGATCGATCACCAATAGAGGTTTATGTTGAGCACACAATTTACTCCATTAACTCCAAGAGTAAACAGCTCTTAAAGCTATGTTCGTAGACGAGTCTCTGTTTTCAGATGGAAGGAAACCGATTCGGGCCAACAGGGAGCGGCGGGGGAGCGGTTGACGGACCGTCCTTGGGTCGGAGATTGCGTAATGTGTGACAGAGTAGCCACAATGTCGAGTGCATGTTAATCCGCTATGAATCTACTCCATATTCCATGTTGTTGCCTCTTTTGTAATAGCAGTCGTCATCTCGTCAGCGAAATCGAAATCGTTGTCAACGCAAACGTAATCGCATTCGTAGCTGATGTTGAATTTAAAGTCAACTCGAATGCACTCAAAGTAGCAGAAACATACAAGCAATTACAACAACTGTGAAAACCCCAGCAATGATAATAAGAAAAAAAACAATTTACAACTCTTCGCACGCCTTCATCAAAAAATTCGTCGACAGTGAGAGGTTCCCTAGCTCGTCGGTCATCGTGATATTACGTAGTGGAGAGAGGGGAGAGGAGGCGTGGAGAAGTTCCACCTCTCGTCTTTAGAGGCTTCTCACGTTTTATTGGTAATCGTGAAAATTTGCAACCGAATGACTGTAACGACAACAATAACAACTACAAATGCGGGCGGTCGGCGTTTGTCAACTTCTCTTTAAACAAATAAATTTTCAAACATTCACCGTTCATGGTAAACGATTTTAAGAGCCCTACGGGTCGCCCCTTAAGGCAGTTGACGGTAGAGGGTTTATGAGTCACGTGTTGTATCATTTTTGAGACTATCGTGACTTCGAAAATTAGTTAATCAACTTATTTACGAACTGTCATAGGTTATTATTTGTAGTACTTCCCCGGAGAGGTTTTCAAGAAGGAGGGGAGACAGCACATAAAAAATGGGATACAAAGAGACAACACCACCTACGACATAAATGTGTATACCTTATCAAACTGTCATTTTGAGACGTCGCATGCAGTGATGTAAAGCTGATTAACGTCAAGATTCGGACAGAACAAGTGTCAAAAATAATCGTTGTTTCTGAGAGAAACAACGACGGATGGGGTTAAGGTGAGAAAAGAACAAACAACAAGACAAAAAAGGTGTGTTCCGGATGAATGACAGCCGTGACAACAACACAGCATGTACGTGTGTTCGTAGTTATAAAAAGGGACATAAAAGCCAGCACGCGACAAAATTAACTATTTGTGCGAGAGGTAAACATTTATAACAACAAGAACAAGTAGCTAGTTTGATGTGTGACATAAAAAATGTTTTAAAAGAAACAAGTCGGAGAAAGGGAGCTATAGAAAGAACGGGAAGATAGAGAGCAAGAGTTCATCTTCAGGCATCCGACGAGCGAGAGAAGACCACAGCCACAACTGAACTCTGCATCTAAAAAAAGCCAACGAAGAAGAAGAAGAGGAGACAGAAGAAGTGACTCCATTGGAGGCACCAAAAATGGGGTCAGTGTCACGTGGTTGCCAACTGTCACGGCAACTCTTGGCAAAGTAGAAGTCGTCGTCTCCATGACGTGAACCTACTTTACGGCTTCAACTGTGGAGCACCAGCAACAATGGAAAAAGAGCAGATAGAGATAAGTAAAAGTAAAGGAGGAAAAAGAGAGGGACAGAGGGGAAGTTTCCAGTCGAACGATAGATTAAAACAGTGACTTTCTTTGTTCATGGTCTCGAGGTTTTGGACTTGAGTTTCGGTTTTTTTTTAATCCGATTTCTATATGTTGGCGACAATGTCTAATGTTGACACATGTATCGAGTGTCAAATGGCGGAGGGAGAGAGGGAGGTGGAGCGGATAAGCGAACACTAAGCCATGGAAAGAGACCTCTTTATATCTCACGCCCTTGGTCACTCTGGGTGTTCGGAGAAAATTTAACTGCATCGGGGGACTTTTGTTTAACATAAAATTATAGAAAGTTGTGCTTCTCGTTAATAATATGACAATCCAATCCTGTTATATTTTACCGCGATTTCCTCATTGAATCCTGTTCTGTGGATTCCCGAAGCATGAGTGTTCGACTTATTATTAATCACTATTAATAAGCCTGCGAAACAACAAAATTATCCTAAGGGAAATGATTCATTCGACTGAGTTTATCGTATTTATGGAAAGTTGTATAAAAGTCGCCAAATGTCAGTGTGATAGAGATAGAAATGAAGGCGAAATAGTGCGTAAATATTTCAACTCCGACGACATAAAGAAAGTCTACCCAGTGAGCGTAGAAGGTCCAAAACGCCCACTGCCATACACAACAACAACAACATCTTTGCAGAAAGCGAAAAATAAAAAAGAAGTCTAAAAACAACAAGAAATTCAACAATAACAGAAAAATGTCAACGAATGAAAGGCAAGAAAAAGGTGGTAGTGAAAATAAAAGCAGTAATCAGTGGATAGAAAACATATCAACAAAAGAATAGACAACAAAAAATAATAACAAAAACCAAATAACAATGACACAGACGCTTTTTCCACGCTTCTAAAAAAAAATTAACTTATAAATAACGTCGACACACATGGAGTGATTTTGAGAGTTGAGTTTTTCATTTAAATGTTAAGGCAAAATGTTTATAAACAAATTAATAAAACTAATAATGATGAAAGTTTGACCGGTTGGTAACACCGAATACATAGCTGCTCACGGTTTGGTTCCAAGTGGAGAAAAAGTTCAGTAAATAAGTGAAAAAACTCCAAACTCCTCCCACCACCGAAAAAATGGGACGCATCCGCCTCAGTAAGGCAGCTGCATCCACCCCACCTTCGACTGGACACGACCTCAAAACTATCGAGTTTTTGACAACCAAACACATACAATTTCACTCTCACACGCGAGTCTGCGGTAAATCACATCAAATCAAGAGACTTGTCGCTGAAATCGAGGAAATTTATTTCAATTCTTGTTCGCAAACCGTGAGACAAAAAAAAAATACGCGACAACAAGAAACGACGAAGAATAAAAAAAACTTTCACTCTTGCGCGCAGCTGCAGCTGAAGCGAGCCGCGAAGTAAACAAACAGAATAAACAAAAAATATGTTAAAAAAATATATTTCGTCTTCATTAGCCAGTTAATATTTAAATGAATTGACATCGAGTCACACATGACTTCAATTATTAACAGCAGATATTATTGGCAAGTTTTTTGAAGTAAATAAAATAATCATACATTGTTCAACATGAATTAGTGCCATGAATCATCAACGGGTTTCTACAGAAAACTTTGTTTATATGCAAATTTCCTAGAGAATCGCGTGAATCGTTGAGAAACTCAAAGTACAAATGAAATCTCTAACACATTTCAATTTTAAACAAATGAACACTGCTGTTTCGAGTTCAATTTCACTAAAATAGAAGCAAAAACTCAAAACACACTTGGAAATGGTTTTTGTTTTATCTGCTTTATTTGAGATTTAAATAGATTTGCTTCGTACCGAGTCATTAAGAAGCCATTAAATGTTTAAATATTTGCAGTAAATGCTATTTAATTTAACCCAGAGCGGAAGACGTCTGTCCCAAGACTAATGTACCTTCGAATAGTTGAATGCTTAGAAATGATATCTGTACCTCGGAGACAAACGAAATGTTTGAATTTTTGTAATATAGTTTTGTAAATCTAATACAAAACTTCCTTCAAAGCGAGCAGAACACGCCATATAATGCCACTTCATCGAATTCTTAAAGTATTTCGACGAAAAATAACTCAACTCCCAAAAGAAACTGACAACTTGGCGTAAACCAAAACCTGTTGACGACAACACCGACGACGACGACGGCGCCGATCGCCAACCAAGCTTGGCCAAGTTCATCGAGATGGAAATGTGGCAACAAACGACGACGACGTCGCCGCCGCTGATGCTGATGCGAATGCCGATGACAGCACAACCAAGAAAGGAATTTTAATTTGAAATCTTTAGTTTTTTGAGTAAAACCTTTTTGAGTAAAAACTATTCATTAGTGATTATGTCAAAGAAGGTGGCAGCTCCACCAAAGAGATGCTCCGTCTGAGTCCACGATTAACTTGATTAGGGATTCTCTTATCGGCACAATTCTTATTTTCAACGAAACGACTCCCTGTCATATTCGGTTCCAATTATGTGGCCTGTGGCATTATGTTCGAGTGTTATTTTTGTATAATATTATCGCCTAAAGTGCATATCCATATGTTCATATGTCACTCCGATCGAATTTTGTTTTATTTATCAAAGGCCTTGGAACTGAAGAGGTGTTGTTTATCGTTTAATAGGTTTTCTGTTTGAATTCGCTATGCAAACAATGGGAGTTGTGCGATGCTCCTTTTGACTGGGACTTCAATCGAAAGCGAAAATCATGTATCTTTATGCTATGGCCTCTGCCATTGTCGCTGATAATTGATAAGCGCATATACAAAGCAATTAACTTTGAGTCTGTGGCGGAGCGCAAAAAAGTTGGCTTTCTTTGCGAATGGTTTAATAACACTTTATGGCAGTTGCATAAATTGCTCACATGCTCGCATTATTTAATATTCCATCGCCGTTCGCAGAAATGAACAAACGTGAATTCCACTTCTTCACATTGTATTCATACACACATTCTTGTTGAGAATTTCCATGACTCAACTTCAAATGCAAATATCAATGTTTATATTTCGTGTCCACTTCAAATATCATTGCACTTCTGGATTGAATATGGCGATGACGAAGGCGAGAGAGGGATGCGGCTGCTGATAAACTTACAGGCGAAATTTACTTTCCAAGCAACGCCTCGTCTCGTCGCATGCTCTTGAATGCCGACTTTATCTCGCATTGAAGATTAAGCTTTTTGTTTATTTACTTTCGAGTCGCTGGAAGTAAGATTCGTGCGCATCTGGTGAACATATTGCGTTACTTCGAACTGCTGCAGAGATATCGTCTAGTCTCCACTGGAATAACAAGCATTTGAAGCCGTTTGATAAACATCAAGAGATACGATAGGGGTTTTCAAAAACTTTGAAACATGAAAATCCTAAAATCTCATTTCCTGACTTTTCCAGGGACTTTATAAAGTCGGCAAACAAACGGAGCTCAACTTAAATCCATTCGACCGTAATAAATCTCTGCGTGAGTTCAAATGCAGAGTCAAGTATCGTAGAACCCTTTGCTCTCAATGATGATCCACCAACGGCCGCCGTGGTACCAAGAACATCATAAAATAACACTAAAAGACTCCTCCCGTTGGATTACCCAGAACTCGCCCAAAAATAAACCGCCTGAAGAGCGCACTCCAAGTCAAGTGTTGTGTGTTGTTTGGTGAACTCTTTGCCTCTGGCATTCTTTCTTTATCGCCTTCCATTGCATCGCTCACGCTCTCATCCATGGCCGTTCAGTCAATGAACATTGAACTTGCTCGCGGGATGAATGGAATGGATGCTGCTCGGTTCATTGCCAGACGCGGAGGAACCCCCCATGAATGTTTCATCTCTTTCCCGTTGGCGTGTTGCTTGGGAGACATCCACAACGAGGGGAGAAAAACTCGGGTTTTCCGTTGCTTCCACGCAGCCACTCGAAGAGTTGTGCGTGTGCGGCATCGACAGAGGCTTGCATGTGGCATGTCCCCGGTTGTTGTCTGTTGGAAATTTGCAGCACCGGTTTGTTGTCATCGAACAAGGCCATGGCGGGCCACCACCCATGTGGCCATCGGGCGTTTTCCAACGGGGGAGACGACGACGTCGACGTTTCAACCCCGATGGGGTTTCACTTTTCAATACTTGCAATTTCCATGCGTCTCTCTTCCGTCGACGCAAGGGTGTGACGAGGTCTCGTCTGCTACAACCAAAGGAGACTGTAGTTTACGATCCCTTTTTATGGATTTTATGGCGCTCCTTGTGTCGATTGCCATGTGCAAACGACGGTGAACCCATTGTTAGGACCTCGCGGGCGCACGAGGCACGCGTCCTGGCAGCCACTCCCTGCGACTCCAACGCCCTGGCGGCAGACATGTCGGGCTTCCTCCCATTCCCCACGCGTGCAAAATCGCAGCCCGGCCCAGCCCCAAGACGCAGTTCGACCCGCCGTGACTCATGCGAGACGGAGGGGAACCAGTTTAGTTGGCGATTGAATCGACCGTTGAATTTGTTTTGTTTTATTGACGAGAAAATGCAAATGTTTACAAATTTCTGCGAAAGTTAAACAAAAATGGACAAAAACTTACTTCTGTGAATTTCTCCTGGATCTCGGCTTTTTCGTCGGCGGACAAACTTTTTGTGAATTTGTTGAACGATGCCATTTTATTGTATATGATTTGCTTTGATTTCGCCTGTATTTGATTTGAATTGACTTTTTGTTGTATCACACTTAAGATTATTTTAAATTAACTCTTCGTTTTTACTACTTTTTTTTCTCTCTTTTTCTTCACACACAGACTCGCAAATTTTATTCTCAAACTTCTTTACTACGTTTCTTTTCTTCTTCGCTGCGCTCTTCTTCCAACTGCTTTTGTTTTCCAACACTTCCTCAGTTTTGGCACTTGCAAATTTTCCTCTCTTCTCGTTTCCTGCTTGGTTTTTACCCGTTCGCTCGACGGTTTCAATTAAAATTCAAATTGCGCTGCGAAAATATTTTTTTAATTAATTTTGAATGAGGGTATATTTATTTAATTCGGTATTTTGACACGAAGAAATTTTAGCAACGACGGAACGGATTAGCGAAGCGCACCGCGGCGATGACTGTCAGCGAACGAATGAGAGGCGAATTTGACGTCAAGCGACGTCGCGGCGACCAAAGTTTGAGCACGACTTCGCTGCGGCTCGATTTGAATCAGTGTTCGGATATACTACGATTGTAGTAGATCTGCTTCAGTTTTGGAAGAATTTGAAATCTACTCCTCCACTACTTTTGAATTATAATCTACTCCAATTTTTCAAATTTTCAATTTCGAATTCGAACAACGAAACGAAAGAGGAAATGGGAAGAAGTGGGATGGTAAAAAAAAGGTAAACAAAACGAAATTTTGAGATTTTTGATTTCGGCGACAAAAATAAAATGCTAAATTAAATGCGTTTTTGTTGTATTAATAAAACTGATTGATGTAAAACAATTTCCGATTAAATCCAATTTCATGTCTTATGCTTCTTTTTCCATTTTGTAAATAACCAAACCTAACCTCACTTTTCCAGACAGGGTTCGGACTTTGTGACATAGTAGCAAATTTGCTACGATTTAAAAAAATGAATTTTACTATGCCACTCCGCTCAACCCGGATATGCTACGATTTTCGAAATCGTTTTGTATACAAAAATGATAACTTTAGCAAATTTCAAATGTATTCATCAGTAGTATGAAACAAATTTTATTGAAATTATGACCTTTTTTGCTCTTTAGTGTAACGCGTAGTTGGTAACAATCCTCACTGATATTTTCCACCAGAGATGATAATATATTTTTATAATATTAGGGGTATTCACTGTTACTGTCATCAAGTGTGACTACCTGATTAATTTCACTGCCGAAAAATAGTAGGGGTACTCAGACTCAGTCTCGTAGGCTCGTAGGAGCGTAGAATACGTGCAAATTTGTTTTTGTAATCTACGATCCTACGATTCCACGCTCGTACGCGAGTTGTACCTCTCGTATATCCCGTAGAATCAATTTTGTAAATGTTGCCAACCTTTGCAGTGAAAACAAAACATTAATATTTTTGCAAAAAAGTGAAATAATTGTGAATAAATCAACTAACAATAGCACATGGAAATATTTTAAAGTATTATAATACACAATTCCATTAAAAATTTCCAATTTCTGTGAAAAAAATGTCCGATAGTACTAGTTTTGGGCCGCGAAATTTCGATTCATATGAGAAAAAACAATGTAGAGGCAACATTCTTCAATTTGTCATTCAATTATAATTTCATGAATCCGAAAATTTAATAAATTCATTCATATTTACATAAAACATCATGCATTTTGGAAAATAAAACTGTTTATGTCTAAATAATTATGTTATAGCGGCCAAAAAGGAGAAATATGAGCAACTAATAAAACGATTAAACAATGATGTCAGTATATAACAATACATTTTCTTTTGAATGAAAGGGATTTTTCAAACTATAGTTGGACCAAATTTTATATAAAATGAGAAAATTATTGTGCGAGGTTCGCACATTTTAATTATAATTTTTATAATTATACTAACAACATTTTTTTTTAATATATTTATGCATAAAAAATCATAAATTATTATAATATATCTCAAAAACGGAAAAACTATTCAAAAATATGCAACACCTCTCCAAATCACTTTACGCCGTCTGATCAGGTGTTTCAGACATGTCGAGAGTACGAGACTTACGAGTATGAGCGTACGAGACTGAGTCTGAATACCCCTAGTACCTTTTTATCACAAAAAACTACAAAATATGAATTAAATATAAAGATATACAGGCATGTTCCCGTTTTCGATCGAAATTCAATACGAAATCGAATTTCCATTTCCAACTTTCGATTTGTCGTTTTCAAATCCGAATTCGAATAATTTAATCAATTCGAATTCGGATTTGAAAGTTGAACGATTCAAAATTGTATGAAATTCATGAAATATGAATACCGAATATTGGGAAATGTTTAGCAAATTCGATTGCCCCAACATGTTAGTTAACGATCTAACATGGTCATTGGTTATGTAAAACCTTTAAAATGTCTTGCATTTATCTCGTCTCTGAGAAATTCATGTTTTCCATTCCATTCCAACCATTCTATAAAATTTTAATTAATTTATTTAAACGTCAATATTCCATTGTCAGTTTGATATTTCGAAGTGGAATGTTGGCAACACTTAGAAAATGGTATTGCACTCATTTTACTATAGGTCTAGGCATGGTAATGTTGTTACGTGGTAATGTGGTAATATGGCAAATTTACATAAACAGGATGCTCGTGAATTAACACATTACCATTGTCGGTGTGAATTCCCCTGTTGTACCCAATCGAAATATAAATTGTACTGTTATTAAAAAAATATTAAATAAATCCTTCCCAAATTCTATATGCGAAATATGTCAGAAAAGCTGACAAGGTGATGATATAAGAATGAAGGGGCGATTTTCTTTCTTTTTCATGATTTTATTTAATAACTTTTTAATTTCGGAGAAAATTGGAGTCAAAGTTCAAAATTGGGGCCGGTCCCAATTCGACCACGACAGTGAGAAAAATGAAATGCTTCTCAAAAAAGGGAGTGACGGAGTGTTTTGATCAAAAGTGGAGTGAAACACTTCGATTGAAGTGACTTCGGCAACCCTGATTGCGGCCACTGCGAGTCTCGAATGAACGGCAACCAGTTTACGTGTATGTGTGTTGATGTGTATGAAAACAAATAACAACAACGCAGCTTGCGGATAAACGAACGGACAGACGGCTTGTGCAAAAAGACTTGAGGAAGGAACGAGACGAAATTCAAATCAAAAGCGCATCGAACCACTCTCAACACAACCTTAAAAGTGAAAAACATTTATTTGCAGCAGCGAGAGAGAAAAGATTCAAGTTTTATAAAATTTTTATTCCGAAGTCGAACGCCTTCAATGGCAAGTTCTGCAGTGTTTTGCAAATAGTTTGGCCGCTGAAAAACATTGCAACAGTCGTTAAATTGTGAAATCCTTAGAAAACCATAAGTTTCCGTGGACGCAAGCGTCCGTCCAAGGAGTGTGAAAATGCCATACTATGGACTCTACATTCCCAGTTTGGTCGACGTTGGTGCATCGGCCGCCGCGTCTGGTGCTGTCAACGCTGGAGCTGGCGGGGAGGGGAAATGCGACCAGGCCACTGGTGAGTGAACGAGTGCAGCTCTGCGGGCGTGGAGACTCCATCGGAATGGGAATCGACGTGCAATGAGTTGTGTGTGCTCACAACAATTCGCGTCGCACATCAGACAACTTTGCATCCAATTGTTTGCGGTTCACGCTAAGTAGAGCTTTTGTCGCCGGACTACATTGCAATCTCAAGTGCTTGGCTTTCTTTTACTTGATTAATGTCTCCGAAACCTCTTTCTCCCTTCCAAAATGATTAAACTCTTGCTTTGCTCTCCAACCTCGCCAACCGCTGTGTTTCTGTGGTTCGTATCACAAAACAAAAAATCTGCACTGTTCCAAGGTTGTACAATTTACATATATTCAGTATTTGGTTTCTTTTGCTGTTTACCTCATCTTACAATATGTTTTACAAAATCGTTTTGAGTTTATTGCCCTTGTCTGTGTGCTTTACACCAGGAAATTGGTCGGAGCTCGCACAATTTGACCCAAAAATACACTGCGTCGCCCACAATAAAGCGACTGTAGAGCTGAGGGTAAAAAAAAAGAACAGTCGGCATGACCGAGGGTTGGGAAGCCCCTATATTATTTCTAATCAAAGTCTTGTCAAGAAGCTTGGAACAAAAGAACTGTGAAGTCGTTTCAATAATTTACTTTGTTAAAATAAATCATTATTAAAGTTTTGTTAAGTTTTTAATAAATTTTTCAGCATCGATTAAATGCGATACAAATTGAAATTCAATGAAAGTCAAGTTCGACCCTCCATATGTAGTTTATGTTTATCATTATTATAAGTATGCGAACTTATTTTAATGTTCAAATGGAATGTTGGCAGCTAATTTAAGTTTCGCATTCATACGAATTTCATACGATTTCCTCTCATTGAACCATTTCTGATTTAGCAAGATATATATATGTATTTATGTACACATCTCTTACATTTATGATTAGCTAAAGAATACTTGCCTATCATTGTGACAAAATAAATTACAGAGTGATTTAGAAAGTGAAACTTTGGCAACCGATGCCGAGGACCGATTATTTGTTTGACTGCCAAATGTAGACAACAGCCACTTGTAACGTTTGTCATAAACTGTTTTACTCACAATCGCCATGATACTTTCGAAATGAAAACATTGTTTAATGAAGAAATTTTCTTTTCTTCCCAGCACCTGCGAATGTCTTCCGCGAAAAGAGTGATGCCTTAAAGGTTCTGAAGTTGCACAAGGATGCGCGACTACGAGAATTCATAAACAACGAGGATGCTATAAAGTATGCTCAAACTGGATACGAGGTTGTCCAAACTAAATACAATGACGTCAAGAGTAATTTGATTCCATCCATCTTCTGTGCAATTATAATACCTATTATTCCATCATTGCAGCATCCACGGCGGCCGTAGAGAAAGCGGCCTTTCGAGCGCCAACTAAACAAGAGTTGACAAGGTTCAGAAAAATGATTGAGGACGGCGACTATGAACGCGTCAAATCAGTCATTTGGGACAATCCTCGTTATCTTGTCAGTTCCGGCGACACTCCCACAATACTAAAAGAAGGTTGTCGTTACAATGCAATACACATCTGTGCAATTTCAATGCAACCCCGTATTGCCGAACTGATTCTACAGACCGTATCGAATCCGGATTTCGTTGGTTTGCTTACGGGCAAGAAAAACGATGTGGAAATGTGCAAAGATTTTGCTGCCAATCTGCTAGATCTGTACCTCAACATTCCGGAGAAAGTCCGCAGTGAAACCCCGTTGCATCTTGCTTCTAAGTACGGTGCGGTTGAAGTTGTCGAGGTGCTGACATCATATCCGGAATGCAAGATGACTGAAAATGCCCAAGGTTGTCTTCCAATTGAGGTAACCAGCCGCGACTGAGCATTCTTGATTTGAATGTGGTAAATTTGGAATTGTTTCAGATTGTTGGTTCACGACTACAATACAAACAATGGAACTCAGATTTTATTAACAAAATACATCTGCTGCTGAGGGACGGGTTCTACGTGCCCGTAATACGTTCCATGGACAACACGATCCCCCCTCAAGTAGGAAATCCGTTTTCTGCCAACAATCCACCCGTAAGTTAACCGAGAAAAGAATTCACATATATTCTAAATCGCATTTTCCTACAGAACCTGCAAAGTGATCCTTTCAGTCCAGAACTCAAAATCCAAGCATTGGCTGGACCAATGGATAAAGAACATGCTGAGGTAATACTTTTTTATATACTGATGTAAATAAATCAATTTATATTTATAGCAATTTTGTCGTCGTTGGAAAACTCCGCCCCGACTTGGCAGCAACAATGCTTCTTCTCCCGTCGCCAATTTCATTTCGCCTGTCAAAATACGCACACCAGGAAAATCTCTGCTTAATCGCAATTCTGATTCCCCCACATCGACGTTGCAGCGCAAATCGATATTTAATGCAACACCGCAACGTCTATCTGATAAAATCAATTCTTGTGATAGTGAAACCGGGAACGGTATACACCCCATAGATCAGGAGCAAACTGATGAGTCAAGCAGCATTACTGAAGCCGATAAACAAAACGGCAATCATTCCAAAGATGGAGTACCAACATCTCACTCTACTGTCGTGGAGAACAAATCGAATAACGGGCACACCGGTTCTCCCCTCAACGTGGGGACGAATGACAACCAACAACGCCTCAACTCCAATGCATTAAAGGGCTGGACTGGGCTGTGTCTGAATACCCCGTTGTTTCGCCAGAAAAAACACCTTTTCTCTACTTACCGCGATCAAAGTGCACCCTCACCGGTCATGTTTGAACAATGTGTAAGCAATGAAAGTTTCGGAGTTGAATGCGATTTATATGATAGCCCTGGATTTAAGGAGCGTCACATAAAAATAACTGATCACGAGAAAGGATTAGAAATCATAGGCCGCAATTTGGCACAAGAACAGTTTATCGAATGGAAGGAGTACTGGGATTTTCTAGATGAATTTATCGATATTAGATCCTCCGATGGACTCCAAAAACTGGAAAATTTCTTTACTCAACGTATTCGAAAAGAGGAAATCGCGAAGAAAGCCTCTCAAGCAATTTCCAATACGAATGTTAACTTAGGCGATGTTTGCAGTGCTTTGGAAAAGTTTGGCTTTAGTAAAGATGCGGGT
Source organism: Coelopa frigida (assembly GCA_017309665.1). NCBI lineage: Eukaryota > Metazoa > Arthropoda > Insecta > Diptera > Coelopidae > Coelopa > Coelopa frigida. The sequence goes on along the minus strand of CM029564.1, from coordinate 20,691,737 downwards.
ACGATTGATGGGTCAATTAATGGTGTCAATCACAACTCTCGCCATTTGCAGTCAACGACAAACACTCCCACTACACCATACACGTGTGTTGAGAAATCACTGCAAGTGTTCGCTAAACGCATGACCAAAACCATTTTAAATAACATAGATAACATTGTTTCGATAAACGATGCTTTCTTCTCTGAGCTGAAGAGAATGAAATCATTAATTTGTAGTTTCAAAGATGATTCCAGATTTATTGATGTTGATTTTGCCAAAGTTCATTCCAGGTTCGCTAATTTGATTGCGAACTATTTGCAGAACTCACAGGACGTAGATATAACTACAAAGAATAAGGTCAGAAACTTATTGATGATAGCATGTTTTCAACTATATTGATTTCAAAAAATTTTAGATACAAAAATGCATACAGCACATCTTATTATCACCTGGTGAACGCAAGGAACAGCTACATTGTGTTTGTCAGAAGATTCTGGTTTTCTTGGAAGACTCTTGTAATAAAAGTCGATTATTAACATAAAGTTCTGCTTGTAACATTTGCACTGACTTTCAGCGGAACAAATACTGCCCGAACATCTCAAAACAGAAGCTATGTGCTCAAAAGTCTGGTTCGATGAGAACGTGTGCAATTGTCAGTGGGAGGCGAATTTAAGTCGCAAAACCAGTCGTCGAAATCGAATGGAAACCCGTTATAGGAATCACCAGCAGGCAAAAGAAGCAGTAGCTGCCGAAAATCAACGCATCAAGGATGAAAAAAAGAACAACAAAACAGCTGATGGAAATGTAACTGAATGGCGAGATCCAACGTCGAACAGTGATTCAGAGGCTGCCGGGACGGATGAAGAAGTTTTTTGGGTATATCTATTTTTACATAATATACTTTTGACATTAGAAATAATAATGCATTTCCTAGTCTGATTTTGGCAGTTCCGATATGGATGAAGATGAATGTTGGTTAACGCCACCGGAAAGTTTGTCCCGTATAAGTTTGGATGAAACTGAATCAGAAGAAGATAAATACAATGTCTTCATTTATGCGTAAGTGATTAACAGCTACTAACTGTGTGACAAATCTATTTACTTTGTCTGTTTTACTTTCAGCAACGAGCCCACGAAACGCGACTTAGATGTGCTAAATGCTATACTCCATATTTATTTTACACAAAACGTTTACCCGAATTTGTACAACTGGAAACAGGCTGTGATGCGGCATTTGAATGATGGAATTGACAAGTTAGTACCTAATAATGACATTGCCTAACTTAACATTCATAAACAACGATTTGCTTTATTATTTCAGTTTCCCTTCTCCTGCCGTGGTGAAAAAGACACATTCATTTACTGTGAACAATTCCAATAATAAGGAGGCAAACCCTCAACGTGCAACCACACAGCACCCACAAATACCACAACTGCCAATACCTAAACGTCTTTTTATGTCACCATCGCGCCCACAGAAATCCACATCATCAGAAGTTGAAAGCAACATGGTTATGATGTCCGCTTCTTCTTCCGCGTTCCATTCTGACCCCAGCAGTAGCAAGGGTTTTGAAACTAAGAAGCCATTATTTATCTAGCGGTTGTGTGTATATTTGTTATTTTATATTCATTTTCAATAATTTATTTCAAACTGTTTTTGGTGAACTTAATTTTTATTATTATTTGAAATTTTGAATTTCAACTCGTTGGATATTATTTGGCGATTTGTTGAGTTGGAATTTATGAAGTTATTTATATATAATCAGATTATTATTATTAGTTTATTCTGCTTCTTTTCCAAATGCATTTGAAATCACATGAATTTTTAGAGTATTAATACGAAATTTAATATTGATCAATGTTAATTTTCTTTTATCACGGATGTGTCTCTTCTGAATAAAATATAGATGGATATGTAATATTTATTTATATAATCCAGAGATACTTATCCTATTTTTATGTACTTCAATTCGATTGAATTAAAATATAGCTAATAAGAAATTCAGTAAGTGCTTGAAATTTACAAACCGTATGTCCTTAATATCATCATATACTATGCTGATCATATGAACATTTTGAGAAATAAAAACGTCAGCTTTACAAATACATGCTTTGAATTAACTAAAGTGTTAAGTTTTTGATCCTTTCAGCAGAATACTTAAACAAACGCATCCTTCTGAATGTAGTATAGGGCATAAAAATACTATAAACCCCAAGAATGAAATCATCACAAAAAGCTTTCCGAATCCCTGAGTTTCCGCAAACCCCAAACTTTCCATTTGACAAACTATCAAAATTATTTTCAAATTTTTCATTTTGAAAAGGAATTTACACAGACCCATATTTTAGCTATTTGTGAGATTATTTTAAATCCGTTCAAATCGAAGCGTAGGAAGCAGAAAAATGCAAGCAGCTCTACAGCCATGGGAGCGCATCGCCTGGAGCCCCGAACACGAGCAGGTCATCTACCGCGACTGGGGCCTCTTCTACACGCACAAGCAGAAGCTGGACATCGCCGCCCACTACTACGACAAGTCGCTGGAGCTGAAGGAGGACGACCACAAGGCGCTGTTCTACCGCAGCATGTGCAAGCGCAACATCGCCCAGACCGAGGGGGCGCTGGAGGACAGCCTGGCCGCGTTGAGTAAGCGAAACGATTCTTCCCCACTTCCCCGCCTCTGCGAACCCCTCTCCGGTCTCCGACAGAGTTCGACGTGTCCAGTGCCCCGATCAACCTCGAGATCTGCGACGCCCTGTACGAGCTGAACCAGTTCGAGAACTGCAAGGTGGAGCTGCACGACAACGTCCGCAAGTTCTACGGCAACAAGGTGGCCTCGTTCCTCAATCGGCTCATTGTGGTGAGTACTGGGGGAGGCCGATGCTCCGACGGGGTGCGAGACTGACGTGTTCCCGCGCTCGCAGCTGGACGAGAACTTCAAGGAATCGATCGGCGAGTCGCTCGGGCCGTTCATTCTGAAGAACGAGAAGCACTTCGCCAAGGTCCTGGCGGAGATCGAGCGCGAGCAGCACGTCGACCTGCGGCCGCTGTGGAAGATACTCAAGGAGCAGGAGAAGTGCGACGTGCTGAGTGTTCTGGAAAAGGAGGTGATGTTCCCCTATAACTGATGACCACCCAAACGAGAGTAACTCCGTTCTCCCCTCCTCCCACGCCACAGGAAATCTTCCTCTCGCCCCGCGAAATCGCCCGCCGCGAGCGCGCCTTCAAGGTGTTCAACCAGATCTACTTCAACAAGAGCTGGATCGACGTGCTCTTCCTGAAGAACCTGCGCGACAACCAGAACCTGCTGCTGCCCCAGTCGAAGGTGTCCACGCCGTTCCTGCTGAACCTGACGTGCGGCAAGTACGAAGTGATCCGCAAGTTCCTCGTGCGTAGCGAAGGCCCCGGCCATAGTTGGACACGTCGTGAATGAGTTCCTTTGGGTTCTTGCAGAAAATGCTCCAAGCCCGCAGTCCCCTCTACAACGAGCAGCTGCGCAAGTGCCCCGACAAGAAGGTCTGGGAGCACCACCGGGAGAACCACCTGAACCGCATCCAGTACCAGACGCGGCGCAACATGCTGACCATCCTCCGGACCATCCGCCAACTGCGCGCCCTCGGCAAGGTCAACGTGAGTCCGCAGGCGGGGGCGTGTCCTCGGCCATCGGTGATGATGTTCGTCTCCCACTTGCAGAAGCTGTCGAAGTACATCGAGGAGGTGATGGGCGACTACGTGGTCCTGAAGACGCACCGCGTGATGCCGTGGAAGTTCGAGTTCATGAACGAGGTCTACAACACGCTCGCCCTGACCCACGTCGACCTCTACACGATACCGGAGGACATCCTGCAGTCGCGCGAGAAGGACCGGATGCTGGAGATGCTGCGCCTGCCGCGCGACAAGTACAAGGACCGCGTGGTCCAGTTCGTCTTCGGCGACAAGTCCACCTACCAGGAGCCGGACGCCCCCGACTACTCGCTGATCGCCTACAAGTAGGGGAACCAGTGGGGCGACAAGAGTCGACTAACAATCTCCGTTTCAGGAAGTTCCTGGCTCGCCTGGAGAAGCGGATGCGCTTCGCCAAGTACTCGATCGAGAAGTGCTACCTGCTGCACGAGATCGCCCGCAGCCATCTGGGCCAGAGTCGCTTTGACGAGTGCTGCTCGGTGGCGCGCAAGGCGGTCGAAGGTTCGCCTCGATTCGGCATCCATCTCTGAGCTGACACTTTTCCTTCGCCCACAGAGAGCAAGATCTGCAACAGCACCGTGTGGCAGTTCCTGAGCACGATCCTCATTTGCAAGTCGCACGCCGTGCTGCACAAGATCGAGCGGGCCCGGGACGCCCTGGAGGACGCGCTGGCCATCGCCGAGCGGCTGAAGAGTCCGCGCATGTGCGCCTTCATCGAGACCTGCCGCATCATCAACGACGAGGAGATCACCCTGAAGAAGCGCACCCAGTCGATGGAGTCGATGCGCAAGCGCAAGAGCAAACTCTCGGTGAACAGCCGCAACTCGATCTTCTCCCACCAGAGCTTCGATTGACAACCGAGGGGCTGACCGGAGTTCCGATTGTTGTTCATAAATTCGATGTAGTGTTTGCCATTATGTGACCAATAAATTAGATAGTGGAGGAAGTGAATAACTTTACTTTTTGTATGGGCACTTTTCATAAGAACCACGATCAGAATCAGTGTACCCCAAATGAACAGGCTCCAGACATGGTTTTAATTGTGTTTATTGATTTAGTTTCTTAAACGTTTCAATAACGGTTTACATATTTCACTTGTCTCCAAGTTGTTAACTTATGCAGATTGGTAATAATAAAATAATTATAACATTAAGTATCTAACAAATCTCCGTTGCAAGTTGTTTCAACAACTCCTTATTTTGGTAAATAAATTAGTTCAAGCCGTTGTGTTTGTTTAGTTACTGTTTCTAGTTCTTGTTATTGCTCTATATCGCATTGGGTAAGTTGTGTTTATTGTGGGTTGATTGTTGGTGGTATTCGGTGAAACGGTGAAGTCACAGGAAGGAGGCGCCCAGCTTCGGCGCAAACAACGAACTTTCAACGAATATCGTACTAAGTCATCACAGAATAATGGGTTGGGAAATTTCAAAATTTAACGCAAGGTGAAGTAACAATGGGCCCGGAGATCGAGTCTCCCCGGATGCCCGATCTCTCTTCAATAAATATTAGTTTCCTTTTGATTTTGGGCTTAGTATGAAAGTGTGGCCTACAGGCTAGATACATATATATGTTTCTATATATTGGTACATGTGTCCACGAACATATGTCTGTAGTATGTATTTCCTATGATTAATTCTAGTGCATCTTAAACTGGAAGGAATGATTTAACAATAATTGTGTGCTGCCAAAGAACGCCTGTTGAAGGACCAGAGGCAATGTACAAGTATGCGGAGTTACGAGTTATGGGGGCGGGTGTAAAACTGGAGGTCGGGCCAACACACAATGGGTCAACAGGTCACGATCAGCATCCGCCGATCGTGGACATAAAATTAACTTAATGATTATGTGGATGTTTGTGGGTCGTGTTGTGGGGTCCTCGGAATTAAAGCTTTGTGTGTTTCACGGTGTCCGTCCAGTAGTTCTGTATCGTCATCGCCTCCAGCGAGTTCAGGAACGAGTCGTTGTCCAGGCTGTACATCTCATCGGAGTTGTCCTGCGATGGGGGGGAAGAGGGAGAGAAGAATTGCAATTAATTCGGATCTCGGGGGCGATGTCGTTGGACGGAACGATCGCTTACACTTACGCGCATCGTGCTGTCGTCGATGTAGACGCTGGAGTCGGGCTCGCTCAGGGCCTGCGGCTTGTTCAGGTAGCGCCGCCGGTAGAGGACGATGCCGATCGTGCCCACCGTGCAGCAGATCCCGAACACGGTGAAGCAAATCGCCGAGATCGCGCTGGCGTCGAGGAAGTACGTGCGCTGCAAGAAGTCAATTTGATGTTATTCATCACTTGGGTTCAGCCCGATGCGATGGTGTAATCGAGGCCCACCTGTATCGCGAGGGCCTCCGAGGAGATGTTGCCCTCGTCGCCGTCGAACTCGTTGGGCGCCGTCGAGGCGGAGCGCGCCAGCAGGTTCTTCGAGTCCGTCGAGTAGTTGATGAAGCGGTCGGTGTGCTTGTACTCGGCCGACAGGACCTTCGACTTGCGCGAGCGGTGCTCGTTCTCGGCGCGCACGATCTCCTCCTCCTTGTTGACGTTCTCCAGGGTGAAGGGCGCCTTGTGGCCGGCCGCGGGGGCGTCCGCCTGGTCATCGGCGGAGGCGTCGGGCCCGGCCTGGACGACGCTGCCCACCCATTCCACGGTGGAGTGGCCCAGGAACTCGGCCGGTTGCGATTTCGACGATCCGCCGGACGTTGATCCCTGGATCGAAGTCGCGATCACGCGCGTCTCATTTGTACTGTTGGCGAGATTTTAGTTGAGGATTAGCTTCGGGATTACTTTCGATCACGGGACCCTGAAACCTACCTTGCCAGATGGGAACTGACGTTGCTGTAGTTGCTGTGGACGCTCGGGTCGTGCAACTCCTTCTCCTGTCTCGTCGAATTCCTCGCCTTCTCCTTCTCCTCCTCATCGTCATCGTCGTCTTGACTTCTGCTCCCTCGATTTGGACTCTCGTGTGCGATGGTGGCTTCGATCTGTTCACGCGTTCCATTCGCGTTGTTGACGATGTCCGCCGACCTCTTGTACTCGAACTCTTCGCTCTCGTTGCGATCGCCTTCGCCCCCTGCGACCCCGTCCTCCAGAGCCTCCTCCGACTCCGATTCCAACTCCTCCATCACTTCATCTTCATCATCGACCTCATCGTCGACTGCTGCTGTGTCTTCAGCAGTGGGTGGAATAATTTTGGCACCGACCGCGCTGGGGTTGGGCGGGGTCGTGGTGGCCCATATGATTGTTGTTGTTGTCTGGTAGAGTCTCGTCGTCGTCGATTTGGGATCTCTGTTGTTATTGTTATTATTGTTGTTGTACTCTGCGGCAATGTCTTGACTGGGATATGCATGAACGATGACGATGGGAAGCAGGATATCTGCAAGGAAACGACAGTTAAGACGATATTAAGGATGAGACTGTCATTGACTTTGACAAAGACTAGAATCCTTAGGAAATCCGGTGATACTTACTGCCGAGCAATGTTATCCAGAACCAGTGCGACCACCAGTAGAAGGTCATGATGGAGCGCGTCTTGTGATTTTGAATCGAGAGCTGCAAAGAGAGAGAATCACATGCATATCATTAGTATCTCACATTCCGGCTCGACCTCTGTAACTCTATGATAGACGGCTTCACTGGGCCCCACACCATTGCAAACACCTGGTTGAGTGAAGGAGGGAGATGTTGTCATCGGACGTCGTTCGTCCAAAGACACAAGTCGATCCGCGTCAGGTGGTGGCGGCCCATTCCGGTCCACAGACTACTGCGTAGTGTCATTCGCCATGGTACGCCAATTTCCAGACCCGCCCCCCCGTCCGTCCGTCCGTCCCTCGACAACCCATTGCTAACAAAAGGTTGAACAAATTAACGAATGAATTTCTCATTCATGTCATTCTGCGAATTTTCCGCGGTATGAGAAAATTCTATCCAACAGCAGCGGACGCTAGGCGGATGGATGGGCGGACAGACAGATAGACGAGGCGAAGTGAACACAAAAGACGACCTTTGGAGACCCACCCGCTCCGTTCGACACATTTCCGGCGAGAGAGAGCGAGATGTGGACGTTAATTGAGTCGTCTGACGTCAGTGGGTCGCTTGGAGCGGCGGGGACGAGGCCGAATCGAACGAACACCTTTCAACCGAAATGAGAGCAGCCATTGTGGCTCAATTGAATCGGATTGAATTGGATTAGGTGGAACGCAAACATGTCATGTGAAGCCTGCTGGAATCCACTCCTCCAGCCACGGAAACACGGTGTAATAATTACTGCAAGGGTTTGATTTAGGAATCGTTTCTCTGAGGATGATTGGATGCTTCCAATGGGAGCCCCTTTATACTCTTTTGACCTTTCCCATTCAGGCCTAAATCACGTCCAAACGCTCCTCACCTGACGATGCAACGACAGCAACTACAATAAAGAGGGCGGAGGGTTCCCGTGGATTAGGCGGATGACTCCTCCATTGCACGTATTGATTTATGGCCCTGCGCCGCATATCTAAGTGTGTCAGGAAGCCAATCAGACCCACGTCGTTCCCCGCGCCACTCGATTGGATTACAACAGCAGTCGAGAGGCCGGGAACGGGAGTTCGACCGGACGAATGGACAGACAGACAAATGGACGGACCGAGTAATGACGCCGACATTAACCCCAAAAGCCAGCAGATTCTCGACTTTGGCGAGAGAAGGCCCTCGGAGAATAATGCCAAATAATGCGCCATGACGTCAGGCGAAGACGGTGACATGAACGAAGACGAAGCCGGCCGCTTGGCGTAGGTTTGGCTTCCCAATTGTTTATAGCGGCACCCGATCGGCCGAGGCCAGCGACGAGTGTAGGCGGCTGGACATGAGCCGAGTCGAATCGCAACGAACTCGTCTCCGGCCAGTTGGAAATTTACCAAATGTGGAAGGTTCATTTATTCCGGCACACTACGAGCTTTTGGCCCGTCTCGAAGTTTATTGGACACGCTTTCCGAGCCGAGAACAGCCTAGGCCAATGGGTTATTTTGTCTGTCCCGAGACAAGACAAGTCCGCGGCTGAATATGGAGAACGCTTTTACAATAAGGTGAGGTGAGGTTCCAGTTGGGATCCGCTGGTTTCCTCCGGTCTCGAGCAGAAGTCGACAACCTTCGCTTCGACGACAAGAGTTCATTTTGGGCGTCGCGCTCGAGCGCCGATCGTCTCGAAAAATAGGTTGACTTGAATTCACACATTCGAGAGCCGGGGGAGCTCCCCCAGACCCCAAACTGAAGAAGCAGCGGACCCCATCACGACATATTGCGGTGTGTTCGTCTACTTGGGGTGATTTCATCGCAAATGACGTCCTCTCCAGATCGATGAGTGTCGTTCTGGTTTCGCCGTTGTCTCTTTACGTTTCCAATTAACAGAGATCGGCAGATGTGACTCACACCATGAGTAGAGAGAGGAAACTCGGTGAAGAGCAAAGTCGCACTATTTAGTTGGGAATCGTAAGATCGCCAACAATCGTCGACACCGGTTCTCTCTTCGTCTAGGGACGGAGAGTGAACTCACTTATCACTTATCAGTCGTGTTTACAATTATTTTCTACTTGTCGCACCACTCATGTCTGGCGTCAACTGGCGGAGACATGAGGTCCGAGTAGTTGACACCTCGGTGAAGACTTTGCTTTCGAGCCCTGAATTCTGGGAGGACGTGCCGAAGGCGCCGTCTCCCGTTGATACCGGCACCTGACCGCCATTTGGAAGGCCAACTTCAGGCCTTTAGAAAGTCCTCCGCGGTTCTTGGCAAAGCCCTCTGCTGGACTCATGCCCAATGCTCGTGTTTGCAACCTGATAGTGACTCCGAATCGTCTCGCAGCTCTATAATGTCTCACTAAATTGTCTATCGCAGTTAATTCAAGGTTAAAGCGAGCAATCAAGTCCGGCTGGAGTCGTGATCGCCGCGAGGGAAGGGCTCCAATGGTAATTTTACAGCTGCTGGGTCGAGACAACCGCCACCAGACGCCGCATACAGGGTGCAAATAACGAAAGCGAATAACGGATTCACAGGGAATCAAAGGGGAGATTATAAAAGAACTCTTCTTTGTGTATGGAACAAAAACATTTCTCGAAAAGATCGCCATCAAAGAGATAGAGAGCGAAAAACCCATCAAAAGCTACTTTTACTATCATCACAGAAACAGTTCCCAGAAACTGGTCGCTTCAGCTCGAGAAGAAAGTGAAGTTCATTGTGTGGAGCCGAATAAACCTGTGCTCACCCTGTATGCGGATGGAGGAGGCAGAAAACCGCACGATGAAAACTAGAACAAGTGCACGAAATTCAAATAAGCCGCGAACTGAGGTCGCTGCCGCCTCTTGTCGCCCCCCTGACGAATGCAGTGTCATGCCAACTGAAACAACAATAACAACAACACCGATAGCAACAACAACAACAGTAATTCCTTTTGTATGCTAACGACAACAATAACAACAATAATAATACTTACTGTTGTTGACAAGACTCACTTTCTAATGCCTTTGGCACGCGACATAATGAGGCATTGTAGGAGCTGAATAGTTGTTGTTGTTCTTGTTGTTGTTGTTGTAGACGCTCAGAGTGGGAAACAATCGGCGGAGCGCCTAAAAAGCCACCATTGTCCGGACGAAGAAAGTTCAAACGACAAGTGAAGAGGGGGAAAAACCGAAAACTAAATGAAATCCCGTGTCAGGGCTGCTGCATCGGCTCAAATGGCTAATTAAGAGACGACCCAGTTTTGCAGAAATGATTTCCACTTCTGCAGACAACAAAAACGTTGTGTTTTTGCCCCCGCTCGCTCGTGTTTTTGTAACGAGCCGCAATTGCAGCGGCAAAACAATTACAATGTTGCCGCAATGTTGGGCAGGCAGAGACAATGCGATTGTCAACGGCAGCAACAGTGGCAGTAATTAATGCAGCGCTTTCTGCTGGCTAATTTCATTACACGGCGGCAGCGAGGAACCAGTTGAGGCTGCGGCTGCGAGTGCATCGGGATCGGAGGAAACTCCGGTACCGGGTTGGAACATTTCGAGGTCACCTCTCGACGACCCCCGCCCCCGCTCCCCGTGTCTCGCGTGCCGCCAGCCACAATTGCTTCCCTCATTTCCATTCGCCCCCCAGCTTTCCCAACCCTCCGCCCCACCCACCAATTACTGAGCAATTGTTGCTCGTTGTGCACGACAACTTTTCCCCCTGCGAAAGTAAAATTCACCGAGTTTTCAGCGAGATGATTGTAAGCAAGAGCAGAAAGAAATACTTTTGTGCCTTGGTTTTTTCCCCGAAGAGCAAGAAGGGGGGAAACTTCTCCGTAATTCAAAGGGGCAAGGGAGAGGTTGGGGGCAAAGAAGTTACGAAACCAAATCAAACAACGACTTCATTTTATTCGAGCGCGACAACAATCGCCATTGATTGGAGAGGGAGAGTGATCGCCATTGTTGTAGTTGTAGTTATTTTTGTTGTGTGCGATTTTGTTGTTGCTTAAGCCAATGATGCTCGGTGGAAGCACAAAGGCACTACTTTAATTGCTGGTGACAAATTTCAATTTTCACTTTTCTTTGGAGATCGTTCCAAATAATGAGAAATGGAGAAATTGCAAACATTGTTCGCTTCGGGAACTTTTTCCGTGAACTTAAGCCCTGCTAATTGAGGATGTACGAATGGTACCATTACCATCGAATTCGGTTCGCATTTCGACGCCCCAACTGAATTTCGAATACTAATTTCCTCATTTCCACTGATAAGAACTATTTTAACCGAATTAACAGCCTTCTCACGGTGAAGTTGACTTCACCTTGGGTTAATATTAAAATTCAAGCTTCCTAATGCACCAGTTGCTATCTCCAACACCTTTTCAACTGCTTGCAATCAATGAGTTCTAATTAATTATCGAAACTCCCGCTGGCCAGGAAAACAAATGATTCAAGGTTCGGGTTCAGGTGGATTTTAAATTTTAAGTTCGTATTTAATTGAAATACATCAGATATTTTCTTTAATTTTTGATTGCAAACATTTCCCCTAGTTTCCAAAGTTTTCCACTACAGCATATGTCAAGCTTTTGACGACATTTCGATGACCTGAGTGGCCGAAATAGTATTCTGGCCAAATGTCTAAGATAGATTGCGAGACTTAAATTGTTTCTGCTGCCAATGTGGCAACTGGTAGCTTTTTTCGGCTTTCTCACGGTCCAACGAATTAATTGCTGCTCTAAGTTATGCAAGTTTTAATTCTAAAATCCGGCCATAATTTGAATGTGCGGATCTTCGGCAAGACGTGCTCGATCCCAATCGGCTTAAGTCTAAATCCGCTCGGCGAGAACCAGAAGCCCCCATGGTGTCGTGGATCGGATTCAAGATGAAGAGATTGACATGCACGCTGTCTGCATGATAATACCAATGTACTGGAACTCCAGAGCGATGTTGGTCAGAAGATGTTTGGAGTTTGTCCATCTGGTTCTTCTTCCCTGTCGATGGCTGACACGGATGGCTGCTGATGCCATCGGGCATGGGAAGAGAACGAAGAAAAAATAGCAGCATCGAATTGCGCAAGCAGTCCATCCGAGTCATAAATATGGCAACTCAACTGTCAGAAGTCGCCCCCCCTCACGAGCCTCTTCCTCACTCTCATTACCTGCAGCCAGGTCGACTTCCACTGCAACAAAACGACCTTCAGCCATCGCCGTCCGCAGATGAAACAAAGACGGCTGACGTTTAGGTTGTTTCCACAATGGAACGTCGCAGTGGCAACACTTGCGAAACTAACTACGTACTTTGGAAAAGGAGGCTCGCGCCTAGGCCTGCCTCGGCCCCCCTTCGCCCCCCTCGCCCACCACCCGACACCCTGAAACAATTGCAGATTTGCATATTTCTCAATGGAATTTAATGGCGTTGATCGGTATCGTCGGCGGCACCTCTTGGCCCAGCGTTCCGATTGGTGGATCTCGGCAAAAACACTTAGCGGTAGATGGGTGGGTGTCGTTAAAGTCGTTGTTGTTGTTGTGCCATTAGCTATAGGCTCATTAAGTTAGTAGGCCGACATTTGGGAATATCGTCTGTTGACACTTGCTTCGAGCAGGTCAGCGAACCGAGCTAGAGAGGAAGCAGAAAGAGAATCCTCATGGGGCAGAAGATTCCACGAAGAAAATGACTAAAATAAACGACAAAAGGAATGTCCGAACATCTGCAGTGAGATACTAATTTGCTTTTGCAGCCCAGGAGAGAAAATCGTTGAAATTCAACGACAGAATGAACAGCAGAAGACCTTCTTACGTCAACACACGAAACTCACGTTCCACAGACTCGCGCCAAACGTGTCGAGAGCCGAAATATTCGAGAAAAACACTTGGAAAGGTGGTGAAATTCGAGACTCCGACGCTTATGGCGCATCTAACTACTGCGAGACTAGAAAATAGAGGTAGGAAAGAGGCGCATACTTGGTGGGCTACGGGGTGCAACATTGTCAGGTGGGCAGATGCATTGACAACACTTGACTGGAATCCAATTCCGGAGGCATGACTTTTGTGTAAGGGGAAAATATAAAATAGAATAGAAATAGTAGAGGAATAGAAAGCTGTGCTCCATGAGGTAACGACGCCGCCAAGGTCGCCTACGAGACTTGGAACAGGTATCGACGACTGCCGAGCCGTTGGAGGAAGGGTTCGATTCGAAGTCAATGATTCAGCCGAGAGTACAACTAATTGATACACGCCCTCCACCTCACAACTCGTCTCTTCCAGCCGCCGTTGGTGTTGTCATTCCGAGTTTGGTCTGCGCACAGTGGTCGAACAGCGGAAAAATTTATTTGTTTTTAATTTTCAATTTTACAAAAAAAAAAACAAATTTTCTGAAAGTAAAATTTATTTTTATTTGTAAATTTTTAAATACAATTTTGTAATGTTCCAAACAATACATTTCTGAAAATCTTTATTTTTACTTTTTTGTTTAAAATTAGGTAAAAAAAGGGTTTGTATTCAGTGCAAAAAGTAAAATGAGTTTTTTGTCAGTCTAGTCTTTTAATTTTTCGTCCAAAATTAAGTGTATAAAATTAAAATTAAATGATTTTTGTTCGTTTAATTTTTGAAATCGGTGATACGCTGACTCCTTATATTTTTAACAAATTTTGTATGGATTGGAACCACTGTGCGGCGTCTTCCACGACGGAAACGTGTTCGTTGTACGGAATCACCTCGTCTGGTGGAATTTAAGTTGCTGCGAACATGTATTTCGAACGAACTCAATCGTGATTCACGGTGATTCCGTGCTGTCCCCCGGAACCCCACCGGCGACTCATCTCGAGGCGTCCAACTCGACGAGATTGGAATTTCGCACCGTTCGAGGATATTCTACTGAAACAATGACATCGCCGAATGTGCCTCCGGACGGCGCAATCGACTCCTACTTCCCAATGTAGCAACGAGGTGGGAGGTCCTCATTGGAGGCGGGGTCTTTCTGATTGCTTCCATCGATAAACGCACGGTAGGCCCCCAATCGGTAAACCACGCAGCCGATAAGACGTTCGCGGGCTTCTTGTGGACAACGATAGCAAGGCGGGCGGCAGACACGAAAGCCATCAGCGATAGCGCGTCCCAATTTCGTCAGTGGTCCCATTCACTGGGTCAACAAGGTGTGCTGTGGCTGTGGACAATCCAGGGCAGAAGAATACATGCGGACACACCCAGGAGCGTGTTCCCTGCATGTTAAACTCCTACGACCCGGGTCCGCCGAATTGGGTTGGGCGAGCTACGACTTTAATGCCCTTCTTCCCTTTGGCTTCTTCTCCTTTGCCTTCTTGCCTTTTGGCTTGTTCTCCTTTCTGTTCTATTGCTCTTCTGAACTCTGCTGCTTAATGCAATTCACAATTGAGAAGAAGCGACGACTCCATGCGCCGCGCCTGAAGTTAGGCAACGGTTATGCATGGTTTTCGTTGTGTTTTCACCTCCCATCAGCTTTGTTTGTTTAATTGGTTGCACGCTTCCACGTACTCGAGGTCTTCGCGTATCCGATGCGTTGCGGGTGAATTGTCTGTAGCTGCCAGACACAACAATCGCAAGCCATCTGCCGCCGCTGCTACGCTTTATATAACCAATTTTTCATCCGATCTCGAAGCGGTGCGTGCAGAAGTTAATTTGCCATGACCAACTTGTTCCGTTGGCTGCCGCATCCGAGCGAACACGGCGCTCCGAGTCGTGAGCATCTCAGAAACTCCATCTAGACACAAGTTCGCAGCGGGACACTCGTTCCTCAAGCGAGCTCTGCCCACCAAAGCAGAACCCTGGCCTCCCCCTCGATCCAAATCGTGGGCCTTTCGATTTCTGAGCTCCGTTATGGGTGCAGCCGAGAACTCTGAGGACTGGAAGCTGTTTCGGTGGTATCCACGCCCCAAAAGGATTGTCGAAGCCACGCCCCTCTTCGCAGCTGCTCCATCTGTCTATCTACTTGGCCATAATCGCTTTCCAACGTTTCAGTCTTGACCTCACCTTCATCCACTTTGCATCGCGCTGCATGCCGTGGAGTCAGCATGGCCAAGAGCAGCCGCTCAATTACGTTCTCTATTTGTTCCCCACATTTTTGTTGTTGCCTGCATTCAACTCATTCTGGCCAGTTTCTATAAATGGTCCGATTGGCCCGATGCGCTTGCCGTTTGAAGCCATTTAATCTGTTAATTAATTTCCATTCGCTGCGCTGCTTTGCCGGGCTGGCCCGGTTCGAGCCTATTTTGGGCCCGATTCTAATTGCCTGCTCCCGGCTATAAACGTCGCAATGTTCGGAATGCGGCGATGGATGCGCGCACAGATTCCCTCGCGCGTTCCACACAAAGAAGGAATCTCATCGGGCTCTGCGCGTCTGCCGTGGCTGTGGGTCGTGAAGATGCCGCCTGCGAATGGATGCTGGGAGTGCGAGAGCCCCGAGATGAGTTCGATTCTCACCTTGGCAGGTCATTGGCAGGCGATGCAAGATGAGGCACACTGCATTACCGACGCTGAGCCACTGAGTTGCGATCACCGGCTCGAAACTTCAAAACAAATAACGACGATCGTGTCAGCTGCCAAGGTAAACAAATACTACAACAACTACAACCAATATTAACAACAGCATCGAGTGGATATCGACGAGCGATCGGTTCGTCGATGACGTCCGTCGAAGGTGAAGCACGTCGCGGTGAAGTTCAACGCTTGTACGGCGGCAGTCAACTAGCTCCGGCAATAGCGTCAATAACAACAACAATTACAAAAACAACAATAATTACAATAGCACCAACAATAATAACAGCTGCAACAACTCAGTAATGTTTCAACAACTAACGGTCGACGGTTACAAGCGTGCCCACGTCCAATCAGGAAACAAACGGCGTCAACCGGCCCGCACTTGGCCCAGTGATGCCTGACCGACGGACGGATGGACGGACGGACAGCCGGTCGCACGCACGATCGTTAATCGCTTGTTTATTAATTGCCCGCTTCGGAGGGATCCGCGATCTTGTCGAAGGTTCCTCTCAGCTCGGCTCAGATCAAATCCTCGGCATTCGCTGAAGGCCGTCGAGAGGCGTGAGAGGCGTGTGTGTGCGTGATCCGCGGGAATTCGCATTAGTTTCCGTGATGGGTACCGATCGGCCCGTGAAATACCCGGCATTAAGTCCGCTCCCCA